>CP110844.1:605000-970000 GCA_028411795.1 Euphorbia peplus
CCATTGACCTTTTATTTAGTAACATTTAGCCATTCACTTTTATAATTTAGTTATATTTGACTATTGATCTATCAATTTGATGAAATCTCACCCTTCTTGAACGGAGATAAAAATGTTAAACATTAAAATTTCGTCTATTTCAAATGAGAAAATGATATTAAAACTAAAAATTGTTAAATTATACAAACATAAGAATGATAAGGGTGAGATTTCACCAAATTACATAGGCGAGTGGTCAAATGTGACCAAATAAAAAATCAATGGTCAAATACATAAATTTTAGAAAGCTTAATGATCAAATAGTGCTTTTTGCCTTCTTGATATTGATTACTTTTGGTCCAGACTACTTGTCTATTTTCTTCTCCTCCAGCATTCTATTTAATCCTGCAATATCATAGAAAAGTAATCCATTAGCACAATATTTAGATTCAAATAATTTCCAACGACAATAATATATTGGTTTACAAATATTTTTTTTGACAGCTATATCGGTTTACAACAAGTTTTTCAATATAAATGTTTCAATCCTCCCATTTGAAAAAGTTCATTTCATAAAAAAATTTAGTACCATTACCATATATATTGATAAATAAAACTGCTATTTATTTGCTGAATAGACAAATAAATTGCAAAAATCATAACTATACTTAACAATAAAATGTAAAAAAACATGATTTGAGTGAGCATTTTTCCATGAAGGCCCATTCTAGTTTACTCATGTCAAGTGTAGTACAAAATTTCACCTAATTTCCTTAACTCTAGTTTTCATGTTATTGAAAGCTTCGAAAAATAAACCATCAGTTATCATTTGTCTGAGTACAAAAGCTGACTGAGCCTCAAATTACAAGAGACAGACAATGCTTAAGTCCATTACTTATGAATTTAGATATAATTTTCTAAAGCACGTTACATAAGGCTGTGGGTCTCAAATCCTTCATATATAGAAGTTGGGTTTTCACTTTGGAAATTAAGGTAATCACAGTATGATTAAGGTTGTCATGCATTATGAGCGAATTTACAACAAATAGCACAAAACTCATTATATCATCGCCAATAATATTCCTGAATTTTTGGTAAAAGAGAGAAATGATATACTGTAGTTAACTTTAAGATTCAGATTTGCTTATCGTTGCAGACGATCAAGCTTCTTAGTAAGTCATTTAATTTGGGACTTGATGTGCTCAAAAGTTGATGAATTCCAAGTAGCAAGGGTCTAGCCGACCGATTGAATTTTCAATCTAACCTTCGACCGAGAATTCCCCTACCAAGCATTAAAGATTGTTGATTTAAATGAAACCTCTTTGTTGAATTACAGTCCCATGATGACTAATTAAAGTCATGTGCCGAACTTAATCAAAACGGTGTAGAATTGCATGTGTTTGTTAGTGAGGTTGTTAGGAGTTAGAATTGGCGAGAAAAATTGTTGTGTTGTTATCAACAGCCTACGTTTGTTCCATAACTATATTCGCGAATCAAACAACACCTTACGTTAGAGTAATAAAAATGCCAGCCCCTTACATCCTGACAGGCCAGGAGCTTTAGTTATAAAAGCACCAATGTAAATATAATTATTTACTGAAGAATTACATCGAGGTGTCAAATACAAAAACACATATGGCAGAAATAATTCTCCATTTTTTATTTTCACAATTAAATAGTAATTACTTCAAACTCCATCTTTATTCTTCTTCTTCTATTTTGTAGCACTTTGACGACCCTGCATATTATTAATAAATTTTCATAAGCACAAAAGTTTAATTCCTAACACATTATTTAGTCCTTCTACATAGCTTAACTTCTTTATTAAAGAAACAAACGGTAGGTTATATGACATCCGATTTAAAATCTTTAAAATTCGATAGAAATTTTTGAAAATAAAAATTCATTTTTTATTAGTTTCAAAAAAATGTAAAATACTTTATCAAAAAGAAAATGTAAAATACATCTATAAAGAAGGTGTATGTAACTATATATACATATATCAAATCCGATGTTAGAGATTAATATTAAATATGTTGTTGGGCTATTGGTTTAAACTTTTTGTTTAATAGGTTAAACAATATGGTAGTAGAGTTTTTGTGATGGAATAGTCTTGAGTTCAAATCCTAGCAACCCCATTAATTGGTGAATTAAAAACAAATGGTGGAACGGGCATTGTATTGTGCACGCTTGAAGCCCGAAGAGCATTCGTGAGCGGTGGTATGTCAGAGATTAATATAAAATATGTTATTAATCTTAGCCATTAACTCGAGTTTTTATAACAAGCTCATTTTGAAGCCCTAAAAAATATCAGATGACCGATGCGTTCAATCGTTGAGCTGTTTTTCAATTAGGATATAAAATCTGAAAATTCACAAAATCTTAAAATCATATAATTAAGTTTTTTGTATTCTGACATGTTTTTTGCATTGTCATTATATAATTAAGTTCACTTATAAGCTTAAGTTTATCACAGCAAAGAGGATTCACATTACCACCATCGAACGTCATATAACTTGAGTAAACTCCAACATCTACCTTGGATCTCTGAAAATGTCGGTCTTTCTGCAATATCATTAACAAAATCCATAAGCACAAAAGTTTAATTCCTATATTTTTTTTGGTTTTCCTTACGGTTTCCGAACTACATTGAGCCGACTAATCCGGAAAAGAAGATAACAATAATAACCCAAAAAACACAAAAAATAAAAACTCTTTTTCAGGCCCTAAACCGATAACGGAAATCACCACATGCCGTACCAGTGATCGGAAGTTGGTCGGCATTTTTTTGTGGCGGGGAACCTTCGTCTCCGGTTTTGGAAGTTAAATAATAGCAAAATATCTTTAATTATTGTTGTGAACAAATAGAAAAAAAAATCTTTCAGCAGACCGCTTATCACATTTTTCCAAATGAATATTTGCAAGCTATATAGTTAAGTCATTCACTTCATAAGAATATATATATATAGGAACACTTAACTGTTGAATATGATAAAAACGTGTACAACAACCCGGTGTGTTTCCAGAAAAGAAGAAGATTTACTTACATGGTACAGTTAGATGTTATGGCAAGATCGAAGGGAAGATAAACCGAACATCTGAGAGGAAGAGAGGAACCATTCGCAGTACGAAATTGAGCACGAAAAAATTGAGCTAGAATACACATACAAATGTCTATGATCACATAAGTAGTATCATTTTTAAGATCATCATAACTAATTTTACTTATATTCTGAAGTTTGTCACAGCAATCGACTGAAGGAGTGAGAGTATTGTTGACCGTCATATAAGGTAGGCATTCCTTCATCATCTCCTCAGCAACAGAACCATGACAGCCTCTGTAGTAGCCTGCTTCTGTAGTAGTCTGCAGGACAAAGCACACAAAAATAACAACCGCACAATATCCAAACCTTTTCTTCTTATAATTCATACTCATTTTTAGTTTTCGGATGAGCTTGTGTTTCTATTATGAGACTATTGTGCTATGCTATGCTGTTTATATACACAAAAGTGGACTGGTATTTTTTGTCATTTTATTTGGATAATGTTGTTTAGGATACATTTCATATATATATAAGATCATGTGTTTCACGTATTTTGACAATTGAACCATACTTGCTTACAATTAATGGGCTGAATACACAAATAACCCCGAACTTAGCTCAATATTGCTATTGACCCCCTCAACTTTTGATTGTACTCCAACTTTTTAATGCTAACAAATAACCCCCATGAACTTGGCTCATTGTTGCTACTGACCCCCTCAACTTTCCATTGTAACAAATACCCCTTCAACTTTTTAAATGTTAACAAAAAAAATTGCTCAAGAAACACATATAATATGAAACTGAATGAGTACATTCTAATAAAATATTAATATTTTAAAAAACTTTTATTTTGAGAGCATTTGGTATTGGATGTGGAGAGGAAAACTAATGTTTAGAGATAGAAAGTTTCAAAAATACTGATTTTCAAAAACCGAAAATGCAGTTATATGATAAATATGGGATTAAAAAACTTTAATTGTTGAAGTTTTTAATTTTTAGAGCATTTTATGACATTAATTCAAGATGTCAATTTTTTAGAAAAATGTTAAACCGCAATTCTTATTTTGAAGAAAAAAAATAAAAATCAAGATTCCTCATTTAAAAATAAGTTTAATCACATAATTTTTTTAATATTTAATTCAATTATTATTATTTTTGATATTTAATTATTATTATTATTATTAGGGTTTTTCTATAGTTACTTTGCCCACTATCACCATTAGATGAGGGTAGTGGATTTTGATCCAATGATGATGAAAGCAAAATAATGGTTACTTCAAAGTAACCATAGCCTCCACCTTATTATTATATCGTATGCTCCTTTACTTTGGCTCACTAACCATTTATAGGCCACTTGATTAAAATGGATGGTTGCCTCTCAATTTTGCTTATAGCAATAAAGTTTGCCTTTTAACGTTACATAATTAAAGTTGTAGGGTATATAGTTTAAAATCTGTCAAAAATGAATTAAAAGAAAAGTAAATTGGATATAGTATATTGTTTATTGTTATACGTTTAGTCCAAATTTATACCATTTTTCAAATATTAACCCTAAATATATACAATTTTATATGTCGAGTCTACTTTTATACATTTTCAAAAACTTTCAATTATTTTAATAATTTATCCTTTTATATTTAACTTAAAAGTTTTTTTTAAATATTTGAATTAAAAGTTAGGAAGTCATAAACAAATTTACATTTATCTTTTTATAATTTTATTTATTTATGAGAAATATTTTTTTTGTTTTCCATTCGATTTTTGAACCCACACTGACCGACTAATTTGGATACGGAACGGATCCAAAGATTATGGTATTTAAACTCCTTTTAGTCGCCGTTGTGGAAGATCCATCCGCAACCCTATGCTATCACTGAGCCAACGTATTAGTTTTTAGGTGGATGAGTTTTTGCTTGGTAAATGATAAAGGTGAATGAATTTTATTATTATTATTATTATTATTATTATTATTGAAATAACGTGGATGGTTTTTTTTTTATTAAATTTTTTTTATGCACATTGTGACTAGAATTGAAAACTCAACTGATTTGAAATCTTTAATGGTATAAACTTTTTTTTTTTTAATGGTATAAACTTTCATATGTTGATTATTATAGTCTCGCTGGATTAAATTTTATGGATTCGATTTGATTTTGTTTTTAGTATTGATTTGATTTGATTTCATTGAAGTTAAATATACAAGACCTTAAATCATTGAAGCTAAATATACATTAAAAGATCTTAGGCTATGGTGACTTTGTTTTTGAGTTACTTTGTTTGTACTTTGCTTTATTCACCATTAGATCACTTTTCACCCCATGATCTAATGGTGGACAAAACAAAGTAATGGTTACTTTGTAAAAAACAAAGTCACCATAGAATTTCCCTAAATATATTGAGTGTTTGTTTTGTTCAGTTTTATTTTTCCTTTAATTTTTTTGTACAGATTTTCTTCTTTAATTTTTTTATACTGATTTTCTTTTATCTTTAATATATTTTGGGTTAGCGTTTGTTCCTGAATAGGAGGTACCAACCTAGTTGGAATGTCCGATTTCAGTCTCATTCTTTAGCTTTTCGTTTTTATCCATTAAAAGACCTTAAAAAATAACATGCTATATTATAATAAACCATCTACCAAGCAATGATTTAGTGATTATTACGCTTTAAAAGAAAGTCTGAATTTCCGAGTTCAAATTTAAAGATCGACAAATGTACGAACTCTGGAAAAAATATTATAAGCCATTTAGTTTTCTTGGAAAATAAAAAATTAACAATACACTAAAAATAAACAATGTTTTCCGAAAGGGAAAAATAAACAAATTAATGGCACCTAGCTGTAGAGTTAATTGTTTCAGAGGTCATAAAAGTTTACCTATTTTTCATGAACGGTCATAAAACTTTAATTTGTTTAGTAAAATCATAAAACTTTAACTTTGTCCCAATAAAATCACATTGACCGTTTTCCGGCCAACCACTCGTCGAAGGTGATGACGTGGCATTAATTTTATATTTTTTGTGACACATCAGCGACACGTCATCGCCATGTGACAAATTAAAATATATTTATTTAATAAAAAAACATAAATTAACCCAACCTAATCCAAGGTTATATAGCCAATTAGTTTCAGAGGTCACAAAATTTTCGAATAATTACTTTTAAAAGTTATGACCATTCATGAAAAATATGCAAACTTTTATAACCTCCAAAACAATTAACTCTCTAGCTGTAATGTGCCACCATTATATAAGGGTAGGAGGACTGAAATAGGGAATACAAAATGTTCAATCGAACAATCTCGGGAAGGCCCCAATTTTTTTTATTGCAATACTTCTTTTTCCTAATATACAATATCCATTAAAACATGTTTTTATAAAAAGTAATCTCGTAAGAACTCTTACTATTCCTCTTCAAAATAAATATTTATCTGTAAATTAGTTGTACTCACTTAATTAATAACTAACTAAATATAATTTGGACAAAAACTATTCATTAAATTGGGAAAACGCGAGGAAATATGGATATAGCTAATACAAAAGTTTAAGATAAAATGGAACAATTGAAAACAATATTATCAACATATCATTTAACTATGATGCAGAACAACCTAGAAGAAACGCATGACAGAAACAAAAAAATGAAAACATGTGGAACTACAAAGAAAAAAAGAAAAGAGAAAAGGAAGAGAAAATCACCTAGTCGGAAATTGCCGGATGGATAGAGTATAGATTGTTAAGATTTCATATTAAAACAAGTTGCCTATATAGAGATATGAGCTTAGATGATCGGACTTGAAATTTCAATTTTGAGTTCGGCCTTGGACGGGCTTGGGTTTGATAAATTTTAAGAGAAGCCCGTCAGGTTCGGTCCATGGCCAAGTCTAGTTATTAATGAGAATATTGTGGCCTTGTTTAAAATTAAAAGTTTTGACCGAGATTAGAGGTTTTGACCATTCAAACCTCTAATCGTGATGTTTGGTGGAGAGAGAGTTTAATATGACGCTGCCGATGTATTTTTGCAGTCTCCGATGAGGTATTAATGCTTCATTCCCTAATCCCTCTTCGCTTTCATAACCTACCTTGTAAAGTCTTTATGTGGTGATTACTTTCCAGATTTGATGTTTTTCTATGCTTACGGTGAGTGCTTGGTTTTAGCTTTTTCCATGTTTCATTCCATTATCTTTTTTCATTTCTGCATGTGTCTGTCCCATGTTTAACGGGTCCGGATCCTCTAGAGTTCCAAAGGAACTCCATGTGTGGAGTTCCTAAGATCTCAGCCACACAATAAGATCCTAAGGCCCTCATTTAAAGGTAGAGAGAGCAAAAAGTGTTTTGTTTAATTAATGAGGGCTCTACGATCAATTGTGTGGCTGAGATCTTAGGAACTCCACACATGGAGTTCCTTGGAACTCTAGAGGATCCTTAGCCATGTTTAACCTATCAGGTGACTTTATTCTACTTCCTATGTTTTTTTTCTTCATTTTTTCTATTCTTTGTGATTTTTGCATTTTTTTAAATTGCATGTTCGCTATCACTTCTTAAGATTTGGTGATTTACCATGTTGCGGGTTCATATCTGATTTCTTCTCTTCTCTTCTGTTTTTTTTATTTTATTTTATTTTATTTATTTTAGGATTTAATCTGAAATTTCTCATTTTGTAGTAAATGAATTCTTACTTGGCTTTAGTCTGTGATTTTATACTTTAAGTTTAAATATCTTCTATTCTTTGTTTTCGCAATCTGTAAAATGCTTCTTTTATATTTTGATATTTGAAAGCTCAAAGCTAGGTATGATTCCTTGAATTGTATTTACTAGAATGAAGGGTTAAAAATCAAAATGGCCCATTAAAATAGATGGAATTATGAACTCTGCTTAAAACTTAGGAAATTAGTAAACATTGACAAATTAGTATAAATTTTAAAAATGAGTAAGTATTCAGACTTGAGCTTTATGGTTCTTTATGATTAATATTGAAGTCTAAATAAGAATTTTTTGTTATGGGATGCTTACATCATTGCCTTTGTGTTTCATTTGTTATCTTTTTACATGTTCATATTAAGTTCGTACTCTCCTGTAAGATTTTCACAAATTTTAGTTTTTGATTTGTTTGCTAAAATTTATGTTTTTTCTTTAATTGGTATCATTTTGTTGTCGTTCATCTTTTTCAGATTATCGCCAATTTTTCAATGGATAATCCTTTTTTTTTTAAGCTTTGTTGATTCTATATACATACATGGCTTTTTCATGGCAAAAGTGTTCACTTGCTAAAACTTTCTTAGAGTTTTGATAAAAGGCAAACAACATTTGATTTAAATTGATATTTGATGTTTTTTTTATATATTTTCATTCATTTGATATTGCTGTTTGATTTTTTATTTTTTGTGTGTGTAATTTGTCAATGTACAAAGCATATTACTTTGGTGAATAGCAGTTAGTTTGATAATTTTGTAACGTGAACACTATTTTATTTGTTAATGATTGTTTTTTGAATTTTGATTGCATGCATTGATTCAACCTTTTTAAAAAGGACCTGAAAATGTTTTGTTATTATTTCTAGCTGTGTTAAATCCCTAAAATGGCATAGATTTGTAAAAATCATGTTTGTAATTTCATATGAAATCTATAGTTTTTAGTTTTACATGTTTTCTTATACTCTAATGCAGGAGAAGAAACAACGACTCAAGAGTTGGATCATATGCCTCATTTTATTTACAACTAGTAGCTCCTCTAATGCGGGGTCTTATTGACAGATGACTTCCATAACTAAGGATGATGTCAGCCTTTTATAAATGTTTTGATGTTGATGTCAGCAACTATTGAAGGTATTGTTTCGGTTTTTGTTTCGTTCATTTTTTTTGTATAGGTATTTCGGCAATAAGAGTTGGTCTAGTGGTAAAGCACTCATTCGAGTTCCCACTACGTCAAAATTTAGCTCTTATTGGTAGGTAATCTGTAAATACCACTGTAAACGCTCATAGAGGTCTGTGGTTTGCTTCTGGCCTTGCGAGTGGGTAAAACTACCCTTAACTAAACTTTTTATTCACCAAAAAAAAAAGTTTTTCCAGGCCAAAGCTCAAATCGTTGGGATTCGTGAACGAGTAAGAAGTGATATTGAGAGTAACCAGCCCGCTGCAACATCTGTTTCAAGTACGACACCAGGAGAGAAGCGTATGCCAACTGCGACCAATCCAAATGCAGAAGACGCTGTCGAACTATTGAGGTACACTATTGTTCTTTTCTTTCCTCATATACCCGACTTAATTTGTAACTGGGTATAGAGTATACCAGATCTGCTATGTATAAATTTTGATTCTTAATTAACCTGTGGAAGGGTGATCTCTAGACTCTTGGAGTCCTGATCCAAGATAGGATAGTCTTGGATATTGTTCAGCTATGACTGTTTTAAGTTAAGAAGCTTCTGCATCTTAAACTTATCGGTTTCCTATGGACCGTTTATTTGTAGGATGTGCTTGCCATGTGGAATACCGAAGACCTTCTCCAAGGCTCAAGGAATGGTCTGTCCAGTTTGTGGTGACGCAATCGCAGATACCAAAAAGAAGGGATCCACTTTAAAAGATAAGGAGAAGAGTAAAAGAATGAAAGGCCAATCATCCCATGCTACTTGGAAAACTGAGACGGAGATGCATCTAAGGCAGCAGTTCGATTAGGAAGCTACAAGGACGTTCTGTCCAAGGATAGAGAACTATGTCTAGAAATATGTGTCTGTTCTATGGCTATTATCTACCATCATGCAGCGGGTGCTTTACTATTTCTTATCTTCATTGGTGGTTTGCTCTTCAAATTTATGTTGTGAATGTAGCTAGAACTCGATTTCTCCGATTTAGCCAAATTTTGAAAACGTCAAACCGTGTAGCTTTAATGCATTTGGGTAGAGTTCCATGTTCTCTTCCAGTGTGCTCAAGTTAAATTGCATTCATAGGCAGTGGTTTCCGGAAAATTTTACAAATCCTTTCAGAGAACACGTTTGTCTGAAATAGGGGTAATAATCTGGTTTCATGGAGACTTTCCAGAAGAAATGCCAGATTGTACTCCTTACCTCCATGATAAAGAGAACATAATTCAACATCAACTCTTGGGCTCGGCTCACGACATGTTCTTTGTCAAATGTCAATTTGAATGATAAAAATGTGTTTACTAGAACCTTATTATGTACCATTCTAATTGCCCAATTACTCGGATTTAATCAAATTGAAGATGAGAAAAACTTTTCCGGAAGATAAGAAAAACTTTACAACAAATAGCACAAAACTCATTATATCATCGCCAAATAATATCCCTGAATTTTTGGTAAAAGAGCGAAATGATATACAGTAGTTAACTTTAAGATTCAGATTAGCTTATCGTTACAGGCGATCAAGCTTCTTAGTAAGTGTTAAGCGATATTTTCGGAATGTAGCGATATATTACGATACTATCCTAATTTCAATCTAAGCGTGTGTGGAAATGATTGCGGGCGTGCCAGAGAGTTAAAGTTCTTTCAAACTAATTGAACGTTTGGAAATTGGATAATGCGCGTAACTGAATTCTAATTAAACGATTGGCGAGGAACGTAAGGATTGAAAAAAATTCCTCTTGGGTCTCTAGTGCATCGATAAATACCTTACTAGATTAAATTAAAGTTACCAAAATAAACAATATAGAGAGACAATAAAGTAAAATAAAGTGCGAAATTGAAACCGATTTTAAAAGAAATTCTATTTTATTTGATGTGGGAGAAAGGTACAATTGTTCAATAATGCAGATTACGATCAACCTATCTCTATATCAAGCAAATAAACGACCACAATTATTTAAATACAATAGCTATAAGCAAATTAAAGCAACAAATATGTACTTGGAAACAAAATAAATTGACAAAAACTTAAACAAATTGAAAAATAAACAAACTCGGAGCTAAATAAAATAGCTCAATGACGGAGCTAAAGTTGACGTTGATTCCGGATCCGTGAGCACTTGGGACGGGCTATCGAACGATTGACAAACGTTGACTTCATCTACAGTGATGGAGGCGTCTAAATTTGTGAAAAATGGTCTGAATTTGATGTCGAACGTCTGATCTCGAACTTGCGAAGGCTAAATGTTGAATTTGGGTATCTATGGATGTGTTTTGGACTCACCAAACAACAACTAAAACGAACTTGAGCAATGAAAACACGAACGAGAAAATGTAAATTTTTGCTATTGGTGACACTAGAACTTCGAAAAATGTAAGGTAAAATGTGTTTTAGGAACCCTTTTGAGGTGAAACAAAAGGCTAACTTTAGTTTTAGAATGTTTGATACATGAAAACGTAAAAATTATGGGCTGGAAAAGAATTTAAAAGGATGAAACGATTGAAATAAATTTGCTGGGCAGATTGTGTACGGAAGAATTTTGAAGACGCAACAAACTTAGACAAATTAAATTGTAAATGATGCTTCGGATGACCGATTGAGGTAAAACGAAAGCCTAAATTGAAATTTAAGATGTCAGAAAATAATTTGTAGAAGAACTTGATAGCTGAATTGGACTCTAAATAATGGAAAAATGTGAATTAAAATCACCGGACAAAATGTTTAAACAAAAACAATGCTCAGGGATTATGAGTTTCAAACAAAAATTGATTAAATAATGCAATGTAAGGGACAATTTTGTGTTTTGAATATGAAAATGACTGAACTAAGAATATGATCTTAAGCTAAGGAAAAACGAAATTGGTGTATCTAAGAAGTCTAGAGAGATTTTGGCATAAGTTTGGATTGTAATTTGTGGTGTTGTTTGATGTTTGGTTGGGGTTTGGAATGGACTTTGAAGCTGATATTTATAGGCAAATGTAGAACATCATGGACAACCCATCATTCCCACTACCTCCTAAAATCACTCCACCTTCTTTAACTACCCTTTAGTGGCCTAAAAATAAGGAGAAAGTGACCACTAACCCGAAATTAAGGAGCACTAATTAAAACAATTTTCGTTTTCTGCATGTGATCAATTTTTGAAAGGCCATAACGGATTCAATTTTGATCATCTGGAGGCCTATAAGTACTTTCTGGATAGGTACGGATGTCTACTTTCCGATGCTTTTGGCTTAGTGAAAAAATACATCCGTTTGTTATTTCAAATTTACAGTTGAATCAAAACTATCATTTATCGAACACACTTTTTTACTTTTTTCTCTTTCTTTAACTTCTCTTTTTTTTTATATTTCTTTATTTTTTTTGTATTTATTCATTTTCTCATTTACCAAACTATATGCTGAAATTATAACCTATAATTTAATAAATAACTTTTTATTTATGGGCTAACAGTAAGTTATTTAATTTGGGACTCGATGTGCCCAAGAGTTGATGAATTCCAAATAGCAAGGGTCTAGCCGACCGATTGAATTTTCAATCTAACCTTCGACCGAGAATTCCCCTGCCAAGCATTAAAGATTGTTGATTTACATTCATCATGCGAAGCCACATTTCCTCAAAATCAAACCTCTTTGTTGAATTACAGTCCCATGATGACTAATTAAAGTCATGTGCCGAACTTAATCAAAACGGTGTAGAATTGCATGTGTTTGTTAGTGAGGTTGTTAGGAGTTAGAATTGGCGAGAAAAATTGTTGTGTTGTTATCAACAGCCGACGTTTGTTCCATAACTATATTCGCGAATCAAACAACACCTTACGTTAGAGTAATAAAAATGCCCCTTACATCCTGACAGGTCAGAAGCTCCAGTTATAAAAGCACCAATATAAATATAATTATTTACTGAAGAATTACATCGAGGTGTCACAACGTACACAACTAATTATTATAGATGTAAATTAGAAAACAATCAAATACATAGAATCAATAATATAAAGGTAAATCAATCAAATACAAAAACACATATGGCAGAAATAATTCCCATTTTTTATTTTCACAATTACAGTAATTATATTTATTTCAGACTCCATCTTTATTCTTCTTCTTCTTCTATTTTGCAGCACTTTGACGTCCCTGCATATTATTAATAAAATTTCACAAGCACAAAAGTTTAATTCCTAACACATTATTTAGTCCATAAAGAAGGTGTATGTAACTATATATACATATATCAAATCCGATGTTAGAGATTAATATAAAATATGTTGTTGGACTATTGGTTCAAACTTTTTGTTTAATAGGTTAAACAATATAGTAGTAGAGTTTTTGTGATCGAATAGTCTTGAGTTCAAATCCTAGCAACCCCATTAATTGGTGAATTAAAAACAAATGGTGGAACGGGCATTGTACTATGCACGCTTGAAACCCGAGAAGCACTCGTGAGCGGTAGTATGTCAGAGATTAATATAAAATATGTTATTAACCTTAGCATTAGCTCGAGTTTTTAACAAGCTCATTTTGAAGCCCTAAAGAATATCAGATAACCGACGTATTTAATCGTTGAGCTGTTTTTCAATTAGGATATAAAATCTGAAAACTCACAAAATCTTAAAATCATATAATTAAGTTTTTTGTATTATGACAAGTTTTTTTGTATTGTCATTATAATTAAGTTCACTCATAATTAAGCTTAAGTTTATCACAGCAAAGAGGAGTCACATTACCATCATCGAACGTCATATAACTTGAGCAATACTCCAACATCTACCTAGGATCGGTGTAAGGCTTGTGATCGTAGCTGCAATATCATTAATAAAAACCATAAGCACAAAAGTTTAATTCCTATATTGTTTATTCATTCACTAGTTTAACCTCTTTCTTAAAGAACCATACTTTATGTTATATGATACTCACAATCACTGATCTAAGGCGCCGTTCTTTATGCCTTAATTATAGTAATTTCAGTTCAAAAATTTTCAATCATAATAATATAACAATAAAGAGGTTTATAAAGAAAATAAAAAGGACTAGGTACAAATATGAAACACTCAACTGTTGAATATGATAAAAACGTGTAGAACAACCCGGTGTGTTTCCAGAAAAGAAGAAGATTTACTTACAAGGTACAGTTAGATGATCGGACAAGATCGAAGGGAAGATCAACCGAACATCTGAGAGGAAGAGAGGAACCACCCGCAATACGATTGTAATCATTTCTAAAAAGTAGAACTTTAATACATACACAAATGTCTAGGACAATATAACCATTTCCTCTAGCCACGTTATCAAAACTAAGTTTAGTTATATTCCGAAGTTTGTCACAGCAATCGACTGAAGGAGTGAGAGTACTGTTGATCGTCATATAAGGTAGGCATTCCTTCATCATCTCCTCAGCAGGATCTTTACAGAGATCGCTTTCTGCTGTAGTAGCCTGCAGGACAAAGCACCAAAAAATAACAACAGCACAATATCCAAACCTTTTTTTGTTATAATTCATACCCATTTTTAGTTTTCGGATGAGCTTGTGTTTCTATTATGAGACTATTGTGCTATGCTATGCTGTTTATATACACAAAAATGGACAGGTGTTTTTTGTCATTTATTTTGGATAATGTTGTTTAGGATACATTTCATATATATATATATATTGAATGTGATTAAATAAATATAAAATATATATTAATATATGTATAAATCAATATGTGAAAGAGATGTCTTATTTGAATTTCATGTTGTCAATCTGAAACATGAAGGAGTCAAAGTAACTTGAGTATTGAAAACTGAAAATTACTTTGGTATTAATAGAAAATAAAAAATTTATTCTTTAAATTGAGTTTTTAATAAGAAAAAATTTGTTTTAAAAAAAAATAAAAAAATTACGATATTACAATTTTAAAAAAATTACCATATTAAGAAAATATAAAAAATATGAGATTATTTTATTAATTAAATCAGTTATAAAAATAAGAAAAATTCTATTTCAGGAAAAAACATATAAGTTAATATGGTAATATGATATGTGGGAATATAATTTAAAGGTGTAGGCTATAGTTACTTTGTTTTTCCTTTACTTTGTTTGTACTTTGTCCTATTTACCATTAGATTAGGTTTTAACCCATGATCTAATGGTGGACAAAACAAAGTAATGGTTACTTTGTGAAAAACAAAGTGACCATAGAATCTCCCTAATTTAAATTATCATAATGTAGTATTATGATTAAAAGGTAACAAATATATTAAAAGTTAAAAATGTGAAATAAAATGAAATAAATGTAATTAAAAAGAGTGTTTTAAGGAGAAGAAGACACATAAGCTATTAGAGGAGTGAAATGAGGAGAGCTCGACACGTAGGACCATCGTTAGAACTTTAAATATATATATATATAGATGATCATGTGTTTCACGTATTTTGACAATCGAATCATAGTTGCTTACAATTTCTAATGGGCTGAATACACAAATAACTCCCGAACTTGGCTCAATGTTGCTATTAGCTCCCACAACTTTCGATTGTAATAAATACTCCTTCCAACTTTCTAATGCTAACAAATAATCCTCTGAACTTGGCTCATTGTTGCTACTGACCCTCTCAACTTTTCATTGTAACAAATACTCCCTCCAACTTTTTAAATGCTAACAAATAACCCTCGTATTGCTGAAATGATAGCAAAATGTGTGAGTCATACTCTCATAGGCGCGTGGATAGCTTTAAAAAGTAAAAAAATCAATTAAGATGAAAATGTCAATGTAGATTCAAAATCCAAACTGACGGTTTGGATTGATTTTGGGACATCTTACATTTATTCCTCCTATCCCAATTCAAAAATCAAATTTCTCGTTTAAGAATCAAATTCCCTATTTAAGAATTAAATTCTCAATTCAAAAAATGAAATTGAAATTTGTAAATGCTTAAATTTTAAGTACAATAAAAATTCCATAGTAAGCCTTTATCCATTGAATTTTTGTATTTTATTTTTTCTATGTTTTTAATTTTTTTAATTGATTTTTCTTCTTTTTAAATTCATTTACACAACTATGAGAGTTTGAGTCATACATTTACTGTCATTTCAGTAATCCAGGTTATTTGTTAGCATTTAGAAAGTTGGAGGGTGTATTTGTTATAATCGAAAGTTTGGGAGGTCAGTAGCAACAATGAGTTAAGTTCATAAGGTTATTTGTTAGCATTGAAAAGTTTAAGAGAGTATTTGTTACAATTGAAAGTTAGTTAAATTTATAAAGTTGTAAATTGATTAGAGATTAGTTTAAATAAATTAAAGGAAATATGACAAAAGTGAAAAATAGGAGTGTGCCTAGTAAATCTCTTAGACACAGGTTCAATGATCAATACATCCAGGAGCGTCGAGTTCTTTAGGAGCTGGGTTTGGTCGGCCGACTAACAAGGGCTCCTCGTATCATTCGATTTGTAGAAAGCCATCGGGAGTGGCTTGGATCGATGAAAGTTAATACTGATAGTTCAGCGGTAGGAGCTCCAGGAAGAGGAGGGGCTGGTGGTATTTTTAGAAATAGTCGCGGGTTCCCTCACGGAGCCTCACTTTTCCAATTAATTGTATTGCAGAATTGAGGGCTGCTAATTTCAAATTGCTCGAGATAAAAATTAGAATGCTTTGTGGTTGGGATGTGATTCTATTCACTACAAAAAAAAGGGTAGCTGACTACACTTTTTTAGCGACACTATTAGTATGTGTCTTTATATTCTTAAAGCTAACCACACTTTTGAAATTGTGTCATTTGTTATAGCCATTTAATGACACTTCTAGTTATATGTCGTCATTTAAAAAAAAACAACTACACTTTTGAAAAAAGTGTTGGTATTTTTTGTAAGCTAAAGACATTTTCAATTTGCGTCTATAAAAAGTGTCACTATTGAAGACATTTTTACATATGTCCTCGTATTTAAAAACCTTAACAACACTTTTATGTTAAGTGTTGACATTTTTGAAAATTTAAAGACAATATTCATTTTGCGTCTCAAACAAGTGTCTCTACTGAAGACATTCTTTTTGTATGTCCATATATTAAAAAAAAATTAACCACATTTTTTTTATATGTCCTCACTTAAGACATTTTTTTGTATTTGTCCCCGTATTAACAAAATTAGCCATACATTTTAAAAAATGTTAGCGTTATAATTATGTCGCTATCTAATGACGCTTTAAATTATATGTAGACACGTTTAAAAAATTAACTATACTTTTGAAAATAGCATCCGCAATTTTTTAACTAAACACTAATATTAACTACACTTTTAAAAAATTAACTGCACTTTAAAAAAATCCTTAAGAAGTGCATTGGACAAAACTAAAGACTTATTATATCCCTTGTAACTTTATGCCCTCAAAATATTTTTCTCCCTTCCATCTTCTTCGGATCAAAAGGAACGGAAACCTCAAGCCTCTGCAAAATTTTGAATCCTAAAGACAGAGGAGAGGATCGCGAATTCAATGTTAGGGTTTGTAATTTCCTAAAATGGCTCTTTTTCCCTCTTATGTTGTTTAATTGGACTAGGGTTCTTTTCTCTTTGTTGATTTTGAAAGTTTTTAGCAACACTCTAACTTAGCTTGCTACTGCTTCAGAAAACCGCAATCTGAAGAATTTTGAGGTTAGTCTCTATTTGTTCTTGTATGTGGGATTCTTATTTGTGTCTGTCTCAGGGACTTGGGGATGAAATTTCCATGATTTTTTAGAATCAATTATTTTTGCAATTTCATAAAATCAAGATGTTAGATGCCCTCATTCTTACTTGATAGATGGGATTCTATGTAATTATCATTCTTACTTGATACATGCCTCATCTTTTACTAAATGACTGTTACATTTTTTGATAGGTTTTAAGAACAAAACCTGTAAGAAATATACAAGATGTTGGAATTGGAAAAGGCGTTGATCTCACCAGGAAGGAGAAAGTATGTCAAGCTATGATCATTGAGTGACGGATTTGCTCATTTTAAATCACCAATCAAAAAGTTGGAAGGTAATTGCATTAAGTAAATACCAGCTTCAACCTTTCTATTCAAATGGTTCTTCTGTTTATTTGCTTACGTGACTCTATTTACATCATGATTCATGATTTCATTGTTTATGTTTTTCTGATTTCACGACTCTTCTCTAATTGTGTATCATGACTAGTTATATTCCTGTAAATATATGTATTCTCTAATGTGGGGAACTTCTTGGAATCAATTTGCTCTAATGTGAACTTCATCCCAGTTATCTTGGAAATATATGCTAGTTCTGTAACGCTTCTACTTCTAAACGTAAAAATTTGATCTTTGCTACCAATTAATACGTTGTCTACTTCTGTAGCATCTCTTAATGTATGCTTACATGACTCGGAAAGTTGATTTCTATTATTGTATGCCTTCTTGCTGGTAATTATTGGTATATGCTATTATTTTTCATGGTTAAGTGCTCCATTGTTATTGTGTGAAATTGGTAGAAGCTTCTTTTATGTTATTGTATGAAATGGGTTCAGTGCTCCAACGTTATCAATCTTGTTAGTGTTTCTAGTCTTTTGGTTTAGTAAATTTGCTTATAGGCATTACAAGATAAAATAAAAATCCCAATTCCAACTTGATCTTGTTTTGATGTTCTTTGGATTATTGTTTTTGTTCTTAATTACGATCTATTAAATGGTTATTGAAGGGAAACTGCTTTTGTAATCAGTTCAGTGTCATCTTGAACTCCTATGGTTTTTCTTTGCTGAATTGTTTCTTTTCTTTAGGTTTCAGATTTGCAGTACTGGAAGTGCATTTTTGTTTTAGAAGTGCAATTTCAGTTACAGAACTGAAATTGCACTTCTAGTTTCAGACATGCAATTCTGTTTTGTTCTGTTAGAAGTGCACTTCCAATTCCCAGTTGTGGTTTCAGTTCCAGTTTCAGATCTGTTTCAGTACTGATAATTTTGTGCACAACTGTATTCTAGTTTTGTAAATGCAATTTCATTAAACCATAACTAGAATTCCAGTTTCAGAATTGATAATTCTATTACACAACTTAAAACTACATCTTGGATTTGATATCTTGTTTGCAGATTTTACAACATGAGAAAGGTTGCAAGAGCAGTTTCAAGTTTGATGCGAGAAGTCAGTGTCTTATGGGATTTTGTCTGTAGAGACAATACAGTTTATTTTGCTATTAGGAAAGCAACCATTGACAATTTATTTTGCTATTAGGAAAGCAACCATTGACAGTTTATTTTGCTTTCACTCACCGCCTTGTAGTTATAATTTCTTCTATTTATTTCATTTTTTGTAACTAATTTTATAATTTGATACTCGTAGTAGACACTTATGTAATTGTGTACAATAGATTTGGAGAATTTTTTTAATCGAATTCAAGACCTTTATTTATGAAATGTTATATTGAGCACACTATAATATTTATGCGTCTTGATTTGGATACCTTTAATGATGAAAAGGTGACATAATATTGAGGACGTAATACCATTTATGTATCACAGTTTAGAGACAATTTTTTAGTTGAAAGTGTCATTATATAGGGACATAATAACATTTATGTGCCATAATATAGAGACATTTTGTTTATCAAAAACGTCTTATATTTGAGACATAATAGTTTTGCAGTGTCTCCGTATGTAGACAATTAAATAACCATATGTCGTAATTTTGGAGATGCTTTCAAATTTAAGCGTCGTATATGTAAGACACAATAACTATTTTCTGTAGTGAAATAATGACATACCAAAGTTTAAGTGTCCTCAATTTTAGACGTTTTAATAAAGCGTCAAAAAAATTAAAGAAATTATAATACAATAATAGAATAAAAAATCATGACACTAGAAAAGTAAGTGTCGGTAATATGTCAACGCTTATGCGCAAAATGTCGTCAGCTGAAATGTACCCACACAAACAGTTATGTGTCGTTAAAAAGGATGACACGCGATTCGGCGACATTTGTGGCGACACTATAAAAAGTGTAGGTAAGTGCTTGACGACACCAAAAAGCGTCGTTAGACCATGAATTTAAGTGTCCTTATCTACCCTTTTTTTTGTAGTGATTTATGTTGTTAATCTGATTCTATTATTTGAAACTTTTGTGACCTCTGAAATTAATTGGATATATAACCTTGGGTTTAGGTTGGGTTAATTTAAGTTTTTTATTAAATAAATATATTTTAATTTGCCACATAGCAATGACGTGTCGCTGATGTGTCACAAAAAATATAAAATTATTGCCACGTCAACACCTTCGACGAGTGGTTGGCCGAAAAACGGTCAATGTGATTTTACTGAGACAAAGTTAAAGTTTTATGATTTTACTAAAACAAATTAAAGTTTTATGACCGTTCATGAAAAATAGGCAAAATTTTATAATCTCCGAAGGAATTAACACTACAGCTATGTGTCATTAATTTGTTTATTTTTCCCTTTTAGAAAACATTGTTTATTTTCAGTGTATTGTTAATTTTTTATTTTCCAAGAAAACGAAATGGCTTATTATAATATTTTTTCTAGAGTTCGTACATTTGTCAATCTTGAAATTTGAACTCAGAAACCCAGACTTTCTTTTAAAGCGTAATAATCACTAAATCATTACTTGGTATGTGGTTTATTATAATATGATTGTTTCTTTAAGGTCTTTTAATAAATAAAAACGAAAAGCTAAAGAATGAGACTGAAATCGGACATCTCAACTAGGTTGGTACTTCTTATTCAAAAAAAAACATTAGACCCAAAATATATTAAAGATAAAAGAAAATTAATACAAAGAAAAAATAAAACTAAACAAAGCAAACACTCAATATATTTAAGGTCTTTTAATTTATATTTAGCTTCAATGAAATCAAATCAAATCGAATCCATAAAATTTAATCCAGCAAGACTATAATAATCAACATATGAAAGTTTATACCATTAAAGATTTCAAATTAGTTGAGTTTTCTTTTTTTTCTTTGATAGAACAAATTAGTTGAGTTTTCAATTCAAGTCACAACGTGCATAAAAAAATTTAATAAAGAAAACACCATCCACGTTATTTCAATAATAATAATAAAAGTCATCCACCTTAATCATCTACCATATTTTTAAAGCAAAAAATCATCCACCTAAATATTTTTTGTAAAATTAATCGTTAGTTGGCATAGTGGTAGCATAAAGTTGCAGATGGATTTCTCACAATTAAGAGCGACTAGAAGGGGTTTAAATGCCATAATCCTTGAATCCGTCTCGTATCCAGATTAGTCGGCCAATGTCGGTGTGGAAACATTGAGCCAAGTTCGAGGGGTTATTTTTGTATTCAGCCTTTCTAATGAGTATGATTAAGAAGGTAATTTTGTTTAGTCGAAGCTTTCTTGAATAAGATAGGAGATTAAGTAGAAAGTAGAATACACACATAGTAGACAGAATCTCTTAAAAGCTTTCACTTTTCAATTTGAATGATATGTGGTGTGTATAACCATTTTACCAAATCATGTAATCTTGATGCGCCATAATGGACACTTTATGTTTGTCCTTTAGACATTGTAAAATATAACATAAGAAAACACCTTATAATTAAGTTCAAAAAGTTAATCCTTTATGTTATTATTTTTATTATTATTTGAGTAAATTCCAAAACCAAATCATGTGATTTATTTATTTTCAAATAAAGGTTATGGTATATTTTCTGTCGAAATGAGACCATGAGGTTTTTACACTTTAGCAAACCTAGGATTTTTCTATTGAGAATGTTAAAATGACGACTTAAAAAAATGATACTCCCTTTATTTCACAATACATATCGTTTAAGGTTTATGCAAATAATTAAGAAAAATAATTATTACTAGTATAAAAGACTTTGTTATCCTTACTTTAGTTGCTTTTACAATTTTCAACATAAAAAAGGCTATTGAAATAGAATATTTGGTAAAAACCAATTAATAATTCATATAGATTGAAAGACAATGACATAAACTGTGAAACAAAAAAATTGCTCAAATAAGACATATAAGATGAAACGAAATGAGTATATTCTAATAAATATTAATATTTATTTATTTTTTATTTTGAGAGCATTTGGAATTCGTTGAGGAGAGAGAAAAACTAATGTTTCAAGATAGAAAGTTTCAAAAATACTGATTTTCAAAAACCAAAAATGCGTTTATATGATAAATATGGTATTAAACCGCAATTCTTATTTTAGAGAAAAAAATAAAAAAATCACAATTCCTCATTTAAAAATAAGTTAAATAACATAATTTTATTAATTCTAATTTAATTCTATTATTATTATTATTAGGTATATTTTTAATATTTAACTATATTATTATTATTTTTTTTTATTTTTTTCTTTTGATGATTATTATTATTATTAGGTATAATACATCGTATCCTCCTTTACGTTGGCTTTATAGGTCACTTTCTTAAAATGGATGGTTGCCTTTCAATTTTTCTTATATACAGAAATGCGGAAAAAATCTAATATTTAATTTAAATCGATAACAATTCACTTAATTGTGTGGATGTTTTAAAAAAATTTCACAACAAATGAGACACTAATGCATATTAGACATAAGTTACGAATATGAAAGATGTATCATCGGAACCATAAATTTCATAAAGTAGTTTAAAAATGGTGTCCGACACGAATAACAGTCACGAATAACAGTAGTAAGAAGGGTATTTGATTAAAAAGAGACCATTAGGAGAAGTTAGAAAAAAGTTTAGTGACGGGAGAAGAGAAGAGAAGAAGTGAAGGAAGATGAGCTTATCACTCATCCAAGGTTATTCTTCAGCTGAAGAAGAAGCCGGAGCAGCCGCCGGAGATTACATTTTCTCTTCCGACGACGACGGAGTTGACGGTTCCTCCGCCGCTTCCGCCGCCGCCACCGGCCGTTTACTTTCTTACAAATCAGTATCCGATCAACCCGCGGCGGCAACTGGATCCTCCAGCCTTCCGTCTGCATTCGACGCCTTCTCCGAAGTAATAATTCTTGATTTGTATTTTTGTTTGTTTTTTAATTGAAAGAATTCAAAATTAGGGTTTTTGTTTTCTGTTATGAAATTAGGGTTAGAGATTAAATATAAAATATGTTGTTAGTCTTACCAATCAGCTCGAGCTTTTCTTTCAATCGGTTAAGTAACATGCTATCCTGACAACCCATGCACCCTCCAAGCCCAAGGGTGTTCGCATTAGGGGTGTGTCGGAGATTAAGATTAATACAATAGATGTTAGTTAGTCTTAACTATAGATTTTGTAACATCGGTTTAAGTAACATGGTCGAATCCTGACGACGCTGAATTAAAAACACATGGTGCGATGATTATTTGTTCTGCACGTTTGAGGCTTTTGCGTGAAAGGGTGTGTCAGAGATTAATATAAAAGATTTTATTGGCCATAACTATCGGTTCGAGCATTTGTTTCAATCGGTTAGGCAACAGTTTTGAGCTTTGGGATCAAATTTGGGTTTCCTGTTTGGAGATTTCAGGACCGCCGCAGTTTCTGAACAATTCAGTTGAAGAGCAGAGTAATAGAGTGGATGTTCAGCAACAGTATGGGAGGCATGGGCGGTGGAGGAAGAAGGAGAAGAAAGACTTGCCTTCTGGTAAATTTTGAACCTTTTGTATTCTTGGGTTTTTGAACAATAGCATAGGAAATTTAGGAACTTTGTTGAACTCAATTTGTCAGGTTTTTCATGATTATTGTCTCTGCAATGTGGTAAAATTTGGAGCTTTGTTCTATTTTTATAGCACGGTCGATCATTCGGATATCATCTTGTGCGAGAACTTTGTTTTGGCAATCTTTTTGATAGCGAAAACAGTTTAAGTGAAAGGTATATTTGTTGAACCCAATTTCGGAGCTTTCAAGGTATATTTATTAGCGTGTTCGACTTTGAGGAACTTTGGAGTACTGTAAGTGTTATTCAACAAAGCTTAGGAATTTTGTTGATTTTTGCAATGTGTTGATTATGATTGTGTATGGTCTTATCAGCATCAGTGTCGGTTAGCAATAATTCTGGTAAATTCTGAGTTTCTTGTGTTCCATGGTTTATTGAACAATAGTGAAGGGCATTGTAGGAGATTTGTTGAACTCAGTTTGTTAGGGTTTTCATGTTTTTTATTCCTGCAATGTGGTAAAATTGAAGCTTTACTTGTTTCTTTTCTAGCATGGTTGATCATCGGGCACGAGGACTTTATTTTCATAGTCTTTCCGTATATTTATTACTGTGTTCGACTGAGGCATTTTGGAGTACTTTAAGCGTCATTCAACAGAGTTTTAGGATGCTGTCAAAGTTATGTACCTTTTTTGAAATGCGTTAATTATGATTGTGTATGACCAACAATAGTGTCCCTTAGCATAAGGAAAATCACGAGGTTAAAACAAATCTACCACAAATTGTTCTAAATCTTGTAAAACAACAGTCAAGGAATTGAGAGGAATTGAGAAACTTAATCAGCAAGTTCAGTTTTGATGGAGAAGGAGAACAAGCGAAAGAGGAGAGATAAGTGATGCCACGATATCTTGGACGAAGTCTCAACATTGTTGCTCATTACAGGTCTAAATGAAGTCACAAGATACCTGTAAGAATATAATTTGGAAAGGCAAGATCACAGAGGAAGGGGATAAGTATACACGTTAGAATTGGAAGTGTTTGTGACAAAAAGAAATTATGGCCTGAAGATTCACTCAAAAATTTTATATAAGCTAGTTTATAGTGACTTTGTGATTGTTTGAAGAAGTTAAAATTTATGGTGGTCGGTGCCATTGGAGCCCCGGAGGCTATGGGTGCATAATGGGATATTCCTGTGGTTACATTGCCGTTGTAATTCATATTTCATTGTAAACTGCACACCATGGGTATGTCGAAACGAATGAGCTAAAAGTTAACAAATATTTTGCTCTCTCAGTTGATGTGTTAGAAGAAGAAAGTAGAATTATTGGCATGCTGAACTCTTTTGCATTCAGTTTTAGCCTACGTTGGGTAAATCGTTGACAGCAAATGGTTTTATTATTATGATTTTTGTTCATTCTCTGGAGGTAATAACTTTTTATGTATGTGCCTGTTGTCACAGGAGTTGTAGTGGAGGCCAAAGCTCAAATCGTTGGGATTCGTGAACGAGTAAGAAGTGATATTGAGAGTAACCAGCCCGCTACAACATCTGTTCCAAGTACGCAACCAGGAGAGAAGCGTATGCCAACTGCAACCAATCCAAATGCAGAAGACGCTGCCGAACTATTGAGGTACGCTATTGTTCTTTGTCTTTCCTCATATACCTGACTTAATTTGTAATTAGGTATAGTGTATACCTCTGCTATGTATAAATTTTTTATTCTTAATTAACCTGTGGAAGGGTGATCTGTTGACTCTTGGGGTCCTGATCCAAGATACGATAGTATCCAAATTGTTCAGCTATGACTGTTTTAAGTTAAGAAGCTTCTGCATCTTAAACTTATCAGTTTCCTCTGGACCGTTTATTTGTAGGATGTGCTTGCCATGTGGAATACCGAAGACCTTCTCCAACGCACAAGGAATGGTCTGTCCAGTTTGTGGTGATCGGCCACCTAATGACGCAAGCGCAGATACCAAAAAGAAGGGATCCACTTTAAAAGATAAGGAGAAGAGTAAAAGAATGAAAGGCCAATCATCCCATGCTACTTGGAAAAGTGAGACGGAGATGCATCTAAGGCAGCAGTTCGATTAGGAAGCTACAAGAACGTTCTGTCCAAGGATAGAGAACTATGTCTAGGAAAATGTGTCCGTTCTATGGCTATCTATAGGCAGTAGTCCATCCAGTGTGTGCTTTACTATTTCTTATCTTCATTGGTGGTTTGCTCTTCAAATTTCAGTTGTGAACTATCAATTTCTCCAACTTGGCCAAATTTTGAAAAAAACGGTGTAAGCTTTCATGCATTTGGGTAAAAGTCCATGTCATCTTCCAGTGTGCACAAGTTAAATTGCATTCATAGGCAGTGGTTTTCGGGAAAGTTTACGATTTTAATTGCCCAATGACTCGGATTTATCAAATTGAAGATAAAAAACTTGACCTAACTTGATTCCAATCACTTTGAGGTCATGGGGATTTTTCCTTTTCCTGAAATATAATAGCCAAATTGACAGGCTCTCAACATTAAGCCTCGGGAAAGATGAAACGGGCCATAGACAATGAAACTTGGTATGCTGTATTGATAAACTAAAGCATGGATAAGCCAAAATGCACATGATTATAAATTTATGGTGCTACCTTAGCAAGGATCCATCAAAATGAATCACATTACATATACTGAGAAATGATGAGGTCCAAAAGCATTTATCTACGATGGAAGCCTCATAGAACACTGCTATTATACAAGACGTTGTATGCCGAAATAAATCTGTCTTTTTTACAATGAGTGGGGTTGATGTTAATAGTTATCATTTATTCCCACTCATTACTAGTTGATCTACACCATTTGCGGTCTCTTCCTGGCGAATCTGTTCATTAGCTGTGAATTGAGGGCTAGTTATAGACCCATGAACCTGTTCATTTATGTATTTTGAGCTTTCATCGATGAAGAGTAACACATAAGGAAATAAACAATCCAAAACAAAATTGAAAACTTACCAAGGCATGAGTTTTGAGAGATAACACGTCGTTAGTTGGCATCGTAGAAGGATCTGAAGGTCTGTGAAACAGTAAATGTGCTATCGACCGGTCTATGGGGTTTGTATTAGTTTCTATGTCAAGGAAAGCAGTGCTCCTGAAGAAGGTCAATGATAAAATGAGTTAGATGGCGAAACTTAAATAGAAATAAGATCTCTTCACCCAGTTAAGTCAATCGCGGACTATCAAGTAAATGATGACAACAAAGAACCAAAATGCAACCTCATTAATGTTAAATTTACCCTTTATTTAAGCCCCTTAACTTTTGATGACTTCAATGAAATGCAACCTCTATTGTAGCTGGTGGAATGATATTTTTATTAACTTCAATTCTCGAACTTTCTGATTTAGAAGTAATTTAAATGTTGTTTGATATGGTGAGAGAAAGTGGTTGTTTAATGAGAGAGAACTGTCTTCGAAAATGGGACGTGAATCCATAGAAAATATAGTTCCAAGTAACTTTAATTCTTGGATTACATTTTGATTTCATTGAGGACTGTCATTTTGAGGCTGCTTACTTATTTTACAAGGGACTATTATGTTAATTTAAGGCATAGTTCAAGGACTTCATTTCTGGTTTTGAAGGTAGGGGAACATAAAAAGAAAGGTAAGACCTAAGATGAGGTACCGTAGATGTAATTTACCCGAATAATAAGCAGATCCTCTATTATTACTCCAGCAATTTACATAACTGAACTTCGAAGAACAGGTTCATAAAATAAATGAGGAGCAATAGATGATTCTATGTCAATCCCAATCTTGGTCAATTAGAAAACGCAGACAATTTTTACACGTCACTTCTGTAGCAAGGAAAACGAAGGCACTAAAGACAGAAAATGTGATAGTCAGCATACCTTTCTGTTCCTTCAGCAACCAGTGGACCAGTCATGTCCCAATCGCCATTTGCATTCACGCAATTATGTCTTTGTTGAGCACTCCTCGCTAAGCGATACAGACTATCTCTTATGCATAGTTTTGTCCTAATATCCAACTGAATTCAACAATGCTCAGATCATTAATACAAATGCACAGGAAAAAGAGCAGCGTGTTGTTAAAATGGTGATCTATGCAAGTGAGAAACTTCAACTTAGAATCACGTAACTCGACTTTTCCACTGAAATATCAGAAGAAAACTTTTTCCAACAAGTAAATAACATGTCATGGATATGTTAGCCTAGTGGTTAAACACTCTACCTATGATCAGGATTCGAATCACACCAGGGGCGGGGGTTTTCCTTCGTTATATTTAATGCAAGTGCAATTGCACAATTTAAAAAATAAAAAATAAAAAGATGTCATGGATGTGCAAGTTATACAAATAAATGAAAACATAAACTTCCACCTTCTTTGATATATGCTAAACAACAATACCTGTTCCGTAACTTGTTGAAGCTGCTGAAAACTAGATGCTTCTAGTGAGATTTCATCTAACACAGAGCTCATGCAAGAGCTCTCTGGTGCATTTGAAAAATCTACCTCTGCAGGAACTCCCTTACATGCTGTTTCAAATTCATTTTGACCTACAACCTTGAATTTGGATTGATGGGTTTCATTATGAACCGAACCATACAATTCAGCTGGACTTGAATTGTTAGCACAAATAAAATTCTTCGAAAGGTGAGCTTGCAAGCCTTGCCGGTGAGATAGCTTTTCCTTATTCCCATTGACTATAGCAGTAGCCGAACCCTCGATGGATTGCACTTGATTTGATGCAAATGAAGACTCCTTTGGAGGACATGGGAGACCACTGCATTCAGATCTGATTCCATATTGGCTTGGGCAAACTGATGTTAGATCAGAGGATTGACCATAACCTATTTGCATAAAAAGGTTATCTGTGGAGTTCAAGCATTCGGATCCTAAACTTTGTTTATCCTGCCGAACTTTTGGAGGAAAAACTTCATGGGAAACCTCTTCAAGTGAAGACTTGGCGTCTGACAATTGCTGCAGGTTACCATTACAAAGGAAAGATCCACCACTGTCTACGTTCCGCTCTTTTCTCTTGCCTTCCAAGTGGTTTTTGCGCTTTGTGTGACTTTTGTGGGAGCTAATCTGCCATGCAACACCACAGTGATAAGAATAGTGAAGTCTTTGACTATTAGTTCCATGGGTAACCAAGAGGGGAAATATGAGATTTGTATTGTTTGCACGATATCTAGGAAATAAATAACCCTAAAAAGTATCATATAGCACATCATAATGATATAAAATGATCACAATGAAAATTGAATAAACAGTTTATGTATTTGTTGTAGTTCATCTTGGGCATTACAATGTTTGCCAGCCCATCATTTATCTTCACGATTTTTTTTCATGAATTTTAGCAGGTATTCGCTGAACTTATGCTAATCCCTTTTTCAATTTTATTTGTACATCTCTAAACATTGAAGATAACAACAGAACTAACGGATTCTCATCCCAGTAAACCTCAAACAGAAAATTCAACACAACTCCCTATATCTATAGTGGGGCCATTTGTTAAAATAGAGCTCAATCCAAAGGTGTACCCAGAGGCTACTTGGAATATCCTTGTGGAAGATAGAACTCGGTATTCGTGCACAAGGAATAATGATCACTAATTATGGCAATATTGTTGTTCGTCCATGCTCAATGATCTCTATTAGCACCATTACACAATCATGTCCGATTTTGTCATTTAGATAAAAGAAAAAGAAAAGAGCAGAGATAAGGAAAATGGAAAATTCAGGAAAGAGAGTAGAGGACCGTACAGCAAATAAAGACTCGAAGGGAGGGAAAAATAATTTAATCCTTAGCTTCACTGAGACTGATACATGTTTGGAAATGCCAGCATGTACACCTCAAAACCCCAGTCTGAGTTTGTCCAAATTTTCTGGTTTAAATAGTTATTCTTATAGGACATCAATTAATAGAAATAATGAACTTGGAATTTTGAGACTAATGACTTAACCAGTGTCAAGTGACGATTATAAAGACGAGCAACAGAAGTGAATGTACTCTAATTTTTAGTAATTGGGCCCAATATCTGCTTGCCTATCATTCTATCTGAAGAAGAGCTAATATAAATATTATAACTTTACAAACCTGTTCCTTGAGCAGCGAGTCATTCTTAACCACAGATCTTGCATCAGGTCCAATTGAAAATTGCATGGGATTAAAACCAGAATGCTCAGCAACATTGGTTGTGTTTGCACATAGTTTGTCACCTAATAATAGACTTCTTTTATTTGTATCATTGACTGAAGGATCACCAGTGTTGAGCTTAGGAGCTTGGGTATCATACGATATACAATCTGCAGCACTTCCTTCGGAACTTGACAAGTTAGAACCTAATTTTTGAGCATCTTCAGCCACTTCTGTAGAATGGGATGATGGAAACCAGCACATATCATCCTCATTATTAAGACTCCCCAACCCAAATGTCGAATCACAGTTTCTGCAAGATGAAAGAAATATGAATACACCAGCAGAGAGAAAGTATACAGCTTAATAATTATGGATCCCAACAGATAATCGAAAGGATAAGTTAACAATTTCAAATTGGAAAAGACAAAATCCCAATAAGGAGACTCATAAATTTTATGCAACTTTGAGTCTACTATTATCTTTATAAATGACACAGATAAAAATAGCATATCTACATGAAAAACTCCAAGCATAAAAATATTCAAAGAAATTTGAATACTGGTAATTTCTTCATCTACCTACCTCTTTGAAAATTATAATTCTCTTGTAATGCCATCATGATATTGATCAGGCACTTTGTATACGACCGAACTAAATACCATGCTGAACTCAGTAATGGTACAAATAGAAATGAAGGGGGATGCAGTCAAATGGTAATATCTCTCCTTTCCATGGAGAGGACACAGGTACTTGACACAATTAAGTAAAGAGTTGTTTTATTCCGTTACTCATAGCAAGCAATATATTCTTATAGAATGATAATAAACAGCAAGTTGAATGGATAATCAGAAACCAATTGAATGAAAATATTAACAGAAGGACCACTTCAATCTGCATATACACAACTAGACTGCAACAAGTTCTACAACATGAAGCTTTCGATATTAGCAATAAAAAAATGATAAGGCAGTTTGCTACCTGAACATTGTATCAACATCCTCAAAATTTCCTATATCATCAGGCCACCCATAATATAATATATTGCTGTCTCCTTTGTCTTTGGAATCATTATCAAAAAAGTTGAGACCATTATCTGTCGAAGATATTTGACTGAGTGAAAAATCCACAACACTCTTTTCATTCAGGACAGTACCATCAGCATTAAACCCATCATCAACTGTATCAGTATTTGCACTTTTCAAACGATGGTTTGACGCCTTTGTTCCTTCACATGCTATATTTGAAACTTCCTTGGCTGAGCCATTATCACAGGAAACAGGAAATACAACAGCAGGGGAATCAGACCATGGACCCTCATCTAGCATCATATCCTTCACAGTCACAGTTGGCAAATTAGTTTCCTCCTTTTTCTGAATGACTTTAGTATTATCACCAGCATTACTTGCAGCACCAACTGCTTCAAGTCGTGCTTTTTTCCCGTTGTCACCTACAACTCTAAATCGATCTCCACGTCCATCAACAGGATGAGGTACTATATGATCATCACTCTCGCTGAATTCATCCCACACATTTTCTTCAAGCTGTAAATTTAGTAATTGATATAAGCCACTAATAAAAATCATCAATACGTTTAGTTCTATACAGCTCTATCCAAACAATCTGTGGAAACCGATAAAGTTGCAATTTCAAAGCATAATGGAACAATTAAGCACACATCACTTACTGAAAAGCCAAAAACTTGTGTAATGCAGCTTGTTCTCTTTTAGCGCAGAGAGGACATGTAAAAAGATAAATAATTAATGCATTTTAACTTGTATTTTGCAAGTGTGACGTGTAAGGTTCTTTGAAAACTATTTGTAAACAAGATATAATTAATTCCAATATAAACATGATTGTCATGGCTTTCAAACTAGAAGATATTGTGGTGTGTGCGTGTGGGTGGGGAGTGGAGGGGGGGAGCGATGAAATTAAATGAATCCTTACCTCATACATGCATAAGTCCGACATCCCTCAATATCTCTATCCACCAGCAGAGATGTAAACACATTTCTGAATCATGGCTATCACAAAATGCTTCCAATTACGCTTTCTACTTCAAAAAATAAGCACAAATATAAGAGCCAGGACGTGTGTGTTTCAAGAAGAACAATAAAATGAACAGAAGACAGGATAAACAAAAGGAAATATCACTGTAGAACTTGAATCAAGGATGCCACAAGTCGCGATATAATACACCTAGAGAAAGCTAAATATCTTCTGCACAACCAAATCTTTGCATCCTACAAGAGAGGAAAAGCCAAATCGATTGAAGTACAAACCTACTTTATAATTGAATCAAAACGTCAGCCATTTAACCACCACCTTTGCAAACACACCACTGTAAAGTAATTAGTTATAATACTATTTCCAATCATCACAGAAACATTTTTGTTGAATACTGCCAGTTAGTTTTACAGCATTGATAGTTGTTAAAGACAGAAAATAATAGATATGCAAACTGGGTCTTGGGTGGAGAACCATAAAAGAGATGCCTTTAAATGGCAGGATGGGAAGGTAATTCCTTTGTTCTAGAAGAAACCTGACATATGGAGGTCAAAATTAATTATCAAACAACTCAAAGTGAGAGCACCGAACAAGGAGCTTTATCCTTTAGTAAGAGCATGATGAGTCTTTAAAAAAAGTTAAACTATTACAGAAAATAGAATCATGAACTAGAGGGCTCATTTCAGATATTGTTCGAGTATTTTCTAGTCTTTGCAAGGCCTTCCTCATGTTCTTCTACAGTATATCAACTAAAAGTTTGGTAATTAAATTCTTTAAATTGCAGACACTTTTGTAATTCAACAAGGCTAGAACATGCTTTCTGGGTTTAAACAGTTCTCCTATTTTACCCAGTATCTTCACTTTTTCCCCTTAAGAGTACAGGAAAAAAGGAATGAGTCCAAGTTTTAATATCTGAAAACCCCTAGTTGCTATGTTTGTTATTAAATAATCTTATTGGCTGCTATCTTGAATCTAAAATTCCAAGCCTAGTTGTGATGACCATGGAACCTTTTCTTGCTTAGACTAAATTCTAAACCCTTTGATTTAACAGTTCACCAGTAAGATCAAACAGCCAGCCTGAGTGGTAATACCCCAAAATAAACACCATTTTCTACTTCTATAGTCCCAATACCACTGGCCCATTGCCATATAGCTAAACTAAAAGCGGTTACTCAACAATCTAACACTCAATAGTTGTTAGCCCCGGGTAACTGAGTAATTCATAGTTCTAGTAAAGCTAAAATGGCAGAACCAAACCAACTCTGTCATCTAGTCAAAGGGTAATAAATAAAAATGAAAGAGAAATCAAAAAATGGAAACGAAGTACAACATCATGATTCATACAACAGGAGCTAACATTTCATTCAACAGGAAAATAGCCACTAAAAGCATATGTTAATACATAAATCAAAGTCAAATTTTAGTACACCACTGGAGTTTCACTCTCCATTTCCTTCAAATTTCCAAATTATTTCTACCTTGACCATTTTTTAGCACAATTCAAACTAAAAACTCATTTCTGTATAATTTTTCAGCTACACAAACTGCAAAATGGACAATAACAAATTTCAACGCACTACAGAAAGCAACAGATTTCAAATTTCACCATCAGCAACTACAAAATCTCAACATATAAAACAAGCAATCAACCAGAAACAGCAAGAAATCAATAACAAAACGAAAAGAACATACAGTAAAACCAAACCTCTATATAGGAATAACCTCTCAATTGTTATACAACTAGTCGGTCGCAAGTGTTGAGAATCTTTGTTGTACCAAACTCTATATAAGAATAACCTACAAATTATTATACAAATACAGTAAAAGCTCAGGAATACTCTATGTAGAAATAGCCTTCCAATTGTTATACAAATAGTCGGGAATACTCTATATAGAAATAACCTTCCAACTGTTACACAAATAGTCCGGTCCTAAGTGTCGAGAATCTCTATTGTACCAAACTCTGTACACGAACAAGCTCTCAATTGTTATACAAATAGTCCAGTCCCGAGTATATTACTATATAGAGGTTTTACCGTACCACGAAAACAACACAATTTAGAACTAAGCATATAAAACACCAGCTGAAGCTCACCTGAATCCGAGATCTACCTCCGAGAAAAGTCAATCTTCTCCCCGATCAAAACACAGCTTCTTCTCCGCTGCCTTCAAAATCCAGAACCACCAGTAGCACGGCGGCGACGGTAACCCTAAATCGGCGGATTCTAGTGGAGGCTTAGCTCAGCTCTCTCTCTCTCTCTTCTTTCTCTCTCTAAAAAGCTGTATTTGCTGAATATTAATTTTAATTTATTAATTTCTGTGTATTTTAGAGGGTAATGGACGATTAGACACGTGGCGAGCAGATCATTACAAGCAAGGTAGATATCAAATTCGTGGACGAGAAAGAGAGATGGAATCCGATCACTTTCAGGGTTTTGATTGGTCCACGTAGACTACATGGTCTTGGATTTAGACACGTACCCATGCGGACCATGTGGGTTGGGAATATGACAGTGGCTGACGTGGAGTAGGTAGTTATGTCACCTCCCCCTTAAAACTTTATTTAAGGGCTTAATACATCCGTGTCCCCCTGAACTTATTTATTTTCGCCACTTGAACCCTTAATCTAATATTGGGTTCTATTTGCCTCCTAATGTTTTGTAAAGTACAACTATTGAACCCTTTTTCGCTGACGTGGCAAATGACGTGGCGGAGAGAGAAATACCGCGAGTTGAACAGAAAAAGTTAATAAAAACTCCTTGAAAAAATTTCTTATTAGTCCCTTAAACTTTTTTTTCATTCTTTAATACCATCTTCCTCATTTTTGCTCCCTCTTGCTTCCTTAATTTATTTTCTCCAAATATCACAAAAACTCAAATGTCAACTTCAAACTATCACAATTATTTCAACCAAATACAAAATTGAAAACCAAAATCATATGCCAGAAGTGAAAAAACTCAAACAATTAAAAGATTGAGCTATTTCTTCGAACCCATGGCGTGACAAAACCTCCCCAATCCTCCGGTATTAACTGAAACATAATAGCTCTCGGCTTTCCCCTTCATCTTCCATCGCAGAAATCAATAAATAAGAACAAAAACTACTACAGATTTACAAATAAAAGAGAACGCCCACATCACAAAAACCAAAAGATACTCGGAAAAAAACTCTAGTGAAACAGACCACCGCCGGAAATGACAGAAAACTCTGGTGAAACAGACCCTCCGGAAACGATTAACGTTGAGAGATGAGATGAAAAAGAAAAGGAAAGAAAATAAAAAGAGAAAAGGAAATAAAAGAATTGCAGAGATGGAAAAAAAAGGGAAAGAAGATGGATATGAGAGATAGGGGAAGAACGAAAGTTGCAGATAGATCTTGTTTTTTGATTTGTGTTAATTTTAGTTTTAGTACAAATTTTTCATTTCTTTTATTTTTAGCTTTAAAGTTTATTTTTCATTCATTTAAATCCTAAATTGATGACGTGACAGGCGAGCGGAACGCACTCTCCATAACGTGACTGGTCATTGTACGGAAAAGGGCCCAATAGTTGCACTTTAAAAAACGTTAAGGGGCAAATAGAACCCAATATTAGATTAGGGGCTCAATAGGCGAAAATAAATAAGTTCAGGGGGGTACGGATGTATTAAGCCTTATTTAAGTGTAGAATATAAGGTTGTTTTATATACATGTATTAATAGAAATTTTAATGATTTTCTAATTTTACTAGTTGTTTGGGTTGATATGAAATTAAGAAAATAGGGACATTCAAAATTTATGGGAATTTCAAATGCCTTCATATCAATCAAACACATTTTGGCTATTTCATGGGAATTATACTAAAGAAATAATTTACTATGAATTTCCATGTATACCAAACGACCTCTTAATTCGATAAAATATCGTGCTCATACTTTCAAGATATGTGCATTGAATTCTTAAATACATTAATATTAACTTAACTATATTAAATGTAATGAAACGACAAAAATGAGAGTTAATGAGATGGATGCAAACTTAGTCATTTCCATCTCATTAAAATGTCGTTCTAATCTCTCCCCTTGTAACTCCTTCTCTCGTTACAGGACTTCGGGGATGAGATGAGATGAGTGTTCTATCTCCACACACATCCTCCTAAACAAAAGGGGGCTACCGATCATCCCCTCTAATTACATCTCATCTCCGTAAATAAACATGTAACATCCAAGCTCAATACTATGCATATATTGTCCGCTATGATCCAAATTCGTCACTATTAGGCCACACGACTTTAAAACGCGTCATGCATGTATTGGATTTACATATCACTTATAAATGTCAGCTCTCTCCTCTCTATTTTCGATGTGGAATTGATAGGCCTAATATTTACGTAGTTTTCCACTCTTTTTAGCTTCTTTTCTTGCATGTTTTTATCCTTGAAAGTCTTGCTCATAAAGGTTTAGTGCAGATTTCGCTCACTATTGCAAACAAAAGGTGAATCTAGGCATTGAAGGCCTTGTAGACAAATCGGAGCTGTGTAGACTGCTTTCGGACTGCAGAAGCGCAAAGGCTGTGAACCAGGCAGTGTTTGATGCAGGCTGCGGCCGTGAAGTAGAGGAGGCTGTGCAAGAAGAATTGAAGGGGTGGAATGCCACCTAGCCCTAGTGGCAATTCTGTTAATTTTATCAACAATTTGAATATTTTCATTTCAGTTTTTAAGGGTATTTGTGACCTAAACTTTAAGGGTCATTTTAGTCTTTTGCCTTTTTAGGGTTGCCACCATTGTCTCCCTATATAAAACAATGTTTTCTTTTGCTTTTGTGTGAAAAAAAGTGTGAAGTGTGCTTTATGATATAACACTATTTTTATGTTAGTCAACTTTTAACTTTGCAACAACTTTCTTTTTACTTAATTCCATTTATAGTAATATTTCTTTAGTCTTTCAAAGTTGTTTTTACAACTTTGAAATCCGAATCTCTTCTTCTTCCTTAGATTAATGGTTTCAAGCTTTAGTTTTTACATTTCCATGGAGACGATGAACTCACTCTTGATGTGTGAGTAGTCTCTTAGCATGGGCCGCGAGTGAAAGGTGAAGGATCGTGGCGTAGGAAAAGGTTTCTATTTATGGTAATATTATTCTAGCTTTGGTTTTCTTAGATCTATGCTTCGGGTGAGGATTGGTTGCAAACAAACCTCCTAAAATCATTAGTGGAGCTTAGAAATGAGCTATCTCGTGGTTTACTATGCGGATTAGATCTAAAGATGCATGCTTTTGTGGTCTAGAGAAATCTTACCTTATTTGTATGTTGGTTATTTACTATTTAAGGAAACTTTTTAGTAAAACCCTAAGACAACACAATCCTTAGTAGATCTAGACCAAATAACTTTGCTAGATCTACTAAGTTATCAACTCTTAGGCTTGGAAACGAGCTAGGATGAGATATTTGTGGGAAAGACCAACCCTTTACTGCTAGTTTAGTCTTTGCTATTACCAGAAACCCAGATCCAGTAGCCTATGATCCAGATCCAGCCACTTGTAGCCTGTGTGCCTTTAAATATTGTTGTTATTATACCCTGCTTTATATTCTTAGTTTTAATCACTCAAAACCATTACTTGTGACTTTATTAGATCTTTGAGACTGAAAGTTAGTAACTTTAGCTTCGCCCGATCCCTTGGGTACGATAATCCGAGTCTAAAATACTCACTTTATTACTTGAGTGATGGGTACACTTGCCCTAAAAAGCACGTAGGTATTACACGCCACAGGAATTCATTTCATTCATGCATCCATCGCTATTCCTTAGGGCCACTCCTTGTAATTGTGAGCTAAAGGAAAGGCTTTCTTTTATGCCCTCAGACCGCGTAAGGACAATCCATCTAAATGACGAATTTCATAGGTCTTCTTATCCCGGCGCTACCCTCATCGGACCAGATAGTTATAGGCCCACCAGCTTCCGTCTAGTTTGTTCCCGAACCATACATCTTACACAGAGAGACGACTTTAATACCACTTGTAACATCCAAGCTTAATATCGTATAGATATTGTATGCTTTAACCTAAATCCATCGTCATTGGGCCGCACGGCTTTAAAACGCGTTGTGCATATATTTGGTCCACGTAACTTATAAGTGACAGCTCTCTCATCTTTTATTTAAGATGTGAGATTTAGTTCATTCCTGGTCTCATCACCATCTCTTGGAGCCGCGTCTTGTACACGTCTTCATACCTCGGTGCCACCCTCTCCGACCAAGTCTTTACTAGACGTCCCGTTAAAAGTTCGAAATTTTTTTTGGACAAAAGTATCCTCTTTAGTGTCAACAGAATTAACTATTTTGTTAATTTTACAAACCATTCATTTTACAGTCATCTTTTTGCTGAAAACAACACATAAAACTTATCTATGAAAACAATGAAACAACATGGCACTAATATGGAATTACCCCAGTAAAATATTACGATTTTAATATATATTGAACGAAGGATTCGACTATAGTAGAATTTCTCATTATCTAAGCTACAATGATTTTTGCGTTATATGCATAATGATTTGATCTGGAGAAGGTAGTGCCAGAGTAGGAAGACATGTACGAGAAGCGACCCTAAAGGGATGACGATGGATACAAAAATGAACTGAATTCCACATAGGAAGTAGAGAGGAGAAAGTTAAAGCTTATATATAACAGTTTAATCAACATACATGACACATTTTAAAGTTGTTCGACTTATAGTGACAAATTTAGGTCAGAGCGGACAATATTTGCATGGTATTGGACTTGGGTTTAACAATTATTAGAGCATACTCTATATGTACGATGTGCGGTTCAGAGATGATCCAACGGAAACTGATGGACCTGTAACGATCCGATCTGGAGAGGGTGACACCTAGGAAGGAGCACAAAGAGCGGCTTTGGAGGGATAGCAACAATAACATGAATGAATTGATTTTCACATTGAAAATATAGAGTAGAGAGGTGACACATATATGTAAGAATTGGATCCAATATATGTATGAAATGTTTCAATGTCGTGCGACTCAATGGAGACGATAGGCACACAAATAAACTGAATTTCACAAGTAGAGAGAAGAGTGTTAAGACTTATATGTAAAAGTTGGATCTAATACATGCATGACGCGTTTTAAAGCCACACACCTCGAAATTGAGACAATATTAATGATCCAACTTGCAACATATGGATGACGCCCCAGTAGAACCGCTCTTGAGCTTCATAACAAACTTATTAGCCATCCCGCTCCCCTTCCCTATGAAAATGCGAGACAATAAACCCAACCTCATCTTAATTCAGCCGGAGATCTTCGCTTGCAGACTCTCCGTAGTTGAATACCGGAATTCAGACCTTCTCGTCGAAATCACAAAGAGGAAGGAATAGAGAGGTAACTCTTTGAATTGTTTGCGAAAAAGCCAATTTACTTGTAGAAAATATTCAATTAATTTTTTTTGCTTACATTGCTGGAATTGGAACACAAATTGTCAGAGATTAATATGAAAGTATTAGATCGAGCTTTTCGCATGAGAGGTGTGTCAGAAATTAATATAAAAGATTTCAGCTCGAGCTTTTAGTTCAATCGATTAAGTAATACAAATCTCAATTTAGATTGTTATCTGTTGATTCATGTAGTTAAGTGTTGGTTTAGATTCTGATGATGAGTTTTGTTTTCTTCTTGTGGTTGTGGTACAACAAGTGTTCGTATCGGTTTCTATCATACAAATTTAGTCTAAGCAAGTACTTATATAGTCTTTAAGTTTTCACATCTATCTGAAAAATGTTATAGACAGTAACAATTTGGATCATACCTTTAATTTACTTTTGTTTTTTGTTTTCTCAGATTGCAAGCAATCGGAATTCCTACGCAGACCGAAAGGTGAAGAATTTGGAATTTTTCCATCTGATTTTCTTCAACGTTATTTTTCCCAAACTGGAGAAGCTTTCTTTAAGTGATGCTTCAGTTGAAGAAACAAATATTCTTAAGGATGAAGAGTCAGTTGCATTGTTGAAAAAATTAAAGCTGTCGAATCTTTAAAGCTCAAGCATTTAGTCCATGATGATTCCCAAGTAGTTCCGTTGTTTCTGAATTTGGAAGATTTAGAAGTGGTGGACTGCAGCAATTGAAGATTATAGTGCCTTCTCGTGGCTGCCTTGACAGCTCGGAGTCTTCTGCAGCTCAAAAGCATGAATGTGAAGGATTGCAAAATGATAGAAGAAATTGTAACCATTGGATCGGGTGGAGTGACATTTGAGTTTCGGTTCAGTCAGCTAGAATACTTGGGACTTAATGATCTGCGATGCCTCAGAAGCTTCTACTCAAGGAATTTTGATTTCATTTCCGTTCTCTGAAAGAAGTGATGGTTATAGGATGTCCTTACATGAAGAGTTTTGCTTTGCAAGTTCTAATTACACCAATGCTAAGGTTAGAACAGGAAGACTCGCGTATTACTGGGGAATGGGAAGGAAGCCTTAATAACACCATTCAAACATTATTTCTGGGAAAGGTATGTGGTCCTCATTACAAATGTACCACAAACATAAGTGGAAGCATGTTAGACTATAAGAAATTGACAGAGTAGAGTAGTAATGCAATTTGCACTGAGTTAATCATGTGAATATTGTTTGATTGTCAAGTATATTTCTCCAGGATGCTGAAGAAACGGACGCTTGTAACACGCGAAAAAAGCGATTGGATGAGCAGAAAACTATTGTCTTGTTCCTAGTAATTTTGTTAGACATATGTCATTTGTAATGTGCGGCATTCAATTTTGTTGAGGCTGAAGTTATCTTCTGTTCATGAGTCGTCTTTGGTACCTTTATTAAGTGCAGAATTACTGAAACCGAAGCTTCCTTTTTCAGATGTCTGAGTTAACCATTATCATGCATGTTCCATTATCATGTCTTAAATAGCATCATAGAACATTGTGAATATTTGTATTCTTGACTTTGTGTCCTTGAATGGTTGGTTATCGTGTTTTCTACAGATTATCTTCTTTATCATTTGGTATTTGTATGTTCTTTATTGTCTAAGCTCGGGCAAGCACCTCCCTCTCTATTTGCATTGCATCTGGAGATAGAACTAGAGGTCAGGCAAGGCTTAAGGGGATGATGAAGGCTACGAGGCACGAGAGAAGCGAGTGACATTTATGGCGACAAGCGGTCCTTCCTTCATCCTGGTAATCTTCTGTGCTTCATATTTTTTTTACATTCTATGACAAGGGAACTAGCTAACTAAGTAACTAACTAACTAACTACTATGACATTGTTGACTTTGCTGTATGGGTTTTATTTAATTTTTTTTTAATGGAATATGGGATTTATGGAAATAAAAGGATAAAATATAATATAGTAATAGATGGGAAGCATCAGTGGACCTTAGCGTAATAATATACAGATAAATATTATTTTAGTACCTCATTAAATTACTCCAACCTCTTTCATTCAATTTTTTCTTATCAATATTATTATCAACTAATATATCATAAAAAAATTCATTATTTAAAGTTATCTTGTTTTTAAATGAAAATTTTTTCAGAAGTATGAAAATTTATTTTAACAATTGACGTTATATTGAGGGTAAAATTGAATAATAAAAAATAATAATTAAATATTTCTGGACTATACTGAATACCTGAGAAATGACAATACTATATAGAATATATAAGTGATGAGATAAGACAACCCATAATGTTGCAGGTGAATGATATAAAACAAAAAAAAAATGCATATATGTACGTAAAATAATAGCCATGTGGTGAGTTTTTAGATATGAGTTCTTATATTTAAATCTTAATCACAGCTGTTGCAAAATCAGATTAAACTATTAAACTAACAGATATGCAATGAATCATATTCATTAAATTAATCTTAATCATAGTCAATTATTAAGATCAATAATAGCTTGTGTAAAGCACTACCTTTCACGTTCATACATGAACGAGTCTTATAAATACTCTTAGAAATCACAACCATTTCATACAGAGTCTTAACTAATTTTCTCCATTAGAAATCACAACCTTCTTTTATATTAATCTCTTGCACTCTTCACATTACACTTCACTTCAATATTCAACATGGAGATGATTGTTTCCGTTGTGGTCGATTTAATTACAGATCCTATCAAACAATACATCGTTACACCTATCAAACAACACGTCAGCTATGCTTTTACTTGTGACAGCAAGGTTCAGAAACTCTGTAGTGACATGGAGCAGTTGCAGAACAAGCGAGACAGGTTGCAGCAGTCCGTTGATGAAGCTTCTAGAAACGGGGAACAGATCTATCCCAATGTCACTGAGTGGCTTACCACTGCTGAAAAAGACATCGAAGAGGCAGAGAAGCTTATCCAGGGGAAAGAAGAAGCCAAGCAGAAGTGTTGTGTTGGAATTTGCCCAAATTTGAAGACGCGGTATCAGCTGAGTAAAAAAGCAGATAAGAAAGCTTCAGCGATGGAGCAGCTTCAGAATGCACAAGGATTAGATCCAATTGCATTCCGCCCTCCTCCACAGCCGATAGTTGAGCGTTCCATGTACAGTCGTGAAGCCTTGCCATCACGGGTACTGATCTTGAACCATATTATGGATGCTCTGAAAGATCCAAATCTGAATACCATAGGAGTCTATGGTATGGGAGGGGTTGGTAAAACCACACTTGCAAAGGAGGTCCTTCGCCAAGCTGTAGAGCAGAAGTTGTTCGTGACTGTAGTCCTTGTTGCTGTTTCTGAGACGCCTGACGTTAGAAGAATACAAGGAGAGATTGCTGATGCTTTAGGCTTCGAATTTCATGCAGAGGAAATTCCTGGGAGAGCGAGTCAGCTGCACCAGAGGCTCAACAAAGAAAAAGCATTGATTATTCTTGATGACGTTTGGCAAAAACTTGATCTGAATGCTGTAGGAATTTCAGTGGGAGATGCCTGTCAAGGTTGCAAAATATTGCTAACCTCTAGGAGGAAGGAAGTTCTATCTAGTGAGATGTTCACACAAAAAGAATTCCCGCTCAATATTCTTGAAGAAGAAGAAACATGGAGATTATTTGAAATGTCAGTAAGCATGGCTAACAATCTCGAGTTACGTGCCTTAGCAATTGAAGTTGCCAAAAGATGTGCTGGGTTGCCCCTTCTAATTAAGAAAGTTGCCACAGATCTCCGAAACAAAAATGCATATGCATGGAAAGATATGCTAAAGCAGCTTTCAGTTTCAGAAAATACCGAGATATACGATAAAGTACACAAAGTTATCGAGTCAAGTTACGAGAAGATGATAGATGAAGAAGCAAAGTCACTTTTCTTGCTTTGTGCTCTGTTTGGGAGTTCAAATATTCAAATTCATGACTTGCTCATTTACTGTATGGGTCTAGGCTTATTTAAGCACGCGGATTCAATTGAAGGGTCAAGGAATAGAATGTTAACCTTGATTGATAAACTAAAAGATGAGAGCTTGCTGTTGGATGCGGACAAGGCTGGATATGTGAAAATCCATGATGTTGTTCGTGATATTGCTGTGGCAATCGCATCCAGAGTGCAACATGCGTTTGTCGGCACAAGTAAGGTTAGATCAACAGACTTACGAAACAAAGATGTCACAAGAATTTCCATTCCTTATTGTGCAATCTCAGAGCTTCCTGAAGTCCTTGAATGCCCAGAAACAGAGGTGTTTTCACTATTGGCGGTAGATCTTAGTCTAGATATCCCCAATTCATTTTTTGAACGGGTTACAAAACTCAAGGTTCTCCATTTTTCTGGCATGAGTTTTGAATCCGGTTTGCCTTCGTCACTTGGGTTCCTTACAGGCCTTCAGACATTGAGTTTGCAAGGATGCCAGTTCAATAATGTAGCTATCATCTCTGAGTTGAAGCAGCTGGAGTGCCTTAGTTTTGCTGGTTCAAGTATAGCAGAATTGCCTCTCGAAATCAAGGGATTGACTCAACTAAAGCTATTAGATTTGAGAGGATGCCGTGAACTCCAAGTAATCCCTCCAAATGTCTTATCAAATCTGTCTTTATTGGAAGAGCTGTATATGCTTTATAGTTTTGAAGGTTGGGGGAGGGAAGGAAATGCAAGTCTTGTGGAATTGAAGAACTTATCTTGTCTGACAACTTTGGAAATCAAAGTAAAAGATGACAAGTTGTTACCAGAGAATTGGTTCTTTGATGGTATACAGAACTACAAAATCATTATAGGTTACTGGGCTTCGTTTCATTTTGATCTTATGGAAATGTCGAACGTGCTAATGCTTGAGCTGAAAACAAGTTTTGGTTTGATGGATAGGATTAAGGAGTTTCTGGCAGGAACTGAAGTCCTATATTTACGTGTAGTGAAGGGAATTGAGAATCTGTTGTATGATTCTAGCATGGAGAGGATTAATTCCTTTCAGAGACTACGATTTTTAAATATCGAGAAATGCGATTTGTTGAGGGAAGTCCTTCCATTTTCAAGTGAAAAATGTTTGCCGCATCTTCAAGAAATGGAAATGAAATATTGTAGTAACATCGAAGCTATTTTTGGTGAAGGGAATGAAGATGAAGTGATGGAGTTCACTGAATTGACCTCTTTAAAGCTATGGTTTCTACCACATCTGAGAGGCGTTTGCAGAACAAATGGAACAGTATGTCTTTTATTAGTTTGTTTATCAAACTTTTAATTTTTATATTTCTTCTTGTTCTGAAAAAGAATGCATTTTCAACGAGCAGGTTTCTTTCCCTAATCTAACAAGCTTTGACTTGTTTGAATGCAAAAGTTTGAAGTACGTATTTACAACTTCAATGGTGAAATCTCTTAAGCAACTAAAAAAGTTTCAAATAAATGGTTGCGAGTTATTGGAAGAGATAGTATTGGGTAAGGCATTTGAAGAAATAGAGGAAGACAGCACCAATAAGATTGTATTTCCTGAACTCGATGTTCTTAAACTTTCTGGCCTTTCAAATCTGAAAAGGTTCAGCAGTGGATATCCAGTGGAATTTGCGAAACTAAGAGAACTGAAGATAGAAAGTTGCCATGAAATGAAGAACTTTGTGTGGGAAGATTCAGATAGAAGCAACAACAATGAGAGTAGTGATGAATGCCTCTTCAATGAGCTGGTATTGATGTTTCGCTTAATTTCTATCCATTTCATATATTATATAATCTGTATTAGTTCTTGAACAAGTCTGATTACTTGCATCTTTTGGAACATATTAATGTATGCAGGTTACTTTCCCGAATCTGGAGATAATGCTTTTGGGATCCATGAAAAACTTGAGATATATATGGCACCAGCAATTCGCAGATAATGACTCGTTTGCCAAATTAAAATCATTGGAGATAAAGAATTGCTCTAAGCCCTCAGTGGTTTTTGCATCCAATTATGCATATGGAAGATTTCAAAGATTGAAGTCACTAACTTTATCTAGATGTGATGGAGTTGAAGAGATATTTGAATATAAAGAGGTTAGTTTTGAAGAACCAAATATTTTGCATATGGAAAATTTCTCATTTGTCATGTGTGCTACCTTTTTTTATGTGTAATATCATTGTTTTTGCTGAGTGTTTTTTCTTTAAGTCTTTAAAGCTTATCTACTCTCATTGAAACATATATAGAGCAAGGACATGGATGAAGCTTTCGGTTTTCAGAATCTGCAATCACTCGAACTTCATGGTTGTCCGGAGTTGAAACATGTATTTCCGGAATCGATAGCTTGTGGTCTTCTCCAATTTGAACAGCTCGTAATAACAAATTCTGGAGTAGAAATGATAATTTCAGAAAATGAAGGATCAGAAGGCGTGAGTGCTCGTACTTTTAAGTGGCCCAACTTTAAACGTTTGATAATATATGATTGTCATAAGTTTATCAAGTTCACTTCCACTATCTCCATGGCCAAACACAATATTCCAACTCAACGTTCGCTCAATTTTGTAGAAAAGGTACGAGCCACGCAACTTTTCTCAATTAATACGCTTGCTAAAAATACTAAAGGCATATCTAATGATGACCCGTCATTTCATAGACATGATGCGAGAAAGAAAAATATCAACGGAAGATCTTTGATATTTTCGATTACTGTTGGTTAAATCCGCAATCTCATAGTTTGATATATTACATATTTAGCTATGAAAGTGAAATTCTATTGGAAGAGTTTATGTCATCTAAACTTCGAATTTCATTTTCAATTGAAATGAGCTTTTCAATTAACATTTTTAATGTGACTGCGTAGAAACCGTAAAAAACCTCATTTTATATTCGGATGCTTTTTCAAAATGGCTATCAATGTGATTGTTCATTCATAGTTTTATCTAAACAAGATCTTCTTAGATTAAGTTTATACTTTTTTGGTGTTCATATATTTGAGTATGGATGATGTATTTTCAATTTTTTGTTAGGTTATTCCCAATTTGGAGTTCTTGGCATTGAATCACCATAGCTTGAAGGCAATACAAAGTGATGATCACGGGTTTCCAAATGAGGTGTTGTGGAAATTGAAAGAAGTTACTCTTAGAAATTTACAAGAAGAATCCCTTCCTTTTTTGTTCGATTTTTTGAAACGAAACTACTATTTGGAAAAGCTCAACTTCAATAAAGGCCATTTGGGAGAGATATTTTCATTACATGATGAGAGAGCAACTGGAGATCAGGAACGACAATACCATCTTAGACTAAAACAACTGAAACTACAAAATGTTAGTGAATTGCAGCATATAGTGAAGGAAGACTCTCTACTTAATCCCATTCTTCTGCGTCTTGATACTCTACATGTTACACTATGTGATGATATGCTGAATATAGCACCATCATCAGTTTCTTTCAAAAATCTAACAACTCTCAATGTAAGCAAGTGTGTCGAAATGACAAGTTTGGTAACAGCATCAACAGCCAAAAGTATGACCCAACTCAAGAAATTGCGAGTTTCTGAATGTAGAGCTATGGAAGAAATCATTGCAAACGATGGAAATTGCACAGAAGGACATGGTGATGTGATTACTTTCAGTAATCTGAAGGATTTGGAACTTTATGGTTTATTTAGCCTCAACAGCTTTTGCTCGGGTGATTACATGTTTAATCTTCCATTGTTAGAACAAGTATCTATTGAGCACTGCTTTGAAATGAAGGTTTTCTGCGACGGTATTTTAAACGCACCAAAGCTACATCAGAGAGAACTATTCGGCAATGGACAACGGTGGAAGGAAATCTAATTATGTCACAATAGCATGTCAATTTCAAGACAAGGGTAAAGATAATAATATATATATGCTTTATGTAACGTTTATTCTTTTACTTCATCATTAATATTAATAGTGTTACTTATCCTATTAATTTTTTGGTATTGGAACATTGAGCAGATTGAAACTGAACAACGGAGGCTCTTAATTCCAAATTCTTCTACAAGTGATGGATGATACATTTGTACTTTCTTGTAAAAGCTATATGTTGGTCTGCTGCCCTGATGCGATCTCTCGACGGTTCAACTAAGTTGTCACATTCAGAAAACGGCAAAGTTGGTTGACCTACCAATGTTGAGGCAATAGTTCCGGAGAATATTCTGAAATTGAACCAATATCAATACTGCTGAAAATAGAGAATTATGCAAGTTGGTGTGTGCGCATTTGCAATGTCTTATTCTTCAATTTATTGATGAGATACTTATTTTTTTGGTGATTATAATTATTAATAGACATGGGAAACATTTTCCCGACTTTGTTGTTGCTGCATCATCTTTCGATGCCTCTGAATGTTGTACTCAAGGAAAGAAATTAATAGAGGATGATGAGGAATTTGAGTCCAAGGCCCATAAGGCCCAAAAGGCTCCTCAATACCACTTCAAAAAGCCCACCCCAAGTTGGGGTTCGGATTTTTTTTTTCTAAAGTGCGAACTTAGTTAGAATGTGCTGCTCTCATTTCATACGTTCTCAGACTTTTACTAAAAAAAATATAGTAACTTCTTTTCTATACACAGAGCATTGGACCCAAATACCCGGCTGACCTGCCATGCCTGGCTTATTGGATTGGGCTTGAACATATGTAATCAGTGCCAGATTCAGTCCGGCCCAAGCCCGTATAAATCAACTCATAACTCAAATGTTAATGCAATACTCATAAGATTGGCTATTGGATTGTACTAGTAGTATTTTATTTTATAATTTACACACATTTCTTTTTCATTTATAGATATATTTATTTTATTTTATAATTTATACACATTATTTTTGTATTTTAAAATTAAATTTCTAAATATATATAAAGTCTCCTTCACAAACCGCAACCGCAAGTAGCATCAATTTCATTCACACACCCACATTCTTCTTACTACTTTATTACTTAATACAAATTTAAATTGAGACATGGCTTAGGCCCGTTCTTTTGGACTGAAAAAATTTGAACTGAACTGAACTATGCTGAACTAAATTGAACTGAACTGAACTGAACCGAACTGAATTTTGTTAAAACTTTAGTTGTTTTTATGTTTTTAGTTGGACTTGTTTGAGTTTTGTTGTTTAATTTAAACTTTGTTGCTGAACTGAACTGAACTGAATGTTGCTGAACTGAACTGAATGTTGCTGAACTGAACTAATCTGAACTTAAAATAAGTTCTAATAAGTCCAAAAGAACAGGGCCTTAGTACTCATTTGTAATCCGAGCACAACTCGAATACGTTATCAAAAATTAATATAAAAAATTGTTGTTAACTACATTGAGATTGGCTTGCATAAATGTTAATCTAAATCTGAGGAGGCCGGCCCAATCTGGCCCATGCCCACCTCTAAATTACAAAGACTTAGATATAAAAGCGAGGGAATGATTGTGATTCGTTTCACTCCTGAAAACTCCCTCCAAAATTTCACCGGACAATCTCAACCTACCTCCGCCGCTTCTCGTGGCGGCGGCGGTGCTTCCGGTGCCGGAAGAGGATCTCACTTCTCTCGTTTCTGTAAGTCGAAACCATGTTCCTCCTTTGTTTTGTATAATAATCACATTATTGCTCAAAATTAATTACTTCTTTGAGTTCAAAATTCGAAGAATGAAGATTCATAATCGCATCAACTTCTCTCCAAATCCTAATACGTGCTTAATTATAGAGTTTTTGATGTATATTTTAGCTCAGTTTTAAATTCCGATGCTTCGATTTATAATGTTACTTGTTCTGTTGTGAGCATTCACTTAAAGGAAGGGTCAAATAAGATATAGGTTTATTGATTTCTTCCGGACACAATCAGTTTGTAGCTTGCTTTTGCTTTTATTATTGGCACCAGAGAACTACATTATGCCATTGATTCTCTCTTTCAGGAAAGTCGGAAGGTTCTGAATATAATGAATGAAGGGAAATTGCGAGAGAGATGATGCATATGTAAAGTTGCTTAAAGCTTCTCTTTGGAGATTGTATTATTTGCTGTCAGACTATTATTACAGGTATTGATGTAGAATATATGCTAGTTTTGGATCTTCTTTTAATTGTTATAGTGTTCGCAGATCTGAGAAGCTTTGTTCAAACTATTAGATATGAACTGATTTTTGTTCTTTGCTCTGTGCTTCTATCTTTCCCCACAAGATTGAATCACCATCCCGTTTTATTACTTGTTTTGTTATCTTGTAATGTCATTATTACTTGTTTTTCTTAACAGTTGTGTTGTTTGTAATATCAAATCTACACTTATTGAAGAACGTATGGAGTAACAATACATGTGGAGCTTTAGCTTTTGAAAATCTGCAATTGGCTGATGTTTGGGATTGTAAGGGTTTGAAATATGTATTTCCAGCATCTATAGCCCGTGGTCTTCTCCGACTTCAAAATCTGAAAATAAGTGACTGGGAAAATGTGGAAGTGATTATTGCAAAGGAAAAAGATGAAATGTCCGACCCTTCCTTTCAGTTTCCCGAATTCACAAAGCTGAAACTTAATAACTTGGAGAAAATCAGGAGCTCGTATGAAGGGCCCCATACTTACGAATGCCCGAAGTTGAAAACTTTGGAAGGGAACTTCCTAACATCTTGGTTGAAGAGGTAAGAAACAACACTTCTTGTTTTCTTTTCAGATTTGGAATACTTTGCAATTAATTATTAACATGTGACCAACAAACTTTAATTGGGATAAAAGAAACTGCAACTATATTATAATTTATCCTTTATTTTTTCAAAAGCAATAAAAGTTGATAGGGACATGGCATGTCCCAAACACTAGTCTTTGTCGGTACACATACTTGTTGTTTTACTGTTTGTTCTCTTTATGCTTTTTGTTTTTATTTTATTCTTTATTATTAGATCTTCTTGTTATCCATTCTACTTTCTTCAATTTCTACTTCTCTTCACTTCTCTGTTTTTTATAATCACTTTTGTTTTTGGATAGACAAAATGGTTCTGGATTCGATTCTTCCAGTTTTTGTGGAGTTGGTTAAAGATCCCATAAAAAATTACATTGTTACGCCTCTCACAAGCCACATTAGCTACGTTTTCAACTGCAGCAGAAAGGTCCAGGCTCTCCAGGATGGGGTTGTGCAGTTGAAGAACAAGAAAGACAGGTTGCAGGACTCCGTTGATGGTGCTATTCGAAACGGGGAAGACATCTATCCCAATGTTACCACTTGGCTGAGCAGTGTGGATAAAGCTATAGCAGATGCTGAGCTACTTGTGCTGCAACGCAAAGATGGAGAATTCAAGAAGAGGTGCTGTGTGGGATTGTGTCCCAACTTCATGTCTCGCTATCATTTGAGTAAGATTGCTGTGAACAAAGCTTCGACAATTGATAAGCTGCGAAATGAAGAAGGCCTAGATTTGATTTCCTTCCAGCCCCCTCTGCAACAGATAGTCGAGCCTTCTGTGTACAGCCGTGAAGCCTTGCCTTCAAGGGTATTGAAGCTCAACCAAATTATGGATGCTCTGAGAGATCCTAATCTGAATATGATAGGAGTCCATGGTATGGGAGGTGTTGGCAAAACCACACTAACCAAGGAGGTCCAAGGACAAGCTGTAGCTGAGAAGTTGTTTGATTCTGTGATTATGGTTGCTGTTTCTCAGACACCGGAATTGAGAAGGATCCAGGCAGAGATCGGTGATTTCTTAGGCCTGAAATTTGTTGCTGAAGAACTCTCAGGAAGAGCAAGTCAGCTCTACAAAAGGCTGGAGAAGTCCAAAGTACTCATCATTCTTGATGATATTTGGCAGAAGCTTGATTTGAATGCTGTAGGAATTCCCTTTGGGGATTTATCTAAGAGTTGCAAGATATTGCTCACCTCAAGGAGCATGGATCTATTATCTACTGAGATGCGTGCAGGAAAACTATTCTCACTTGAAGCTCTTAAAGATGATGAGACGTGGAGTTTGTTTGAAATGTCCGTTGGTGAGGTTAAGGATCCAAAATTCCATGCTATAGCAACTGAAATTGCGAAAAAGTGTGCAGGGTTGCCGCTTTTGATTCAATTAGTAGCCACCGAATTACAGAATAAAGAGTCTTATGTATGGGAGGATAAGCTAAATCAGTTGTCTGCAATCGGGGATGGAGAAATATACGAAAGAGTACACAAAGTGCTCGAGTCAAGCTATGATAATCTACCTGGAGAGGAAATGAAGTCATTTTTCTTGCTTTGCTCTATGTTTGGGAAATCTAATATCCGGATCCAGTACTTGTTGACTCACAGTTTGGGTTTGGGTTTATTTAAGCATATTCATAACATTGAAGGTGTAAGAGTAAAAGTGCTAACCTTGATTGACAAATTGAAAGCCAAGAGTTTGTTGCTGAATGGAGACATGACTGGATCTGTCAAAATGCATGATGTTGTTCGCGATACAGCTCTCTCCATTGCATCTAGAGTGCAGCATGCTTTTATCGGTTCAGGCGAGGTTAGATTGAGCGATTGGCAAAACAAAGACTGCACCAGGATTTCTTTTCCGTATGCTGATGTCTGTCAGCTTCCTGCAGGCCTGGATTATCCCGAGGCAGAATTATTTTTGCTTTTCACAGAAGATCTTTGCTTAGAAATCCACGATGCATTTTTTGAACGGATGAACAAATTGAAGGTTGTTGATTTTACGGGCATGCGTCTGGTATCTTTGCCTTCATCAATTGGTTTACTAAAAAACCTTCAGACTTTGTGTTTGCATAGATGCCGATTGGATAATGTGGCTATGGTTGGAGAATTGGAGCAATTAGAGGTGCTTAGTTTTGCTAACTCGAAGATTGGTAAATTGCCTAGAGAAATAGAGGCATTGACTCGACTGAAGCTATTGGATTTGACAAATTGCACCGATCTTAGAATAATTCCTGAAAATGTCTTATCAAAACTCTGCGCCTTAGAAGAACTGTACATGCTTGACAGTTCTGTTCGATGGAATGCCAAAGGTAATGCATGCCTTGTGGAGTTAGACAGCTTATCTCACCTTTCAACTTTAGAAATAAAAATTGTAAATTCCAAGTTGATACCAGAAAGTTGCATGTTCTTTCGTGAGTTGAGGAGTTATAAAATATCCATAGGCGATGAATGGGATTATAGGGGAGAAAAGAATAAAAGATCAAGGTCGCTAAAGCTAAAACTAGATGTAGGGATTCATTTGAAGGATGAGATTAAACTGTTGTTGAAGGGAGCAGAAGATCTATATCTTTCTAGGGGAAGGGGAATTGAGAGTGTACTGTATGATCTTGATCAAGAAGGCTTTCTGCAATTAAAACATCTATATGTCCAAGATGATAATGATATCCGACACCTGATCAAGTCGACAAGGTGGGCTTCTTGTGTTTCCTTTCCCATCTTAGAGTCGCTACATCTGGATAGCTTATTGAGCTTGGAAAGCATCTGTTCTGGTCAACTTGAGACGGGGTCTTTCTGTGAATTACGAAATTTAAAAATCAGAAATTGTGATAAATTGAAGAGCCTTTTCTCATCTTCATCTATCAAATCTTTACCACATCTTCAAGAAATGGAAGTTAATTCTTGTAAAAACATGGAAGCTGTAGTTGATAACGGGTGTGAAGATGAGCATAACAACAACAAAGTGATTGAATTCTTTCAGTTGAGCTCCTTGAGGCTAAAGCGTCTACCAAATCTCACAGGGTTTTGCAAAAGAAAAGTAGGAACTGCACCAATGGAACTGCTTTTCAATGAAATGGTATGCTCTTTTTTAGCCGGATTTGATAATTGTATGCTGTTTTCTTAATGCGGGGGAGAGGATTTAGACTTTACGTACAAAACAATCTGATCCTAAGCATAAAATTTACGAGATATTGTAATTCCAACCTCATTAATGAGACACGACACCTTACTCATATCTCGTTAATGGGACTTGAAATCTACTATTTGGTAAACGTTAGGCTTTATATGTTGTAATTTCAACTTCATTCATGTGACATCTTACTCATATCTCATTAATAGGACTTGAAATCGACTATTTGGTAAAAATTAGGCTTAATATTGCATTGTTTTGTTCATAGATGCTAAATCTGTTCTCTCTTAATAACTATAGCGCCAAATTTGCACCTTATCTTTTTTTTTTCTATATTTTAACACAACATTATGCATGCAGGTTTCTCTCCCTAATTTAACAAGCTTGGAGGTGTTCAATTGCAAGAGTTTGAAATATGTATTTGCATCTTCAATGGTGGGATGTCTCCTGCAACTCAAAAAGTTTGATATAAGGGATTGTGAGTTAGTGGAAGAGATCATACAAAGTGAGAAAGATGAAGAAATAGAAGAAGAGAGCATCAAAGTGATTGTATTTCCTAACCTTGACTATCTTCAACTCAAAAACCTTCCAAATGTGAAAATGTTGAGCCGTGGCTACTCAATTGAATTTCCATTGCTTAGAGAATTGAAGATAGAAAATTGCAGTGCAATGAAGAATTTTTTGTCCAAATTTTCGAGCAATGAGAGTGATGAGGAATACCTCTTCAATGAAATGGTTATATTTTGCTTCTCTTCTCTTATTTTCTATACAATTACTTGCTTCTTTCTTCCTCGATTTGATTTATAAATTTGGCGTAAATAATTCACATATGTCATATTAACTTTATTGCAGGTCACTTTCTCCAACCTGGAGAATCTGCAACTCAATGGCATGAACTTAAAATATTTATGGGATGCGCAATTAATAAGAGCTGATGATGATTCTTTTTCTAAATTAAAATCATTGCACATCTCCACATGCTCACAGCTATCGGTTGTTTTCCCATCCCATGCATATAGAAGATTCCAGAGATTAGAGGCACTTCATGTATCTAAATGTAATGGAGTTGAGGAGATATATCAATATCAAGGGATAGACTTTGAAGAAACAAATAATATAGAAGCATTTTTGCTACGAGATTTGCAGATAGAGAGTCTACACTCATTGAAGAATATATGGAGTGACGATCCATGTGGAGCTTTCACTTTTGAAAATCTGCAATCGGTTGCTGTTGGACATTGTATTGATCTGAAATATGTATTTCCAGCATCCATAGCATGTGGTCTTCTCCAACTTCAACGGCTGACAATAAGTTTGTGCGGAAATGTGGAAGTAATTATTGCAACGGCTGACAAATCTGATCCTTCCTTTCAGTTTCCGGAATTAAGAATGCTGCAACTTGTGCGTTTAAAGGAAATGAGGAGCTTATATGAAGGGCCTCATACTTTCGAGTGCCCCAAGTTGAAAAGTTTGGAAGTATGGGGGGGAGTTCCTGAGATCTTTCTTCACAAGGTAAGAAACAAACTTCTCACTTCTTGTCTTCTTTTCAAATTTTGATAACCTTTTGCAATCAATTCTTAACTTGCTAGTAATTTTTTAGTTTTTTTATTTATATAATCCTGTTATTCACTTAATAAATATCACAAAAAATATTTCACATATTTATAAGTCGTTTTTATATGTTACACTAAAGTATAAAAAAGTAATCTGTGATTTGAGCCATTTACAAATAAGGTACCCGTGTTTTAAAACAGTGGAAATAAGGGTCTATGGTATTGGTCATTAACAAACAAGGTCTCGAAAGGTTAACAGATAACTTAAATGAATATTTTTGACCTTTCAATTAATGAAATGAGTAGCCCACTTTTTATTTGAATTTTGCAAACCTCTTGTTAAAAAATTGATTTACGAACTCCCAACTAACCGGGTTTTATATTTAAAAATAAAATATGAAAGAATAGAAAATGTTCTTTTGACTAATTGGTTTTGACTGCAACGTCATCTTTTTTACCATTGTTAATTTTTATTTGCAAATGGTGAAAACTGCGAATACTAATTTGTGCAATTTTAAACCAAAGGATCCCGTTTGCAAATGTCGCAAACCACAAGGTTTTTTTTTTGTACTTTTGACTTTTTTTATACTTTTGACTTTTTTTTCTCGTGGATTAAAATTTAGGCAAGGGTAGGTTTACTCACTCGTAAGGCTAGCTCAAACTACAAACCTTTTACAATGATATGCACAAATTAGCTACCAATAAGAACTATATTTTGACGAAGTGGAGACTCAAACCTCAAACCTGTCTCTTTCTTTTTGACAGTCCACTCCTTCAAGGTGCCTTATGAGTTAGGCCCTCTAATTTTTATTTTTATAACTCTTTAATTAGTTTCTCTATCAGATTAAGTGGTCACATAAAGATAAATAATAATAATTAAAATTAAAATTGCCCTTTAATCTACTTTATGATGATAAAAAATTTCTATTCTTTTCTTATTTTTATATTTCTTTTCTAAAGAATCTTAATCTCTTCAATTTATAATAATTGATTAATTAAGTTTTATAAAGTTATAGCACTTCAATTTATACACAAATAGATATTTTTTACTACGAAGAGTCTCAACCACCAAGATATTTTTCCTCTCGCTTTGCTTGATAGGCTTATTGCTCAATTGCATAGACTAGACCCGGGCTTTTTTTCTCGCAGGTAGGATGATTATACCTATAGATCACGAAGGGCATGATATTGTTACAAATGACTTGTTTTCCAACGCGCATAGATTTTGTTTCATTAAACAAAGAAAGGAAAATATATCAAATTTAATAAAATTAAGAGGAAGCTATGTAAAATTGTAAATGTGATTTTTTTCTTAAAAATAAAATAAATAAATCTTTGGTAAACTTCATGTATATAGAATGAAATGAAATACAATTTTGAAAAATGTTATTTAGATTCATAATAACATTTAATATTAGTTTAAAGATTTTATATTGAATAATACACACTATTGAGATTCATAATGAAATAGATCTTTTTTTTTTCTATTAACTTGAAGTTGGATGTTATGCAGTTTAGTGGCAATGTTGAGGATATGAAAATAGATAAGCAAGCTTTTAACTCAATACAGCAGAGCAGTGAGTTTTCAGTTTACAATTTGAAAAAACTTACTCTAGAGCATTTGATAGAGGAATCGTCCATTCCTGTTGTATTTGGTTTTCTTAGACGACTCAAATGTTTGGAAAAGCTTGTCTTCGAAGCATGCCATTTGGAAGAGATATTCTTTGGATTAGATAATCGAAAACCAATTGGAGAGGCACAACTTCATCATCTAATTTGTCTAAAGCACTTGGAGTTGAAGTCTACTTGTAAATTGAAGCATATAACAAGGAAGACAGACTCCACATTCATTCACATTCTTCAACATCTTCACACTCTCAAGGTTTATCATTGTTGTGATCTGATGAATATAGCACCATCCTCAGTTTCTTTCCAAAATCTAACAACTCTCTGTGTGGAACTTTGCCACAACATGACAAACTTGGTAACAACATCAACCGCCAAAACTTTGGTGCAGCTCGGGGAATTGAAAGTTGAAAATTGCGATATGATGGAAAAAATTGTTACAGATGATGATGGTGATGACATAGAGCATGATCGTGTGATTACTTTCAAAAAGCTGAAGCGTTTGGAACTGGATTGTTTACCTAAATTCAACTGCTTTTGTTCCAACAATTATACCTTCAATTTCCCACTGTTAGAATGCGTTACTGTCAAGAGATGCCCTAGAATGAAGATATTCTGTGGCAGAGACTTGAGCACACCAAAATTACGGGAAATTCTATATGAAAATGAACAACAATGGGAAGGAAATCTTAATGACACCATAGCATCTCAATTTAGAGAATGGGTAACAACACAACACTATTACTATATATACTGAATCCATTGCAAACTCTTGATTGATAATTAGCTTGTCAATGTTTTTGCTTCTTATAATTCTTCTATTTGTATGTAAAAATATTGCAATTTGCTTGTGATTGAAAGGTCGGTGAACTTGTTGAAGAAGGGAGACTCTTCCCAAATTTAGAATCTCTACAAGTGGTGAACGATGCATTTTGCTCCAAAGCTATATTAGCAAATCAGATGCACTTCTGGAACAAGTTGAGAGAGATTACTGTTAGAGATTGCGGCTTGGTACGAGTAGTTTTCGACTTGGAAGGGCTTTCTGATGAAGGTGGACTTGCTTGGTTGCTGCCACAACTAGAGGAACTGAACTTGGTCAATCTGCCTGTGTTGACCCAACTATGCAACAAGGCTCCTAAGGGTATTTTGGACTTCAGCAAACTGAAAGTGGTGACAATAGTGAAGTGTTGCAACTTGGAATATATATTTACGTGGTCTATGGCTTCATGCCTCTTTCATCTCCAAGAGATATATGTGAGAAATTGTGAGATGATGGAATCAATATTAAAGGAAGAGGAAACAGAGGATGCAGGTACTGAAGTGATATATTAACCCCTTCAATTTATTCGTATTTTCGACTATTTCTCAAAGCTTATCATGTTTTATTCAGGAACACATGCTCTGGAATTTCCATCAATGAACAAGATTACCATAAGAGAGTGTCCAAGTTTCAAGTCCTTCATTTCAAGATTGACAGGGGAACATAAAGAAAACATTGAAGAGCATGATAATCCTTTTAGACATAAGGTTAGTAGGAAGCAGACTGACGTCTTAATTTACTGATCTGAAATTGACACATTTTAAACAGAATTTGGTCATGCTTAATATATGTGAACCGTACAAAATCGATGGTTGAAATTCAATCGTTGAATTAATTTTGTAATTAATGGTTGAGATGACAACATGGTTAACTTGAGAGGGTTTTAATTTGGGATTTACCAAACATATCTATAATTTAATATTGGTTAAGCATTCACATTTAATATATGATTATTAGCTATAAAACAAATTATGTTCACCTCCTTTAATTGCTATCCTTTACATATCTAGACTTATGGTACACAGAACTTGATATCTCCTCATTTACCCATCCAAGATATTTTGTACTTTAATTGTTTCACAGGTATTTCCCAATTTAAACAAGTTGTTGTTAGACGTCAAGTCTATCGTATTGATGCAGCCGACAAGCTTCTTTCGGGAAGTCAAAAGCCTCGTGTTGGGATATAACTCTGCCACAACCAAATCTCATCTTCCTCTGCTTCATTTCCTTTCAAGATCACCCAAGCTTTATCAACTTGAGGTCTGTGATTCTTCTCTGCAAGATGTGCTTAAATTTGGAGCGCTCGACAATGACTTGGAAGAAGTCGTCATACTGCCACAAATAAGGACTTTAAATCTGGAAAATCTCGATGGATTGAAACGTATATGGTGGCCAAATTGCCAACAGCATGGCTCATTATTTCATTCTCTGCAGACATTGGAAGTAATGTCCTGCGGAAATTTGATTAATTTGGCATCATCCTCTGCATCCTTCCAAAATCTGACAACTCTAAAAGTAGATGGATGTAATCGACTGGAGAATTTGATAACTTCATCAGTAGCCAAAAGTATGGTGCAACTTGAGAGGTTAACAATACAATCTTGCAAGATGCTGATGGAAATAGTAAAAGGTGGAAATGATGGCACAACAGAGGAGATTGTTTTCACCAAAATGAAAATATTGGTTCTCCTTGATTTGCACAGTCTAGGAAGCTTCTCCTTAGAAAGCTGCACTTTGAAATTCCCATGTTTGGAGCATGTCTGCCTGCGTAACTGCCCCAAAATGAGAGTTTTTTGTCCTGGAAACATAAGCACACCCATGCTGAACTCTGTATGGGTGTTGGGTGTTTCTTATTGGGAAGGAAACCTCAACAGCACCATTGTACAAATGTACAATAATATGGTAAATAAACTACTTTTTTTATCATAGAATCATAAATTACAAATGTTAGTGCATAGCTGCAAGTATCTTGTCCACCGCGCCATAGTAGATTCTTTTAGGTATTCTAGGTGCAAAAGATAATTTTCATATTAGCGCTGTAGATCCTTTTGCTTGTATTTTGCTTCTTACTTTATATATTTACTATTGTTTGTTTGTTTTGCACTTTTAGGTTGGGTATTCATATAAAGAGGAAGTCATACTCTCTATATTTCCTACACTGAAAGATAAATGGGGTGGCCAGTTTCCATTCAGTAGGTTTGGCTTGTTAGAAAGGTTGGTTGTCGATGACTGTGCAACAATCTCCAATGCCATATCATCATATCTACTTCATTATTTGATGGACTTAAAAGTGCTGATAGTAGAAAAATGTGATTTAGTGGAACAAGTGTTTCATTTGGAAGGACTAAATGCTGCCGATTTCAGAACTAAGCAAATGACAAATTTAAACGAACTACACTTAATTGATCTACCAAAGTTGACTCATGTGTGGAGCAAGGATCCTCAGCAAATTCTCAGTTTCCAAAATCTCCAATCACTCCATGTTTGTAATTGTCACAACTTAACATTTATATTTGATCTCTCAATGGCTTCAAGTCTTCCGAACCTTCAACATCTGGAAATAAAGAACTGCAGTCTGGTGGAACATATTGTTGCAAAAGAAGAGGAAAAGATGCATGAATGTCAAACAATTTTTCCATCTTTGCAATCCATGAATCTACAAGATTTGACTAACTTGTTGAGTCTTTCTTCTGCAAGTGGATTACTAGAATGCCCATCTTTGGAAATGATTGAAGTAGTTAATTGTCCAAATACTCTTTTATTTGGTTCAACAACTTCAAACGGACAAGATTCACGCATGATTTCTGAAGGAAGTGACGAATTGATTAGCGATGAGATCATTTTTCTGGGCAATAAGGTTAGTTCTCTTAAAGACGTTTATTCTTTCACTTGTCACATAATACTTTATCAGGAAAATAAGTAAAATTTCTCAAGCTATCTCATCTATCTGAAACACATATCTGGTTATCTTAAATTTAATAATCTTAATATAACGTTATTATAGTTGTATTCGATTCTGAACAGATTGCAATTATGTTACCTAACAATATTTTTATCTTTTGTCTTCACAGATTGCAATTCCAGGACTAGAAGGATTGAAACTAGAATGGAACAGTTTCAAGGGTATATTGTTTGGAAAAAATCAACTGGAGTTCCTACACAGACTGAAGCTCATCGAGCTAACAGGTTTCCTCGGTGAAGAATCTGCAATTTTGCTATCTAATTTTCTTCAACATTTTCCCAAATTGGAGAAGCTTGCTTTAAGTGATACTTCAATTGAAGAAATCAACTTTCAAGAATTGAGCTTTCCTAAGGGGAAAGATGCAGAGTCACTTGTGTTGACAAAATTAAAACTATCAAATCTGCCAAAGCTCAAGCATCTAGTCCATGCTGATTTCCAACTAGTCTCTTTGTTTCAGATTTTGGAAGGTTTAGAAGTAGTTGAGTGCAGTGGATTGGAGATTCTAGTGCCTTCCACAGTGTCATTTCAAAATTTGACAAATTTGGAAGTGTCAAAGTGTGACGGGCTGATAAATCTCATGACTGCCTCAACAGCTAGGAGTCTTGTGCAGCTCGGAAGAATGAATGTGAAGGATTGCAAAATGATGCAAGAAATTGTAGCCATTGCATCCGACGAGGTGGAATTTGAAATTCGATTCAGTCGGCTAGAATACCTGGGACTTGATGATCTGCCATGCCTCTCAAGCTTCTGTTCAGCCAACTGTGGTTTCTATTTTCCATCTTTGAAAGAAGTGATGGTTACAGGATCTCCTAACATGAAGATGTTTTCCGAGCAAGTTCCGGTCACGCCAAATCTACGGAGAGTTAAAACAGGAATACACGAGTATGACTGGTACTGGGAAGGAAGCCTTAATGACACTGTTCAAGCTTTATATATGCTCAAGGTATGTCCTGTTCATTAATAAATACACTGCAAACGTATGTGTAATGCAATTTGAACAGAGTTAATTATCTAAATATTGTTTGATAGTCAAATATGTTTGTCCAGGATGTTGAAGAAACGGACACTTGAAATATGCAAGAAAAGAGATCGGATGAGCTCAAACTGTGGTGATATTCCAGGTAATTCTGTTCGAGATTTTTCAGTTTAGATTTTTATTGCTGAAGTTTGTCTTTATTCTGTTCGGCATTGGAGCATGCACACTTTCAGTGAATCTTGGGTCTGTCCCTATCTTTAATACCCCAATGTCTGCATCTATTTTATTTGAGAAACAAACAGCTGGATCAAAGAAAATGATTAGAATAGCCTAGTCGCCACACCTGATTCTCCTCGTGTGAAGTCTGATCTTCCCGCTCATTTGCTACAAGAACTAGTAAAAGTCGTGTCAGATGAAGTGCTCGAAACAAACTGGTTTTGTATATAGTAATGTCATATGTTTACTAATGAGTGGTTACTGATAGAATGCTGTTTGTTCATTTTCTCTTGCATTGCAGTCAGCACAAGCCTCTTCCTCTCTGCAGATTTCTTGACGATCTGCAGAATCTACGAAGGCTTCATCAGCAGGAGGAACATGTATATGTAGATGCTGGTTTTCAGGGAAATAGTTGTTCTGATAATGAAGGATGAAGGGACATGGTTTGCTTTAGATCAGGGATTTACACAAGATGTTTATCCCCGAGCATTGCAGAGGAAAATGCCATTTGAGAGGTGCTTCTTTTGGCTGAGTTCCGAGGGCTTCGCCATCTACAAAAGTTTCCAGGCTGTTTCGACTTGTAGTTCGGTCCACCAACGCTTGAAATCTGGGTTTACCTTTGTTAGGAATTGTCGTTTCAGATTGTAAAATGCTCGTTGCAGATCTTTTTGATGTTTCTATTTGCTCATATGCTAGCTTAATTGGCAGTTTTCGACTCTTCTGGAGAATGTTTTGCTCCTCCTCGGTTTGAATTTTGTATTCTGAGATTGTTTTTGCTTCTTAATATATATATATATATATATATATATATATATATATATATATATATATATATATATATATATAGCAGAGCTTCACCCTATGCCAAAAATTTCAGGCTGTTAACTTTGAGTTAAAGTATGCTCGAAATCCGGATTTATCTTTGCTAGGAGCTGTTATTTCAGATTGTACAATGCTCATTGTGGAGCTTGTTGATGTTTCTATTTGCTCATATGCAAGGTGAATTGGGAGTTTTCAACTGTTTCGGAAGAATGTTTTGCAGAGACCGAATTTTGTATTCTAAGAATGTTTGCTTGATATGACCTATCAAATCATCACTCTAGCAGTTTCTAATATTAATTATAGTTTGTGGAATCTTTCTGAGTAGCAGCTTTTGAGTTTCGTTGAGAAGTCGGTATGAAAGTCTAAGTTGAATTTGAACTTGAAGAGAATTGGATATCGGAGCTAGCATGTTTGAGAATGGATTTTAAAGAAAGAAAAAAATGTTACATGCGCTTATGTATGTATAGTCAAAGGTATTTTCGAAACAATTTGTATTGAGTTCGGTAGTGTGTTTGACAAAAATATTCAAAAAAGTAATTGGGCTCTGATAACGGACCAATTTATACGAGAACACCCCTATATCCGCTTAAATTATGGGTTAGTTACATAAAACTCATGGATGGAGATAAAATATCTCCTGCGAAAATCAACATCTCCTCGCTGTAAGTCGCAACGATCTCCCTCCGTTGTCTTTTACATTTCGGAACTTTAATTACTATTCGTCGAGTTCAAATTTAAAAAATTAAAGATCGTTAATCACTTAATGTTTTCTCTGAAGCCTACTTAATCTGTAATTATAGAACGTTTCGTGTATAGTTTAGCTCAATTTCGAAGTCTGATGTTTCGATTTGAATGTTTATTTATTCTGTTGTTGTCAACTTTCACATAAGGGAAGGGTAAAATGTTGCTTCTGTAAGATATAGGTTTATTCATCTTTGTCTAGAAATCCCAGATTCATTTTTTGAAAGGATCAGAAAGCTGAAGGTTGTTGATTTTACAGGCATGCGTCTTATGTCTCCGCCTTCATCAATTGGTTTACTAACAAACCTTCAGACGTTATGTTTGCATAGATGCCGATTGTATGATACATCTGAAGCAATTAAAGTTGCTTAGTTATAAAAGTTATAAAATATCCATAGTCGATAAATGGGGTTATTGGCGGGAAGGGAACTGTGAAAGATCAAGGATGCTAAAGCTAAAGCTTGATGCAGATATTCAAGTGAAGAGGGAGATCCAAATGTTGTTGAGTCGTACTGAAGATCTATATTTTATCTGAAGCGAGGGGAATTGAGAGTGTACTGTACGATCTAGATGGGAAAGGCTTTCCGCAATTGAAGCATCTACACATCCAAAATGATTATGGCATTCAACATGTAATCAAGTCGACAATGGGTTCTTCCTTTCATGCATTTCCCATATTAGAGTCATTAAATCTGCATAATTTAATGAGGCTGGAGAAGATCTGTTATGGTCAACTTGAGATGGGCTCTTTTGACCCATCTGTGGAGCAAGGATCCGCAACAGATTTTGAGTTTCAAAAATCTCCAATTGCTCAAAATTCATACTTGTTGCAACTTAACATTTATATTTGATCTCTCAGTGGCTTCAAGATTTCCAAACCTCAACATCTGGAAGTAAAAAACTGCAGTTCTGTGGAACATATAGTTGCAAAAGCAGAGGGGGGAAAACTGCTGGAATATCAATCAGTTTTTCCATCTTTGCTGTCCGTGAAACTACAACATTTGACTAACTTGCTTAGTTTTTACTCAGCTAGTGGATTTCTAGTATGCCAATCCTTGAAAATGATTGAAGTAGTAGGATGTCCAAATATGGAATTATTTGCTTCAGCATTTTCAAGCGAACCAGATTCAAGTATGATCGCTGAAGGAAAGGAAGAATCATTTAGCAATCAGATCGTATTTCTGGGCACTAAGGTTAGTTTTCTTAATGATTTTTTCTCTTTTACTTGCCATCTTGTATTTGTTGGGAATATAAGTAAAAAGTCTCAAGTTTTTTCATCTAACTAAAATAGAAATCCAATTATGTTATATTTAACAATTTTGATCTAACCTTACAACAGTTATATTCCATTTTGCAATACGGTTACTTGAACATATTTTTGTCGTCTGTTTACCCAGATTGGAATTCTAGGACTAGAAGAATTGAAATTAGAATGGAACAGCTTGGAGGGTATATTGTACGGAGACATTCAACCTAAGTTCCTACGCAGATTGAAGTGCATCGAGCTAACAGGCTTCCAAGATGAGCAACATGCGATTTTGCCATCTAATTTCCTTCAACATTTTCCCAAATTGGAGAAGCTTTCTGTAAGTGATGCTTCAGTTAAAGAAGTAAACATTCAAGAATTGAGCATTCTCAATGGCGAAGATGCAGAGTCACTTGTGTTGTTGAAAAAGTTAAAGCTATCAAACCTGCCGAAGCTGACGTATCTAGCCCATGATGATTCCCAACTAGTCCCACTGTTTCAGACTTTGGAAGATCTAGAAGTGTGTGAATGCAGCAGCCTGAAGATTCTAGTGCCATCCTCGGTGTCTTTTCTAAATTCGTTAAATTTAGAAGTGTCAAAATGTGATGGGCTAATAAATCTCATGACTACCTCAATAGCTAGGAGTCTTGTGCAGCTGAAAAGAATGAACGTAAAGGATTGCAAAATGATGCAAGAAATTGTAGCCATTGCATCAGACAAGGTGGAATGTGAATTCGGTTCAGTCAGCTAGAATATTTGATACTTGATGATCTGCCACGCCTCACAAGCTTCTGCTCAGGGAATTTTGAATTCCATTTTCCATCTTTGAAAGAAGTGATGGTTCAAGGATGTCCTAACATGAACATATTTACTGAGCAAGTTCCGTCTGCACCGAAGCTAAGGAAGGTTAGCACAGGAATACAATACTATGATTGGGAATGGGAAGAAAGCCTTAATAACACAATCCAAGCATTATTTCTGGAAAAGGTATGCCCTCTTTGTTAGCAAATTCACCACAAACATAAGCAAAAGCATATAATTTGAACAGAGTTTTATTATTATCTCAATATTGTTTGATTGTCAAATATATTTCTCCAGGATGCTGAAGAAGGAGACTTTCAAAATGTTGAATTGCTAGCTAGAAGTAGTAGTGACTTGAATTCAGAAGCCCCGTCTGCTGAAGAGTATTGACCGGGTATGAGATCCAAAAAATTACTCTTGACAGGTGCGAGGCAGGTATGGGATTACCTCTTAGAATATGCGGTAGTCACCATGTGTTTCAACGTATAAAGCTTATTCTCTTCGAGATTGATGAATGTGGGCATTGAATTAATGGGAAAAAGAGCATTATCTTTGTATCAAAATGAACTTATTTTCAATATGTTTTAATTTCTTTATGATTTGAGTGATACATATAATGTTTGAATGTAGAATGTTTAAGATGAATTATTTGATAATCAAATATGTTTTTCCATGATGTTGAAGTAACGAACACTTGAAATAATATGCAAGAAACTAAAAGATTGATGGTCATGTTTCGATTATTTTTGTTATAAATATTTGGCAGAAGCTAGATCTTGTGTTGCATTTGATTTGGTTAAAGCTGGACTCAGTCTTCTGTTCGTTAGCTGTCTTTCGATTGTTCCTTGATCTTAATTTTTGCAGATGTGTTTGTTAATTGAGGCTTTGATAAATCAACCAATATGATGACTTGATAATTATAATAAACCTAAATTTACAATATTTGCTAAAAATAGATTTGTGAAGTTGTTAATCCATGAGGCAGCAATAAAACTTTGCAAAAGGGAAATAGATGCCTCAAATGTGTCACTTTGCAGATATTTCAAAGTATGCCGTTGTGATAAAGTGATCAAGTTGTGTTCGACATACGTGATCACTTCATCACAACAACATATGTTAAAAAGAACACATTCTTGGAAGTACAAGTTGAAGATTTTCTAGCACCATGAGAATATAATTGTTGAATTTATTCTTTTTCAAATGTGCAGTGCTGATAGAACCCATCTTAAAAGAGAACTAGGTGCCAACCTAGTTGGGATTCTTGTCTTCTCTCTTGCGTAGTCGTTACCTCGCCTTTCAATTGGATCCCAAATTCCAGCAAAAACCAGAATAGCAACCATTAAAATCTTCAACTTGTACTTCCAAGAATGTGTTCGTTTCAAGGCATTTACAAGGTAATCAACAATTACTATTGAGTTCCTTATACTGTCAATGCAAGACCCTTTCTTGGTTATTTCCACTGTCAAATAATTTTTCAGATTCAAATCATGTTAATCTCCAATTCTATTATGAAACTACATAAAAAAAAAATAAAAAAAAATCATTTTTCTTGCATAGAACTAACTACGACCCCGGATCAAGCCAACTATTAGCTTAAGCTTTTGATTCAAGCGGTTAAGTAATATGGTATTAAAGCCTCTACGATTGCAAGATCCTGAATTCGAGTCTTAGCAACCTCCTTTCTTGTTGAATTAAAAATTCATAGTAGAATGAACTTATATTGTGCACGCTTCAAGCTCGAGAGCTATTCGCGTGGGGAGATGTCACCGGAATGTTATCACATGGGAAACATTAGTTGACCTTAGCGTAATAATATACAAGGAGCATTATTTTACTACCTCTTGAAACAATTATTTAATGTACAATTAGTATTATTTTAATAACCTCCAACCTCGTACATATTCAGTTGTATAAGTATTTATTATCAACTACTACTATATTGATCTGAAACAATCATTTTAATATACAAGTAGTATTATTTTAATTACCTCCAAGCTCGTACATATTCAGTGGTATAAAAATTTATTGTCAACTACTACTATATTTATTTATATAAATTTTCAATATTCAAACTTAGATTTTTCTTAACGAAAAAATTGATGAGATATAATCTGTAGTGACAAGTGTGAATATACAATGAAGAATATTTGATAATAGATCTACATAAGACAACTCATATGTTATAGTCAGTAATATAAAACAACAATAGATCTACAATTATAGCCATGTGTTGATTTTAAACATGAATATAGTTATTATATTTAAATGTTAATTCAACCTAGTTCGGATGTCTCTCTTTCCAAGTTACCCGGTTCTCTGCTTTTTATTGAAATTTTTTTAAATGTGAATCATAGCTGTTGGAATCAGATTAAGTATTAAATGGACATAAATGCAACCAATCATAGTCAACCATTTAAGCTCAATAATAGCTAGTAAAAAATTACTACAACCTTTTCACGTTCACCCATGAAAGAGCCTTACAAATACTCAATCATAGCTGTTAGAAATCACAACCATATTTCATACTCAACCATATTACACTTGTATTCACTTATCTTCACCATTCAACATGGAGACGATAGTTTCCATTGTGGTCGATTTAATTACTGATCCTATCAAACAATACGTTGTTGCGCCTATCAAACAACATGTCAGCTACGCTTTTACCTGTGATAGCAATGTTCAGAAACTCTGCAATGACATGGAGCAGTTGCAGAACAAGAGAGACAGGTTGCAGCAGTCCGTTGATGAAGCTACTAGAAACGGGGAACAGATCTTTCCCAATGTTATCGAGTGGCTGAGCATTTCAGAAAAAGACATCGATGAGGCGGAGAAGCTTATCCGGGGGAAAGAAGAAGCCAAGCAGAAGTGCTGTTCTGGATTTTGCCCAAATTTGAAGACTCGGTATAGCCTGAGTAAAAAAGCAGATAAGAAAGCTTTGGTGATGGATGAACAACTTCAGAATGCACAAGGATTGGATCCAATTGCATTCCGCCCTCCTCCACAACCAATCGTCGAGCGTTCCATGTACAGTCGTGAAGTTTTGCCATCGCGGGTGCAGATCTTGAACCATATTATGGATGCACTCAAAGATCCAAATTTGAATATGATCGGAGTCCATGGCATGGGAGGGGTTGGTAAGACCACATTTGCAAAGGAGGTTCTTCGCGAAGCTGTAGACCAGAAGTTGTTCGAGACTGTAGTCCTTGTTGCTGTTTCTGAGATGCCTGACCTGAAGAGAATTCAAGGAGACCTTGCTGATGCTTTAGGTTTGAAATTTGAGGCAGAGGGAGTTCGTGGAAGAGCTAATCAACTTCATCAGAGGTTGAAGGAAGCCAAAGTACTCATAATTCTTGATGATGTTTGGCAAAAACTCGACTTGTATGCTGTAGGAATTCCTTCCGGAGATGAATCTCAAGGTTGCAAAATATTGCTAACCTCAAGGAGAAAGGAAGTTCTATGTAGTGAAATGTGCACACAGAAAGAATTCCTGCTCGATGTTCTAGAAGAAGAAGAAACATGGAGATTGTTTGAAATGTCTGTAAGATTGGCTGATGATCCTGAATTGCGTGCCTTAGCAACTGAAGTTGCCAAAAAATGTTCAGGGTTGCCCCTTCTAATCAAAAAAGTTGCCACAGATCTTCGAAACAAAGATGTATACGCATGGAAAGATATGCTCATACAGCTTTCAGTTTCAGAAAATTCAGAGATATATGAGAAAGTACACAAAGTTATCGAATCTAGCTACGAGAAGCTGATTGATGAGGAAGCGAAATCACTTTTCTTGCTTTGTGCTCTGTTTGGGAGTTCAAATATTTTAATTCGTGACTTGCTCATTTACTGTATGGGTCTTGGCTTATTTAAGCACATGCAGTCCATTGAAGGAGCAAGGAATAGAGTGTTAACCTTGATTGGCAAACTTAAAAATGAGAGCTTGCTGTTGGATGGTGACAAGGCTGGATTCATAAAAATCCATGATGTTGTTCATGACGTTGCTACCGTAATTGCATCCAGAGTGCAACATGCTTTTGTAGGTAAAGGTCAGATCAGATCAACAGACTTCGAAAGCGAAGATTGCAAAAGAATTTCACTCCCTTATTGTGATATTCCTCAGCTTCCTGAAGTCCTCCAATGTCCAGAAGCAGAGGTATTTTCTCTGTTCGTGCAACATTCAAGTATCATTATCCCCAACTCATTTTTTGAAGGGGTTACAAAGCTGAAGGTTCTCCATTTTACTGGTTTGAGTTTTGTATCCGGTTTGCCTTTGTCACTCGGTTTCCTTACAAGCCTTCAGACATTGAGTTTGCAAGGATGCCAGGTGAATAATGTAGCTATCGTTGCTCAGTTGAAGCAGTTGGAGTTCCTTATTTTTGCTGATTCAAATGTAGAAGAATTTCCTAAAGAAATGGAGGCATTGACTCGTCTAAAGCTATTAGATTTGACGGGCTGCGATAATCTCCGAGTAATCCCTTCAAACGTCTTATCAAATCTGCGTTTGTTAGAAGAGTTGTACATGCTTAACAGGTATGATGGATGGGACAGGGAAGGAAATGCGAGCCTTGAGGAATTGAAGAACTTGTCTCGCCTGAAAACTTTGGAAATCATAGTTCAAGATGATAAGTTGTTACCAGAGGATTGGTTCTTTAATGGAATGCAAAACTATAAAATCTTTGTTGGTGATTGGGCTTGGTTTGATTTTGATGGTATGGATCGTTCAAGGATGCTAAAGCTTGGGCTGAAAACAAGCATTAGTCTGATGCATAGGATTAAGGAGCTTATGGGAGGGAGTGAAGTCCTATATGTACAGGAGGTGAATGGAATCAAGAATCTGTTGTGTGATTCTAGCATGAAGAAGATTAATTCCTTTCAGAGACTACGATTTTTAAGTATCGAGAAATGCAGTTCGTTGAGGGAAGTATTTCCATTTTCAAGTGATAAATGTTTGCCGCATCTTCAAGAAATGGTAGTGGATTCTTGTGATAACATGAAAGCTATTGTTGGTAAAGGCAATGAAGATCAAGTGATGGAGTTCTCTCAGCTGACCTCTTTGCAGCTGAGGCATCTACCACATCTGAGAGGCATTTCTAGAAGAAGTGGAACGGTATGCACATCTTTTATTTGTTTGTTTATCGAATTTTGTTATTATTATTGTTATTATTTTTTTTCCTTATTCTGAAAAATTATGAATACTCAATTAGCAGGTTTCTTTTCCTAATCTAACAAACTTGGAGATTTATGACTGCGACGGTTTGAAGTATCTATTTACAACTTCAGTGGTGAAATCTCTTAAGCAACTCAAAAGTCTTCAGATAAGTTGGTGTAATTCAATGGAAGAGATCATACATGTCACCAAATTTGAAGAAGACATCATCGATACGATTGTATTTCCTCAACTCGATTATCTTTATCTTCATTTTCTTTCAAGTCTGAAAAGGTTCAGCAGTGGATATCCAATTGGGTTTCCGAAACTAAGAGAATTGCATATAACGACTGCCTCTTCATTGATCTGTGAAATCAATGAGAGTAGTGATGGATATCTCTCCAATGATGCGGTACCTTTCTATTTCTTTCCATTTTCTCGTTTAATAGCATCTAATTACCTTTGTTTGCTAAACTACCTTTAATTACATATGTTGTTTTTCTTGTTTTCACTAGGATTAAACATTAATCTTATAATTTAGGATGCAAATAATGTTCTTAAATCAAATTTATATGGTTTTAGTAATGCATATATTTGAGCATTATATGGATAAAATATTTTCAAATTTTGGTTAGGTTATTCCCAATTTGGAGCTCTTGGAATTGGATCACCATAGCTTGAAAGCATTTACACAAAGTGATGATAAGGGGTTTTCAGTCAAGTCGTCGTGGAAATTGAAAGAAGTTATTCTTAGAAATTTAGAAGAGGAATCCGTTCCTTTTTTGTTCGATCTTCTGAGACAAATCTATTCTCTGGAAAAGCTCAGCTTCTATGGAGGTTCTTTGGGAGAGATATTTTCATTAGATGTTGAAAGAGCAACTGGAGATCATCTTCAACCGAAACACCTGCACTTAGATGATGTTAGTAAACTGAAGCATATACTGAACAAAGACTCCCACCTCAATCCCATTTTTCAGTGTTTTCAGACTCTGAGTGTTATTGGATGTAAGGAGATGATAAATATATCACCATCATCAGTTTCCTTTATAAATCTAACAACTCTCCGTGTATGCATTTGTGATAAAATGACAAGCTTGATAACATCATCAACAGTCAAAAGTATGATTCAGCTAACAGAATTAGAAGTTGAAAACTGCAACATGATGGAAGATATCATTGTTGCAAGCGAGGATGGAGGTTGCACAGAAGAGCATGATAATGATGTGATTACTTTCAATAAGTTGAAGAATTTGAAACTATCTCACTTACCTAGCTTGAACAGCTTTTGCTCTGGCAATGACAATATCAATTTCCCGTTGTTAGAACAACTATATATACGGGGATGCTATGAAATGAAGAATTTCTGTGGCGGAGAAGTAAGAACACCAAAACTACAGGGGAAAGTAAATCTTAATGCCATAATAGCACGCAACGTACAAGAGAGCTGGTATGGATTATTATTTCCTACCTATAATGTTTATTCTTTAATTCATTTTTCTTACCAATATTAATATTTCTATTTAGGCCATTCATTGGGATTGAAAGGTCAGTGAGCATGTCAGAAGATGGAAACGACTCTCCCAAAATGTTAAGACCTAAGAGCAGGTATCGATTATACTTCCTACCTATAATAATGTTTGTTCTTTCACTTTATTAATAATATTAGTGTTTCTACTAATGCCATTTCTTGGGATTGAAAGGTTTGGGGAGATGTCAGAATATGGAAACGACTCTCCCAAAATGTTAATACAAGAGAACAGGTATTCTACTAATTTTTATTCTTTCATTTTATTAATAATATTAATATTTATACTAATGCTATTTCTTGGGATTGAAAGCCCGGTGGGCAGTTCAGATGACGGAGACGACCCTTTCGAAATGTAGAATTTCTACAAGTCAAGTGATGGATGATGATGCATTTGCAATTTTAATTTCAACTTGGAAGAACTATCTGCTCCCTGAAGATGGAAATGTTGGTCTGCTGCCATAGTTAGTATATATAGCTGTTTGAGGCAGTCCTCAAGCGAGGCTCAAAGGTCCTGAGCCTAATAAGTTCTAGGCGAGGCTATGTCTGAAAGGCAAGTTCCTTGTGCGCTTCATGCAGGCTTCACAAGCTCCTCTCAGGCGCGCCCCTTCAACACTTGTTAAACGCAAAAGTTTAATTTTGAATATTTGCTAAAGGTGGAAATGCTGGACTGCTTTCATGAATTGCAGTTTTGACTGATCAATCATTATACACTCTTTCTCTCATATTTTTTCTAATGTGTATCAGATACAATCTGCCTTTAATAGAGAAAACTTTGCTAGAAAGGATATTTCTAAATTTTGAACTGTTCACAGGCCTAATAAAATACATTATTACAGGAGAAAGTTTTCGTCTTGGAAGAGCCGACATATGTTTTTCAATTCATTTATGAGAATACTTCTTTTAACAAGCTGCTCTTAGATTTGGATATATGATGAGGACATCCATTTGATAGAAAAGAACGGAATTGAAAAGCTGAGATTTCTAGAAAACAGATGTTGGACTGGCCGGCCAACACATGTAGTTCAAAAAAGTACATAGAGTTCTGAAAACTCGGAATAGGTACCAATTAGTTCATTTCTTGACAAATTTCATCCATGTGTATAAAATATATGAAATTTTTTGGAACACTACAAGTAATCCCCTCTTGAATGAGGAAGATTGGAGAGATTCTAGCGTCTTCCACGGTGTCATTTCATTATGAAACAAATTTAGAAGTTGCAAAATGTGATGGGCTGATAAGAATGAATGTGAAGGACTGCAAAATGATGCAAGATTTTGTAGCCATTGCATCGGATGGAGTGGATGACAGGATTCTGTTTAGTAAACTATAATATTTGGGACTTGATGATCTTCCATGCCTCACAGGATTCTGCTCGAACGATTTTGATTTCCACATTCTGTCATTGAAAGAAGTGATTTACAGGATGTTCCAACACGAACATATTTGTTGAGCGAGGGAGTGAGTATGAGTTGTGGGAATGTAAAGGCAGCCTTAATACCACCATCCAAGCATTGTATCTGGGGGAAGGTGTGTGCTCTTCATTGACAAAGCTACCTCACAAACATCAGAAAAATCATATTAGCCTTTAAAAAATAGTCAGAATAGTAGTTTCTTTTGTACCTTTTGGGTTCGGATTTCTCTCCATAGTAATGCAATTCGAACTGAGTTAATAATGTGAATATTGTTTGATTGCGAAATACTTTTTTTTTTTTTTTTCCAGAATGTTGAAGAAACTAACGCTTGCAATATGCATAACTATAGAGCTTTAGACATAAGAGGTGACACTGTTAATAATGTTAGGAAATCGAGGATCGAACTCAGTGTAGGCTATTGAAGAACTCGACTAAAAACACGAACTAACTTTTATTGATCAAACATAATTTTTACAAACCTCACACAACACTCATACATACACATAACTCTCCATATTTGCTACATTTAGTAGCACTACAACACTCAATTTTCTTCTCACATTTTTCCTACTCTCTAATTTTGGTGCATACATCAACTAAGCCATCCCTACTCCTATTTATACTAATTATGTTGGTGGTGGAAACATTCTAGCACAATCTACATACTTTAGTTCTAGATTCTTCTCTTTTCATCTTATAATCTAGATTATTCAAATGCTTAATTTTTCTCAAACTTGCTAGATTTTTCCTTAATTTTCTAGACACAACATTCTAGAGATTATTAATTTATTTTGCTTAAAGATTTTAAATTAATAGTTAATTCTCAACAAATAATACCTCAGTGAAACTCTTTCTCCCCCTACTTAGAATCAGTTGCAAGCACCTGAACTGCAACAACTTTGCCCGTTGACATCCGAGCTTTATAAACAGGACCAAAAACAACTTGCCTGATAAACGTTGTAACATTATAGGTGGCTTTTTGCAAATCTCTGCACAAAAAATAATCCTATACATCATATGTAATCACAAACACAATAAAATTGCCTCAACCATAAAATCAAATACATTTTAATGTATTCCACGATTAAGGAAAATATACTTATAAGAACACTCTGGTATACCAGAGAATGCCACCACATTACTCTTTTTGAAGCCTTCAAGCCACAAGGTCATGCCATTATGTCCGAATTTCAAGATATATAGAGGTTTGTTTGTAGTGAAAAACACTTGTCTTGACTCTTTTCTTTGATATTTAAGATCATTTCCTTTGTTATTGTTAGCACCAAGCAAATGAGCTCACACAGATCAATGAACAAATATACCAGCAACAATTCAATAAACACAAACTGGCCTCCTTTCAATAAACCAACAAAATAGCTAAATGTGTTACCTGTGGCAGTAAGCTTGCTCACTTTTAGGTAAATAGGGGAGAACAAGGGAAGACATGAGAAGTTCATTGATGAACATTGACATAGGTTGCTTCTTGAATAATACTAATTTCCTGTGCGAAGGAACAAGCAAACATCAAAAGAGTATTACTTGTATATCCAGTTATCCACAGTTCCACACTATCAAAAAGTGCAGAACCTAGAAATTGTACTAAAGAAAATACCTGGAATTCCACGACGTGCCAAAATCCGAGCTTAAAAATAAGAGTGCCTTGCTATGTTTCATGACTTCACTTTTAAGAGGAGAAAACATAAATGAATCAATTTCATTCCCAGATGTATCACACAAGTGTTCAAGTCTCTTATATTCTCTAGTTGCATCCGTAAAAGCATATTTGGTAGCTTTGTACAATGGAAGGAGCACAAGCGTAGAAATCCCCAAGTTATGATCTTTGCTCCAAAAACTTGTATCTTTATTATCTGAGGCAATAGCTGCATGGACTTCTGAACTCAAGATCTCATCTCTTGATTGAAATTCCCTACATTTTGCTTCTTTATTTAGAGAGGGAAATAGGGATGCATGGATGAACAAATCCCACTTCATCACTGCATGATATTACAATCTTTTTAATCAGCGAAAGTGAAAGCTAGGAGACGTGGAAAGAAGAAGAACAGAATCAAAAACAGTTGAGCATAAACAAGAGGAATGAGGGACTCTATTTTTAAATCAAAAAAGTTGAATCAATCTCATTGATAATCTTGCTGAACACAAGAAATTCCACTTACAAGAGAGAATCAGACTCCAAAATGTGCTCTAATTGTTTCAGCAACTCATCCAATCCCTTTGCTGCTGACTTTAATTTCTCGCTCATTCGGATTAGGGTACCTGAGATGAGTATCAATTCGGTTGATCAACATATGTAGTATGCAAGTGAAGAGGGTAGATAATGATTCCAAAATTCAAATACCTGACATAAAAAATGACTACGCACAATCGAATGAGTATCAACACCAAAAACAATCTCAATCCACCCTAAGGAGGATCATGTTGTTTCCGGAAAAGAGAGTTCAAGAGAAGCAACTAATTTGGGAAATCAAATTACTTTCTTCTCATTTTGTGTTTCACCGCCCATCTTAACCTGCCAAACATAAAGTAGCAAAATTGTCACTTTAATCAAGATAAGAAACTAAGGGTCACATTGATCTGTGAACTGTAGACCTAAAATTAGTTACCTCAACAACAAAGACTAAAAGAAAAATGTTGAATCACCTGGTATGCCTTAAGGGACTGATCAACTACCTCTTTATTGTTACCGTTGTTGCTGATACATCGCTCATCTCTCCCTTGTAACCGTTCTTTCCTCTTCTCGATTTCACAAGTTTAAATTCTCAGTTCTGAACTCTGAAGTGAGAGTGAATTACACCAAATGCCCTACCTCAAACTTTAATAATTATAATAGAAAAACCATAAAATTCAATTTCTACTGATCGAATTTTGCTGGATTTTACATCTTAACAAGCTGCGGGATCGATCGGATCATAAGCCGGAAAGGCCTTAGGTTTAAGACCCTCATGGAGGCCTTAGCAAAGAAAGTTGCCAATAAATGTGGAGGGTTGCCCCTTCTTGTTCAGAAAGTTGCCACTGATCTGCGAAATAATAAAAATCTATACGCATGGAAAGATATGCTAGCCCAGCTTGAACGTTTGGAAGGTACAGAGATTTACGATTTAGTACTCAAAGTTATCGAGTCAAGCTACAAGAATCTGAAAGATGAGGAAGCGAAGTCACTTTTCTTGCTTTGTCCTCTTTTTGGGAATTCAAACATTCAAATTCATGACTTGCTCCTTTACTGTATGGGTCTAGCTTATTTAAGCGCATGGATTCCATTGAAGGATCAAGGAATAGAGTGTTAACCTTGATTGGTAAACTAAAAAATGAGAGCTTGATATTGGATGGTGACAAGGATGGGTTCGTGAAAATCCATGATGTTATTCGTGACATTGCTGCCACAATTGCATCCAGGGTGAAACATTCTTTTATAGGTAACAGTCAGATAAGATCAACAGACTTGGAAAAGAAAGATTGCACAATAATTTCACTCCCTTATTGTGATATTCCACAGCTTCCTGAAGTCCTCCAATGTCCAGAAGCAGAGGTATTTTCAGTGTTCGCGGAAGACCTGAGTCTTGATATGCCTGCTGCATTTTTTGAAGGGGTTAGAAAACTCAAGGTTCTCCATTTTAAGGGTGTGAGTTTTTTGTCAGGTTTGCCTTTGTCTCTCCGTTTCCTAACAGGTCTGCAGACATTGAGTTTGGATGGATGCTGGCGGTTGATAAATGTAGCTATGGTTGCAGAGTTGAAGCAGCTGGAGATTCTTAGTTTTGCTGATTCAAATATAGCAGAATTGCCTAGAGAAATCAAGGCATTGGCTCGATTGAAGCTATTAGATTTGACAGGCTGCAAAGATCTTGAAGTAATCCCTTCAAATGTCTTATCAAATCTTTGTTCATTAGAAGGGCTGTACGTGCTAAACAGTTTTGATGGATGGGACAGGGAAGGAAATGCGAGTCTTGTGGAACTGAAGAACTTGTCTCGCCTGACAACTTTGGAAATCAATGTTAAAGATGAAAAGTTGTTACCTGTGGATTGGTTCTTTAACGGAATACAGAACTATAAAATTAATATAGGTGACTGGGGTTGGTCGTATTTTGATGCTAAGGAAACATCAAGGATGCTAATGCTAACGCTTGAGCTGAAAACAAGTTTTGGTTTGATGCATAGGATTAAGAAGTTTCTTGGAGGGGCTGAAGTCCTAGGTTTGATTAAAGTGAATAGAATTGAGAATCTGTTGTGTGATTCTAGCGTGGAGAAGATAAATTTCTTTAAGAGACTACGATTTTTACATGTTGAGGAATGTGATTCGTTGAGAGAAGTCCATCCATTTTCAAAATGTTTACCGCATCTTCAAGAAATGGTAGTGAAATCTTGTAGTAACATGGAAGCTATTATTGGTGAAGGGAATGAAGATGAAGTGATGGAGTTCCCTCAATTGGCCTCTTTGAAGCTGACTTCTCTACTGCATCTGAGGGGCATTTGCAGAACAAGTGGAATGGTGGTACGTCTTTTATTAGTTTGTTTATAGAACTTCTATTTTCATTTTATTTTTCTTATTCTGAAAAAGAATGAATTTATTACAAGCAGGTTTCTTTTCCTAATCTAACAAGCTTGGAGATCGAGGGATGTGATAGTTTGAAGTATGTATTTACAACTTCAATGGTGAAATCCCTTAAGCAACTAAAAAAGCTTGACATAGGTCAATGCGAGTCAATGGAAGAGATAATACGTGTCACCAAATTTGAAGAAGTAGCAGAAGACAACATCAATGTGATTGTATTTCCTGAAATCGACTTTCTTCTACTTTATGACCTTCCAAATCTGAAAAGGTTCACCAGTGGATATCGAATTGAGTTTCCAAAACTAAGAGAACTGGAGATAACTACTTCCCGGGAAATAAAGGAATACCTTCAATGATGTGGTACCTTTCATTTTCTCATTCAATATCTTCTAATTACCTCAGTTCACCAAATTACCTTTCATTATATATGTGTTTTTCCTAAAAACGTAGATAAGTGGAATTTGAATTTTGCAATGATTAATTTTCCAAAATTAAAATCATTGGAGATTAAGTTTTGCTCAATCGTATCTGTTGTGTTCCCGTCCAAAGCATGTAGAAGATTTCAGAGATTAGAGTCACAGGATGTGTTTTATTGTCCAAATCTTTTAAATTTAAAGGCAATGGTGACCCATCATTTCATAGGCATGATTGTTAGGATAAAAAGTATCATTGAAAGATCTTTGATATTTTTGGTTATTTTTGATCAAATCTGTGATCTTTATTTTGATACATTATATACATCATACAATGGTTAACAATATATATAGCTATAAAAGTGAAATTCGGCTGAAAGAGTGTACGTCGTGGAAAATTGAATTCCATTTTAAATATTTTGAAAGAAGCTAGATGTGACAATGTGGAAGCCGCAGAAAACCTCATTTTATATTCGAATGTTCTTTAAAGTATGTTGCTTAAAGTTTGTATTGATGTGACTATATGGTTCTACTTTTTATAAATTCATCCTGATTCGCAATTTATGTAAATAGTATTCTTCTTAGATTAAATTTATATGGTTTTGGTGTGCATATATTTGTAATAAAATGATTTTTCAATTTTATTTTTTATGTTATTCCCAATGTGGAGGTCATGAGACTGGATCAGCATAGCTTGAAACCAATAAAAACTGACACCACCGGTTTCCAAGTGAGTCGATGTGGAAATTGGAAGAATTTACTCTCTTCAATTTAGTAGAGGAATCTGTTCCTATTTTTTTCAATTTTCTGAGACAAATCTACTCTGTTGAAAAGCTTATCTTCAACGGATGTTCTTTCAGAGAGATATTTTCATTGGATGATGCAACTGGAGATCAACAACAACAATATAACCTCAGACTAAATAACTTATTTTTTTATATCTGTTAGTAATTTGACACATATAGTGAAGCAAGACTCCCAGCTCAATCCCATTTCTGAGTGTTTTCGAACTCTGACTGTTAGGGAATGTAATCATATGATGAATATAGCACCACCATCATCATCAGTTTCTTTCATAAATGTAACAACTCTCCATGTGTAGTCTCGTGTAATAGAATGACAAGTTTGGTCACAGCATCAACAGCCAAAAGTATGATCCAACTCACAAAGTTAACAGTTCTCTGCTGCAGCATGATGAAAGATATCATTGTTGGAGACGAGGAGGGAGATTGCACAGAAGGGCATGTTGATAATATGATTACTTTTGATAAGTTGAAGTGTTTGGAACTACATCATTTAGATACCATGAACAGCTTTTGCCCAGGAAAATACATCTTCAATTTCCCATTATTAGAACAAGTAACAATCAAGGGGTGCGGTAGAATACAAATTTTCTGTGGCGGAGAAGTAAACACACCAAAACTACAGGGGAAAGGAAATATTGATGCCATAATAGCACGTCAACTATAAGAGAACAGGTATCTATTAATACTTCCTACCTATAATGTTTATTCTTTCACTTTGTTATTAATATTAATATTTCTACCGATGCTATTTCTTCGAGTGTAAGGTAGGTGCACGTGGACGCTTCATAAGATGGAGAAGACTCTTCCAAAATGTAGAATTCCTACAATTCTAAGAGGTGGAAGATGGAAATGTTGGAGTGCTGCCATAGTTAGTTTACATAGTTGTTTGAGACGCTCCTCAGGTGAGGCTCAAAATCCTGAGCTTAACAAGTCCTTGGGGAGGCTATATTTAAAAGGCGAGATCCTTGTACGCCTCATATGGGGTTCCCAAGCTCTTCTCAGGCAGGCACACCTCTTCTGCACTTGTTAAACACACAAGTTCAATTTCGACTATCAGCTACAGATGCAAATATTGGACTGCTACTCAGGATTCCTTGTTACAAGCCTACTTCTTACTACCATACTACTCCTTGGTTGTGATATCAAACTCAAATACTTATTTATACTCAATATTATTAAACTATCAACTTTGTTTAGTTTCGCATTTTAATATTTTAATTTATATTAGAACAACTCTATTCTAATCTTTTATACTATTTCATCCAAACATTGAGATATAAATTAAATTTAAAAATCATTTGTATAGCTTAAAGTTTGATATAAAATGAGCTTTTCAATCTTCTTCCCCAGATTCCTCGGAGTTCAGGGTAGTGATTGAGTCGTGTCGGCATTTAATTGCCCAATGTAGTGATGTGTTTACTGTTTTTAATTATAGGTCAGCCAACCAAGTTGCTCACTCTTTAGCTAGCGACGGTTTGAATTTGGCTACACCTTTGTCTTGGTGGGATGAGCCCGCTTTTCTAAGCGCTCTTCTCGCTCTTGATGTTTCGATGCTTCATCTATAAAATCTTTCGTTACTTGGTTCAAAAAAAAGTTTGATATAATATATATATTATCCTAAGTAGTTTTTATATTGAACTACTGTTACCTCTGGATGTGTCTTCTAGCAAGTGTACTAGGTACAAGTAATAAAATGATAAGTAGATTATCGTCTCCACAGGGATTGAGATGAAAAGATTAATTGAAAAGACCTATGGAACAGTCTGTTTACGTAACTGGTAACATAAGAAGGGTTTGATTTGAGATTGGTTAACTATCATCTACTGTAATGAACTTCACTAAAACAGATCTGAAGATTAAAAGATGGGAAATGATGATTTAACACAATATTTTAAAAAGGAACAAGCTAAACACAGCAGGGAACTGGCATTGCAACCTCCCTTCTCTCCTTTCCTAACTCATGAATGTTTATAACTATTCTGTCAAGGTCTCTACTTTAAGCTAACTTGGTTCAAATGGTCATATCCCCAAATTACTAAGTATTACTCACACCCTAAAGGCCTTTCAGGATGCTTTACTACTTGATTAAGCACGAAGTAACATCTCATTTACATGAGAACCCTTGATACACATCATTCAACTGTTCATATCAGATGTATATGTTTATATAAAGAACAAGCATACATAAAAGCAATGGTCATGTCGGTTATGCATACTGTAACAGGCAGTTTAAGACCTGAAATCTACAGAACTTCATTAAACACCAAATAGAAACAACATTCATTCATTAATTAAAGAGATAAGAAGACTTACAACACCAGCCCAAAGGCTGGTTTAGCTCGTAGAGAGTACTACTCACACATGGCGAGTATCAAAACATTAACTACAATGAACTCCATTAAAGAAGCTCAACTACTGAATCTAAGAAACTAAAGATACTAAAAGTTATGATAATGTAGGAGATGATAATTGAAGAAGATCCTCCTCATATGCTTCTCTCCTCAGAATTGTTCTACTTAAAGAAAGAGAGAAGCAATTAAAAACTACTTAAAAGTACAACTAGGTACACTGTTCCAGCTAGCAAAAAGCAAAACTACTTTAATTACAGCTGTAAAACATCTCTTCTTGCAAGACAAGAGACTCCTTTTGAACGGCAAAACATCACTTCCACTGCAACACTCTCTCTCCCAAGCTGCCGGCAATTTTACCCCTCCTTTCTTCTGATGTGACTTCTACTTTTCACTCAGGCAGACTGCTTTCTCAGCAAAATGTCCTTGAAGCTCTCTTAAAACTGAAAATACAATTATTAGACACCAAATATATACAATATAGGTCTAATTGGCCCCTAAATACATGAATAATCAATCATATACATAGTCAAATTCGAGCTTATCAAACACCCCCAAATTAAGCTTTTGCTTGTCCCCAAGCAAAGACAAAAAGGAAAACTATCTAAACACAGACTCGAATTTAAAACTAAAGAAAGGATAAAATTAAGAGAGAAACAATTTGTACAAGACAATGGAACAGAAATCCTAGACAACTACAACATTCAACAGCTTTTTCAATTAAAATGCCCTTCAACCTTTTCAACCTTAGATTAGGCACGCAGGAGCTTTGTTTCTTAATGTGGTTAGACTTTACCTTAATTCCATTTTAAGCTCCCAGAAAGTTCTCAAGGCTTTAAATCAAACTTCAACATTCAAGTGAACAACCTGTTCTGCCCTTATTACCTCACTAAGGAGTATTTGCACTCAGCTCTCTTATGGTAACTAGATTACCATATACAGGGTTCCTAAGATGCTTTAGAATTCACTCCTCAGCTAAGTTCAGTTAATCCTTAGGATGTGACCTTGCTTATTGGTCCAAACTTTCACAATTAGACAAGTACTAAGCATAGTCAAAAGGTCTTTCCAGGGTTATAATGTTAGGCTAGGGTTCAAGGTATGGAAGTGAAATGGCTTTTTTACAATGTGTGGAACATGTCATTTATTTATCAATTAAGCTCTTTCCAACATTTTCATTTCTTTCCCAGCCTGTTCCTGGTTATTTACAATCACAAACTACTCAAAACAGCCTGTTTCACAACTTAGGCACAAATCAAAAATTTACACAACATTAAAACAAAAACAATTCCAATTTTCAATCCTAAAGCCACAATGTGCAACCTCAGAAATAAAAAGACTTTATTCACTATTATTTTATTTTTTTCCGAAGAATTTCTTTGAGATTTTCTTCAATTTTCAATTTTTTTCTTTTCTTTCTTTTTTTTTTTTTTTTCATTTTATTCAGTCAACACTTGTATTTTCCTCATCCTTGGAGAATCTATATCAACAAAATTTCTTAAGTTAAGCTCTTTTAGACTGCAAAACAGTCTGTTCTTTAGACATGTAATTCAAACAAGGGTATTTGGAATCAAAGTGAAGGGAATGGGCTTCAAATAATGTGTGTAAGCAAAGAAATGGTTAAGGCTCAAGTTGGATAACCTAAAACAAGGGTGCAATGCACTGGTAGGCTATTTGAGATTGTAAAAGTTGTGATATCTATGTGCCTTTATCTTCCTATGCTTTTCCTTAGTTTCCTTACGAGAATTTGGGCAACCAGATTAGATAACTAAGTTTGGAAGTTAAGTTATCAATTTTGGTGACCAAAGCAAACCCTACCTAAGACTTCTTTGAACTTAGCCCTCTCATTCATCTCCTAAATGCATTTGTGAATGCAGCAGGCTCTACCTTTCATGAATTAGGCTTTGCAACAAGGGTTTACAGGTTCTAAATGGCTTAATTCACTTGAATTTTGACTTTCAACTTAAAAACTTTTGAACCTTCTTTCTTTTTCAAACTTCATCAGTCAATAAAGGTTCACCACACATTTTGATTAAGGTACAAGTGTGCAATCTTTGGCTGTAGGTTGAAAGGCAAATTTCTACATTTTAGGCAATTTTTCATTTTCAACTAAGTTGTTGTAAACAAGGAAGACAACTAACACTATATACAGACACAGGCTGTTCCTCAACAAGAAACAGTCTCATACTTAACATTTTTGACACAAAACTATTTACAAACTAACTATAAACAGACAACATTTACATTGGGGACAACTGGGGTTTGACTATGGTATACAATTTAGCAAGTTTAACTTCAGAGTTTCCTCTTTAGTACTTAAGCTATTATTCACATTTTCAGCAAAATTTGTTCAATTTCTGGGCTCAATTCATCATGCTACACATTTTGTTCGAGTCAAAGCAGGCATGGCATTTTCAATTTTCAGTTTATTCAATCAAGTTTTACCCCACCCCCAAATTAGAGAGAGACATTGTCCTCAATGTCTGTAAGGGATGACATAAAACAAGAAGAGCACAGGGCAGCAGCAAGTACAACAATATATACAGTCAAACAAAAGTAAAGAGCAGAGATCAAGGGGTACCAACAGAAGGAGGGAACCGGAACAGACTGTTACTCGGGAGTAACAGGATTACGCTCAGAGGTCACAGCCTCTGGGTCCTTGGGAGGAGTGGCAGCAGAATTATCTCCTTGAACCTCACTTCCTCTAGCCTCACTTTCCTTGGCTTCACTCTCCTGGAGCTCACTATCCTTGCCAGCAGTATTGTTCAAGTTCAGAGGTCTGCGAAAGACAGCAGGAGTGGAACGATCATGAAATTCCGGTTCATACTGGAGGGTATCCTCATTGAACCTATGTTGTATGGGGAATTCAGAAAGCTTCCTCTGGATTTCCATATGGCTATGCAGCCATGCAACAGACTTCTCCAGATCCGCAATTGCTTTCTTTAGCAAAGCAACCTCTTGCTCCAACTTGGCAGACTTTCGACTCTGAGCTTTCAACTGAATGTACATCTCTTCATTGTTCAGGCTCAAGCACTTGCGGTAGTAGGCAGCATCCTTTGGTTCATCATCCTCTTCACCTCCATCCTCAATTACCAAGGGTTCTACTGGAATCTCAAGCTTTCGCTTCCGGGTTTCAGACTTGGCAGCCACATCAATCTCACTCACTAACACCCATTTCTTGTTCACTTGCTTGCAATAACCCATATATTGAAGGGTTCGAAAGTTCATGGGGTCAGGATGGCATGATAAAGTAAGCCTGGATCGATCATCGGGCTTGAAAACACCAATGGCTTCAGCAATTCGAGTCACGAGATTCCCACAGTAGATTCCATTCAACTTCTTGCTATGGTAGCCCAGCAAATACTCTCCCAGATAGTGTCCCAAATTCAATCTCCTTCCGGTCACCATGCTCCACAAGGCAGTTAGATCAAGCAAAGTGACATTAGCTTGATTTTCTCTGGCAAAGATCGTGCCAGAGACCAACTTGTGCAGAATCCGCATAGGATATTCCAGAATGGAAGAACCCCGTGCCAGCTTGCTATCAAAGTGGGCTTCTCCAGATATCTGCCTCCAGAACACATGAGGATCGAAATCCTTAGGAGTGGCTGTGAGGAAATGGGAGTACTCCTCGATGGCAGCCTCATCATCAGGCACACACCCTAGCAAGACATTGAACGTGTTGAGAGAAGGGTTTTGATGATGTCCCATGAGCCTGAATTGAAAGTGAAAGGCAGCATCTGGGTTGGTGATTTTCGGATCAACCTTGAAGGTGGACAAGAACTCCAGAGTGAGTTCCTTGTACGATGGCTCCTCCATTTCGAAGAAAGGTTGAAATCCTCCTCTGTCTACATGCTCCTTAACAGAATCGGCTAATCCCAACCGCTTGAGTGAATCCCAACATACACTCCGTGGAGATCCAAACGGAATGTCAGCGATGGACTCAAATGTCTCCTGGTCAGTTAGGTCAGAAAATTTGGAAAGCTTCTTGACGAGTTTTTCATCCGGAATAACCATCACTGAACTTGATGTGTTTCCCTTGTTTCGATTTGCAGCCCTCTTTACACCTTGCTCTTGTTTGATCACAACACCACCACGAGTTTTCATTCTGCAAAAAGTTTGAACTTAAAGAGAAAGTGAAATGTGAGAAAGTTAGAGAGAAGAAAATCCGGCTAAGTGTTTGGATGGAAAAGGACAACAGATATTTTGGGCAATATTTTATAGCTAAAAGGATGGGATTGTGACGGTTTGAAAAAGGAAGTAGTTGTGGCAGATTTTGGGGAACCGAAAAAGCAGGAGAGAGAGGAGTTATGAACAGTTGAGGGGCGTGGGAGAGAGAAAGTTTACCACTGGTGGATTAGACCTCTCTCATCTCCCAAACGGTTATAATTTTAACCATTAAGCCCTCTTTTACTCTTCATCAACGGTTAGAAATTGCTCTTAACCATGATTTGACAACTCTCCTCCCTTATCTTCAGGTTTTAATTTAAAATCTTACACCACGTTAACTCACTTTTTATTTCAAAATTACTAAGTCACAAAACTCAAAATGTATTGCAAAAGAGATGACCCCCAAATTTTATTTTGGCTAAGTAAAAATTCAAACTTTAGCTCTATGGAAAGAGAACAAAAGTTTAAACATTTGCTTAAAAATAAAATTGGAATTTTAACAACTTGACTTCTGCTGGACGCTTCACAAAAATACTAAAATAAACTATGAAAATTGACCATCTAAAAACAAAAACTAGCTAAATTATACTAAAATTTCACCCCTTTAGGGCACTGCAATTGGTGTTTGCAGTTGACACAAGTCCCATTTTAAGCTTATGGTGGGTCATAGAAGTGGTGAACTTCAACCACTCTCTCCACATCGTGAGCAAGATAAGGTTTTAGCCTTTGGCCATTAACCCTGAAAGGCTGTTCCCCATGCAAAAAGATCTCTACTGCACCATACGGGAACACCTTACTCACTTGAAAAGGTCCACTCCACCTGGATTTTAACTTCCCAGGGAATAACCTTAACCTTGAATTATACAAGAGGACTTGTTGTCCCTCTTGAAATTCCTTCTTCTGAATTCTCTTGTCATGCCAAGTTTTGGTCTTTTCTTTGTATTTCACTGCATTTTCAAAAGAAAACAGCCTAAACTCTTCCAGCTCATTCAGCTGCAGCCTTCTGTGTTCACCTGTAGCCTGTTCTTCAAAATTCAGAAAAGTTAATGCCCAAAGGGCCTTATGTTCCATCTCAACAGGCAAATGACAGCTCTTTCCATACAACAATCTAAAAGGAGACATGCCTATAGGTGTTTTGAAAGCAGTCCTATATGCCCACAAAGCAGGCTCTAGCTTTTCTGCCCAATCTTTCCTAGAGGTGCTAACAGTCTTCTCTAGAATTCTCTTGATTTCTCTATTGGAAACTTCCACTTGACCACTTGTTTGTGGATGGTAAGGGGTAGCAAGCTTGTGTGTGACCCCAAATTTACTCAAGAGCTTTTCAAAAAGCTTATTGCAAAAATGAGTGCCATTATCACTGATTATGGCACGGGGTACTCCAAATCGGGCAAACAGCCTTTTTAGGAATCTTACTACCACCCTAGCATCGTTTGTGGGGCTTGGAATAGCCTCCACCCATTTACTTACATAGTCAACTGCCACTAGGATGTACTTGTTCTTTTTAGAAGAGGGAAAGGGCCCCATGAAATCTATGCCCCACACATCAAAAATCTCACAAACAACTATGTTGTTCAAGGGCATAGAGTTCCTGGCAGAAATGTTACCTGACCTTTGGCACTCATCACACTCCTTCACAAATCTATGAGCATCTTTGAATATGGTAGGCCAGAAAAAGCCTGCTTGGAACACCTTAGAGGCTGTTCTACTAGCACCATGATGTCCTCCTGATTCTTGTGAATGGCAATGATAAAGAATGAGCTCTCCTTCCTCCTGGGTCACACACCTTCTTATAATCTGATCTGCACATAACCTGAAAAGATACGGTTCTTCCCAAAAATAGTATTTAATTTCAGCATAGAACTTTCTCCTTTGGTTAGTGGACAGTTTAAAAGGTTTATATGATCCTGCAAGGAAATTAGCAATGTGAGCAAACCATGGAACATTCGAAGCTGAGTATAACCTCTCATCAGGAAAGATATCCCTGATCTCAGGTTGTTCCTGTTGGTCTCCCCCTGCTATTCTAGAGAGATGATCTGCAGCAACATTTTCAATGCCTTTCTTGTCTCTGATCTCCAAATCAAACTCCTGAAGAAGTAGCAACCATCGGAGCAGTCTTGGCTTGGCATCTTTCTTAGCAAAGAGGTGTCTCAAAGCAGCATGGTCAGTGAAAACTACCACTTTTGACAAGACCAAATAAGATCTAAACTTGTCAAAGGCATAAACCACAGCAAGAAGCTCTTTCTCTGTAGTTGTATAGTTTTTCTGAGCATCATTCAAGGTCTTGCTGGCGTAGAAAATGGGTTGGAACTTCTTGTTAACCTTCTGACCCAAAACAGCTCCCACACAAGTGTCACTTGCATCACACATCAACTCAAAAGGCTGCTCCCAGTTAGGTGCAATCAATATAGGTGAGTTGATGAGTTGTTCCTTCAAGATGTCAAAGGCTCTGATGCAGTCTGCTCCAAATTCAAACTCAGCATCCTTGTGGAGTAATGCTGAAAGTGGAAGAGCAATCTTGGAGAAGTCTTTTATGAATCTCCTGTAGAAACCTGCATGCCCCAGAAAGCTTCTAACATCCTTGACTGTGGTAGGAACAGCCAGCTTCTCAATAACTTCGACCTTTGCTTTGTCAACTTCTATCCCCTTCTCTGAAATTTTGTGCCCAAGCACCACACCTTCAGTTACCATGAAGTGGCACTTCTCCCAGTTCAACACAAGATTGGTCTCTTTGCATCGGACCAAAACAGCCTCTAGATTCTTCAAACAGCCTTCAAATGACTTCCCATAGACTGAGAAATCATCCATGAAGATCTCTACTGTCTTCTCTATCATGTCATGAAAGATGGCCATCATACACCGTTGGAATGTAGCTGGTGCATTACAAAGACCAAATGGCATTCTTCTGTAGGCAAATGTCCCATAAGGACAAGTGAAGGTGGTCTTTTCTTGATCCTCGGAGAAGATTGGAATTTGGTTATAGCCTGAGTAGCCATCTAAGAAGCAATAAAAGGCATAACCAGCAAGTCTCTCCAACATTTGATCCACAAATGGCAAAGGAAAGTGATCTTTCCTTGTGGCATCATTAAGCTTTCGGTAGTCAACACATACCCTCCACCCTGTGATCATTCTTGTTGGAATTAGCTCATTCCTCTCATTCTTTACAACTGTTGTGCCCCCTTTCTTCGGAACAACCTGCACTGGACTTGTCCACTTGCTATCTGAAATGGGATAGATGATCCCAGCTTCAAGCAACTTGACAACCTCCTTTCTGACCACATCTCCCATGACCGGATTAAGCCTCCTCTGTGGTTGAACACAAGGCTTGTAATCCTCCTCCATTAGAATTCTATGCACACACATAGTGGGGCTAATTCCTTTGATGTCACCAATTGTCCAAGCTATAGCCTCCTGGTTTTGTTTAAGGATGGTTAAAAGCTGGCTTTTCTGGTCCGGAGTTAGTTGCGATGAAATGATAACCGGACGGCCATTTGGTGGTTTAAGGAAAGCATACTCCAAATGTGATGGTAAAGGTTTGAGTTCTGGAGTGGAAATGGATTGATTTGGTAAAAAGGGTGGTTCTGTGGTGGAAAGGTCATTTGAGTTTGGTGGAATAGGTGACAAATCTGGTTTTTCAAGAGAACAGCCTGTTTCATCACATGTGTTTAACTCTTCTTCTAGAACAACCTGCAAAACATCTTTTTGAGTTTCCTGCAAGTTAGTCGGGTTAGGACAAACATCTATGAAATAGCAAACATCAGAATCAACAGGTCTCATTAGCATTTCATTCATTTTGAACACGACCTTATCACCATTCACTTCCAAGCTTAACTCTTTATCTTTCACTTTGAACACAGCACTACCAGTGGCTAAGAAAGGTCTCCCTAGGATAATTGGAACATGCATATCCTCAGCTATATCCATTACTACGAAATCAGCAGGCAGTATGAACTTTCCTACCTTAACTAGGACATCCTCAACTATACCCCTAGGGTAACAAACTGATCTATCAGCTAGTTGGATAGACATTCGAGTGGGTTGGGGTTCTCCTATTCCTAATTTCTGGTACAATGAATATGGAATCAAGTTTATGCTAGCACCAAGATCACAAAGAGCATTCTCAACATGTAATTCTCCAATGGAACAAGGGATAGAAAAACTCCCTGGATCCTTCATCTTTTTAGGAAGTGGCTGCTTGTTCATCAGGATTGAGGAACAGTCTCTGTTTAGCTGCACACATGCCACATTCTCGAGCTTGGTCTTGTTAGACAGAATATCTTTCAAGAATTTAGTATAGTTAGGCATCTGATTAAGAGCTTCCAAGAAAGGAAGATTAATGTGAAGTTTTCTCAAAGTATCAAGGATCTTTGAGTGCCTTTTTTCTAGTTTCTCATCTACCAAGGCTCCGGGATAAGGTGCTGGTGGTTGATAAGGAGGAGGTGGAACATACTTCTCCACAGGTTCCTCCTGCACAAGAACAGGCTCCTTAGCCTTTGCAATTGGCTTTTCTTTTACTGGAACAGCTTGTTCCTTTTCAGCTTCAGTCTCTTTAGAAGTACCTGCATCACCAACAAACTTTTTAAACTCATTAGGGTTAGAAATTTCCTTACCACACCTGAGAGTGATAGACATCACATTCTCCCTTGGGTTAGGTTCAGTGTTGCTTGGTAAAGTTGATTTTCCCTTCGAGTTGGAGGATGAAGCAGCCAACTGGTGAACTTGAGTCTCAAGACTCTTCATTGTTGATTGAGTCTGCTTCATGAATTGTGTCACCAGAGTTTTGAAATCTGGCTCCTCCTCTTCCTTGGTATGCACAGGCTGCTTGTAAGAGCTCTGGTTGTTCTGCTGGTAGTGACCTCTCTGAACTTGTTGATATTGAGGTCTGTCATTCTGGTACTGAGGTCTTTCCTGATTGTACCGAGGTCTCTCCTGGTTGTACTGAGGTCTCTCCTGCTGATCATTTGGTTGTGACCATGAGAAGTTTGGGTGATTTCGAGTGTTAGAGTTGTAGGTATTGGAATAAAGGTTTGGTGGATTTCTTTGGTTGTAACCAGCATAATCACACTGTTCTTGGTTGTCTGAGTCTCTCCTGGTTCCTGTGCAATTGATATTGCGATGGGGACCTCCACAAAAACTACACTCTTCCCCAAATGGGGGTTCACTGTTGATGGATGACACATTGAGCTTGCCAATCTGTCGAGCAAGCTGTTCAAATTGGTTTGTGATCAATTTGGAGATCACTTCTGTTCCTGGAATGGTAGCTTGCTTCCTCCCATCAGTTCCCACTGAGTGCCAGTTGTAACTTGTGTTGACCACCCTCTCAATAAGATCGTAGAGAGCTTGTGGCTCTAAATCTTCAGGATTGCCATTAGCAACTGATTCAATCTGCATCTTGTAGATGTTCTGAACTCCATTGTAGAAGTTTTGAACCTGCATCCACATAGGTATACCATGATTTGGTACTCTTCTCAACAACTCCTTATACCTTTCCCACGCTTCTGCCAAAGATTCACCATCTTCTTGTGAAAAATGAGAAACCTCATTCCTGAGCTTGATTGCTTGCCTTGGAGGGAAATACTTCATCAAAAAGATTCTTGCCATTTCCTCCCAAGTTCTGATGGAGTGTGGTTGGAGATTCTTCATCCAACTCTTTGCTTTATCTTTCAAGGACCAAGGGAACAGGGTCAGCCTTATTGTATCATCAGTAACTCCTCGATTAGATCGGAAGGTGTTACACAAGGTCACAAAATCCTGGATGTGAGCATTAGGATCTTCATTTTGATATCCTCCAAATTGAAATGAGAGGAGCATTTGGATCATAGAGTGCTTCACTTCCAAAGGGTTGTTTCCAGGCCCAAAAGGTGGAAGGGCGATACATGAGGAATGACCTTCTGTAGTAGGTCTTGAATAGTCTCTTATTCTCATCACAGCTGGGTGATGATTCTCACCCTCATCTTCGAGGTTGTTTCCTCCATTATTTCCTTCATTGTTGTTGTTGTTGTGGGCACCATTGTTTCCGTTTCTGTTACCGTCATTGTTACCACCAACAGGTATCTCTTCTTCCATTTCTCTCCTTTGTCTTTGCTGAACTCGACGAGCTGTTCTACGATTAGCTCTACAAGTTCTTTCTATCTCAGGATCAACTGGAAGAGGCTGCAGCCCTGCTCTTCGCATGGACTACAGGAATAGGAACACCCTGTGGCTACACCATGAACACATAGATCAAAACACACTATTTCACAGAAAAATTTCAAGTAAACTTTTATTTTCAATCCCCGGCAACGGCGCCAAAAACTTGTTACCTCTGGATGTGTCTTCTAGCAAGTGTACTAGGTACAAGTAATAAAATGATAAGTAGATTATCGTCTCCACAGGGATTGAGATGAAAAGATTAATTGAAAAGACCTATGGAACAGTCTGTTTACGTAACTGGTAACATAAGAAGGGTTTGATTTGAGATTGGTTAACTATCATCTACTGTAATGAACTTCACTAAAACAGATCTGAAGATTAAAAGATGGGAAATGATGATTTAACACAATATTTTAAAAAGGAACAAGCTAAACACAGCAGGGAACTGGCATTGCAACCTCCCTTCTCTCCTTTCCTAACTCATGAATGTTTATAACTATTCTGTCAAGGTCTCTACTTTAAGCTAACTTGGTTCAAATGGTCATATCCCCAAATTACTAAGTATTACTCACACCCTAAAGGCCTTTCAGGATGCTTTACTACTTGATTAAGCACGAAGTAACATCTCATTTACATGAGAACCCTTGATACACATCATTCAACTGTTCATATCAGATGTATATGTTTATATAAAGAACAAGCATACATAAAAGCAATGGTCATGTCGGTTATGCATACTGTAACAGGCAGTTTAAGACCTGAAATCTACAGAACTTCATTAAACACCAAATAGAAACAACATTCATTCATTAATTAAAGAGATAAGAAGACTTACAACACCAGCCCAAAGGCTGGTTTAGCTCGTAGAGAGTACTACTCACACATGGCGAGTATCAAAACATTAACTACAATGAACTCCATTAAAGAAGCTCAACTACTGAATCTAAGAAACTAAAGATACTAAAAGTTATGATAATGTAGGAGATGATAATTGAAGAAGATCCTCCTCATATGCTTCTCTCCTCAGAATTGTTCTACTTAAAGAAAGAGAGAAGCAATTAAAAACTACTTAAAAGTACAACTAGGTACACTGTTCCAGCTAGCAAAAAGCAAAACTACTTTAATTACAGCTGTAAAACATCTCTTCTTGCAAGACAAGAGACTCCTTTTGAACGGCAAAACATCACTTCCACTGCAACACTCTCTCTCCCAAGCTGCCGGCAATTTTACCCCTCCTTTCTTCTGATGTGACTTCTACTTTTCACTCAGGCAGGCTGCTTTCTCAGCAAAATGTCCTTGAAGCTCTCTTAAAACTGAAAATACAATTATTAGACACCAAATATATACAATATAGGTCTAATTGGCCCCTAAATACATGAATAATCAATCATATACATAGTCAAATTCGAGCTTATCAACTACCAACCCCTGATTGAACCCTGGTTAAATTTTAAATCATTGATCTTTTGTGTCTTTCAATCTTTTTATCTGTCCGATTTTAATAACCATGATTTTCATGTACTAAAGCTTTAAATTTTCTGATAAAGAAAAGCTTTAAATTCTAATGCGTTAAATTATTATACATGTTAATTTTACAACGTTTGAACTTTGAATTGAAACGGTTAATTATTGATAATTTCATATATTTTAGGATGTTCTAATAATTATCAATATTTATTGTAGTTTATTATGTATCAAAATTTAAAATGTTATAAAATTATAAAACTATGTATATTTCAATTAGTAAAATGAACTCGGTTCGACTCCGGTTGAACTCCGATCAGACCCCGATAAAGGATCGTTACCTTTACCGATTTAATGACCAAAGGAACTCTTATGTGTAATTGATAAAGTTAAGGATGAGTTACACAGGTGGACCACCGGCCTATAAATACCGTTTCTTTCCTTTTTCTTTTTCCGTTTTAATATGTATTTCTTTTAACAACCCAATACCGTGCAGATATTGTCCGCTCTGGTCTAAATTTGTCACTATTGGGCCGCACAGCTTTAAAACCGACAACAATCCGGACGAGATGAGATCCATTCGATGTTGATGAGTGATGACATTGGCGTACAAGCTAGTGGTGTGAAATGATGAGATTCATGACTGAGCAGATGACTCCGCTAGTTCATATGAACTATAATGTCATGTTTTGAAGTTCATATGGACTATAATTCATGACTGAGCCGAGTCATTAATGACTAACTCAAGAGTTATAAGTTTTAATCAAAAGTAGTGGAATGCTGGTGAATTATTTAAATGATTAACATGTATGCTATAGAAACAGATAGAACACCTTAATCCAACCCTTAATTCAAATATGCATATTGTTGCCAGAAATCCAAGGGTAATTGAGTCATTAGTGAGTAAGCCCTTTAGTGGAATTTTAAATATTAAGTTGACCATAATTAGTGTATATAATATTGTTGTATGTATTTGTCATTTTTAATGAAACTTTCTGTCTCTGCCTCCCTAACAACCATAACTATTTCCATTTAATTATTTAAATTCATGTATGCTTGTGAAACAGAACTTTAATTCTATCCTTATTTTCTCACAGAAACTCTTAATTGAGACATTGATGAAATTGGTTTTGTGTTGTTTGCAGATAAATCTACCCATGTTAAAAATCTTCAGATATTACAGGATTTTTCAATTACTTCCAAGGATTTATCGTTTGAAAGGCATTTGCGAGGTAATCAGCAAATAATTGTCGAGTTTGTTGTAATAATGCGGCAAAACAAGAAATTCTGGTTTCTTATACACTGGCAAAGCAAGAGCCTTGCATTTATTTGAAGTAGTGGCAGATTTTTATTTATTTATTAAAGATGGTAATTGATACTTTAATTACACAAACAGAACATTTATCTTACGTGCGTAGCCTATTCTTTTTAGTTGGAATGATAAGTTGAGGACGTTCTATTTAAGCACAATGAGTCATCTGAATGTGTTTAGTAAGTTCAGTAGGCTATTTAAACACTCAAAAAGTTCAAGGGTCAATTAAGCTTTTTTGATAAGTTTTGAGGACAAGAAAGTAAATGTGTTTATTGCCGTCTGTGAAATTTCAGTACGTAAATGCTATAGTATGATGAACTTGCAGGGATCTACTCAGTAGAGACTAGCTAGAACATAGTTGCAGCTAAAATAGCTATAGAAAATAACATTTGAAAACAAACACTTAGATTTATGTGAGAACCCCCCCAATAGACTGCAGTTTAATACGATACCACCAGCAAGTACAAACACATAGCCCGTAATAGATTTGTTTTTATCCGAATGACCTGCACAATCTGAATTGACATATCCTTGGACAATAAAACTTGACCCTCCATAAGGTAATGCAATATTTAAGGTCCCCATGATATCTAAGGATCCTCCTCATAGCATTCTATTTCTGTCTATAAGGATTTTTCATGTACCACCTAACTACTCCACTGCGTTTACGTTGTCTGGTCTTGTACATAGCATGACAAACACCAAACCTCCCTGTACTGATGCATACCGTACTCAAGACATCTCCATATTTTCTGATTATTTTTCTATATCCGAGGTCCCCTTGATATTTATTTATAAAGATCCTTTTCACAACATCCCAATTCAATATCTGAGCTCCCCTTGAATATGAATAATGTGATAAATCGAATGAAGGATGAGTCCTTAAGCACTAACTTGTATATTTAAAGTTACTTGAACTATAACCATAACTATTTTCTTAACCATGTAACAGAAGCTGAACGAGCCTCGGGGCCTTTAAGAAAAATAGCAATGTATATATCATTTTGCTATTAACAAATTATGTTTGTTAAAGTCTCAAAGAATCAGTCACTCTAGGTAAAGTTTTCGATCATTGCTTTTTTACATTGGTTAATGAAAATAGCATGTGCTGTGCTGTATAAATCTTGTAATTATGAATAAAAACATACTTAATTTGATATATGGGTCTGGTCTGGTCTGGTCTGGTCTGGTCTGTCTGTGTGTGAACACAACAGGAATTACGAGGAAGTGCTGAATTTTAATGAGTTAATGAGAAAAATCCAATGAAGGCTGACTCATTAACCACCAACTTTTATATCTAAAACTACTCTAATTATGAGCTTAACCATTGGTATTAATGCAGGTAACCCATTTATTTAATGTTTCTGTATTACTTTTTCACTTTATGGTTTGTCTTGTGTTTATGCTATCGAGCAAATATCACGTGCATACACATAAGTTCTTTTTTTATTTTATTATTATTAAGGTTAAACATATCTTGATTTTCTTCCTGCTAAAGTTAGTTTTATATTCCTAACTTTATGAATGGTACAATTAAATTAACAGAGATCATATGCATATATGTATTGGTAATTCGTATTATATGATTATTTGAGTGAAGAACGTACAACTTTTTATATTCACACTTACTTGCTCTGCAACACTTTTCACTTTGTATCCAACATTGCCATTTCTTGCTTTTCACTTTCACACCGATCTCATATTTCACACTCGACTTGCTTTACTCAGTTTTAATAATCTCAATTCGGTCTTTCCATAGATAGTCGAGATGGTTCTTGAGATGATCATTACCATTTTGGCCGACTTAATTACTGATCCGATCAAACAATACGTCGTTACGCCTATCAAACGACATACCAGCTATGCTTTCAACTGTGACAGCAAGGTCCGGACGCTCCTGGATGAGGTTGTCCAGCTGCAGAACAAGAGAGTCAGGCTGCAGCAGTCCGTTGATGAAGCTACTAGAAATGGGGAAGAGATCTATCCCAATGTTACCGAATGGCTGACCACTGCAGAAAAAGACATCGAAGAGGCGGAGGAACTTATCCAGGGGAAAGAAGCAGCCAAGAAGAAGTGTTTTATCGGATTTTGCCCCAATTTGAAGACTCGTTATCAACTCAGTAAGAAAGCTGAGAAGAAAGCTTTGGCTATTGATATGCTTCAGAATGCAGAAGGATTAGATCCAATAGCATTCCGCCCTCCACCACAGCCGATAGTGGAGCCTTCCATGTACAGTCGTGAAGCCTTGCCCTCAAGGCTGCTGCTGTTGAACCAAATATTGGATGCTCTGAGAGATCCGAATCTGATTATGATTGGAGTCTACGGTATGGGAGGGGTTGGTAAGACCACACTCGCAAAGGAGGTCCTTGGCCAAGCAGCAGAGCAGAAGTTGTTCGAGACTGTAATCCTGGTTGCTGTTTCTCAGACACCTGAGTTGAGAAGAATTCAAGGAGAAATCGCTGATTCCTTAGGTTTGAAATTTGATGCCGAGGGAGTTCCTGGAAGAGCGAGTCAACTCCACCATAGGTTGAAGCAAGCCAAAGTACTTATAATCCTCGATGATCTTTGGCAAAAACTTGATTTGAATGCTGTAGGAGTTCCTGTTGGAGATTCATCTGAAGGTTGCAAATTATTGCTAACATCAAGGAAGAAGGATGTTTTATCTAATGAAATGTGCACACAGAGAGAATTCCCGCTTGATGTTCTAGAAGAAGAAGAGACACGGAGCTTGTTTGAAATGTCTCTGAGTATGGCTATAGATCCTGAGTTGCAAGCCCTAGCAAGTGAAATTGCCAAAAAATGTGCAGGTTTGCCCCTTCTAGTTCTCAAAGTATCTACAGATTTGCGAAATAAAGATTCATACGCGTGGAGTGATATGCTAAACCGGCTTTCAAGATTGGAAAGTACAGAGATATATGAGAAAGTACACAAAGTTATCGAGTCAAGCTATGAGAAGCTGATTGATGAGGAAGCTAAGTCATTGTTCTTGCTTTGTGCTCTATTTGGCAGCTCTAATATTCGAATTCGAGACTTGCTATTTTACAGTATGGGCCTAGGCTTGTTTAAGCATTTGGATTCCATTGAAGGAGCAAGGAATAGAGTATTGACCTTGATTGATAAACTCAAAGATGAGTGTTTGCTGTTGGATGGTGACAGTGTTGGATGTGTCAAAATCCACGATGTTATTCGTGACATTGCTCTCGCCATTGCTTCGAGAGTGCAACATGCTTTTGTAGGTACCAGTAAGGTTACACCAACAGACTTGCAAAATAAATATCATACCAAAGTTTCCCTACCTTATTGTGATATAAGGGAGCTTCCAAGTGTCCTCGAATGTCCAAAAGCAGAGGTGTTTTCACTGTTCATGGAAGATCTTAGTCTAGATATCCCTAATTCATTTTTTGAAGGGGCTACAAAACTCAAGGTTGTGGATCTGATTAGGGTGCGTTTCATGTCCGGATTGCCTTCATCACTTGGTTTCCTTACAAGCCTTCAGACATTGTGTTTGCATAAGTGCCGGTTTCATGATGTATCTATTGTTGCAGAGTTGATGCAACTACAGTTGCTTAGTCTCGAGGGTTCAGACATAATGGAATTGCCTAGAGAACTTAAGGCATTGACTCGACTCAAGCTATTAAATTTGAATGATTGCTTTTATCTCAAAGTAATCCCTGCAAATTTCTTATCAAATTTGTGTTTATTAGAAGAGTTATACATGCTTAATGGTTTTGATGCATGGGACGCGGAAGGTAATGTGAGTGTTGTGGAACTGAAGAACTTGTCTCACCTGACAACTTTGGAAATACAAGTTCAAGATGGCAAGTTAATTCCAGATGAATGGTTCTTCAATGGAATACGGAACTACAAAATATCTGTAGGTTATTGCCGTTGGCAATTGGGGGGTCGATATGAATCATCGAGGATGCTACAGCTTAATCTGGAAAAAAGTATTGGTTTCATGAATAGGATTGAAGAGTTTTTTAGAGGGACTGAAGTTCTATATTTGGGTGAAGTGTATGGAATGGAGAATTTTTCGGATGAATATTGTATGGACAATTTGAACAGCTTGGAGAACATTCATCATTTCGGGAAACTACGAATTTTAATTATCAACAAAAATCATACCTTGAAGATGCTCCTTCCATTTTCATGTGCCAAATGTTTGCTTCAGCTTGAAGAAATTGAATTTGAAGACTGTGATAACATGGAAGCTATTGTTGGTGAAGCGAGGGAAGATGAAGTGATGGAGTTCGCTCAATTGAGCTCTCTGAAGCTGACTTCTCTACCGCGTTTCATAAGCTTCTGCAAAACAAGTGGAACGGTAATAAGTCTTGTACTACTTTGTTTAGTCGATTTGAATTTTCAATGTTCTTCTTTTATTTTGAAATAGATTGAATGTTGCGCAGGTTTCTTTCCCTAATCTGACAAGCTTGATGGTGTCCAAATGCAATAGTTTGAAGTATGTATTTACAACTTCAACAGTGAAATCTCTGACACAGCTCATAAAGCTTGACATAAGGGATTGTAAGTCAATCGAAGAGATAATACTGGGTAAGAAATTCGAAGAAACGGAAGGAGAGAGCATGAGTAGAATTGTGTTTCCTGAACTTGACTTTCTTAAACTTGATGGGCTTGGAAACCTGAAAAGGTTCGGAAGTCGACATTCAATTGACTTTCCAAAACTAACAGAATTGAAGATAAAGTATTGCCCTGCATTCAACAACTTCGTGTCCAAATTCTCAGATAGAAGCAACAACAGTGAGAGTGCGAATGATGAAACGCTCTTCAATGAAATGGTGATATTTTGTTTTCTATGATTTCCTCTTTCTTTTTCTTTTCTTTGACAAGTCTCACTTCATTTTTTGAAATGTCTTAATTGCAGGTTACTTTCTCCAATCTGAACGTACTATGCGTAAAATTCTTGAGTGTCTTCAGATACTTATGGCACCACCAATTTGCTGATGATGATTCATTTTCCAAACTAACATTATTGGTGATCAAACATTGCTCAAAGCTATCAGTGGTTTTCCCATCAAATACGTACCGAAGATTTCAGGGATTAAAATCACTTTATTTAACTAATTGTGATGGAGTTGAAGAGATATGTGAATATCAAGGGCTTGGTTGTGGACAAGAAAATATTTTACAAGCATTTTCTCTGGAGTGGATATATTTGAGAAAACTACCTGCACTGAAGCACATATTTCAAAACGATAGGGACAAAACTTTCAGTTTTCAGAATATGAGATCATTAAAAGTTCATTCTTGTCCGGAACTGAGATACATATTTCCGACATTGATAGCTTCTGGCCTTCTCCATCTTCAAAAGCTCGAAATACGAAATTCTGGTGTAGAAATGATAATTGTTGAGGAAAAAAATGAAGGATCAGAAGGCGCCAGCTCTACTCCAACTTTTGAGTGGCCCAAGTTCAAATCTTTGGAAGTGTATGGTTGTGATAAATTGATCAAGTTCAGTTCCAGTATTCCACCTCAAGATTCAATATATTTTGTTGAAAAGGTACGAGCCACTCGACTTTTCTCAATACACTAGTTGAATCCCTTATTAGATTAAATTATATGCTTTTGGTTTGCATAAATTTGTGTATGAACGAATATATGTTTCAATTTTGGTTAGGTTATTCCCAATATGGAGGTCTTGAAATTAGATCACCACGGCTTGAAAGCAATGCAAAATGATGCGGTCCCGGTTGAGTTGTTGTGGAAAATGAAAGAAGTTACTCTGCTCTCTTTACAAGAGGAATCCGTCCCTTTTCTGTTCGGTTTTATCAGACGAATCTGCTCTTTGGAAAATCTTATATTAGAGCATAGTTCTTTCGGAGAGATATTATTCTCATTAGATGATGAAAGAGCATCTGGAGATCAAGATCAACAATATCATCCGAGACTAAAACACTTGAAGTTAGATTATGTTCGTAACCTGAAGCATATACTCACGAAAGGCTTCCAACTTCAGTTTCTTCAGATTTTGAGACTTAGTAGTTGTACGGATGTGATGAACATAGCACCATCATCAGCTTCTTTCCAAAATCTAACAACCCTCGATATAGCTTGGTGTTATAAAATGACAAGTTTGGTAACAGCATCAACAGCCAAAAGCATGATCCAACTCAAGGAACTAAGTGTTTATAGTTGTAACATGATGGAAGAAATTGTTGTAAATGACATGGAGCTTGAAGATGTGATTAGATTCAAGAAGCTGAAGATATTGAAACTTCTTTATTTAGAGAGGCTCAGCAGCTTTTGTTCAGGCAATTACATGTTCGATTTCCCATTGTTAGAAGAACTAAGTGTCGCGGGATGCTTTAAAATGAAGTGTTTCTGTCAGGGAGCCGTAAGCACTCCAAAATTACAGTGCCAAGGAAATCCTAATGCCATAATAGAGCAGCAACATGGGTAATAATTAGAATTAATTAATGCTTTCTCTATGGTATTTGTTGTTTCATTCCGTCATTAATACTAATACTGCTTGCGATGCTATTTATCGGGATTGAAAAGTCGGTGACAATTCCCCTAGAGGGAGACTCTACCTAAATGAAGAATTTCTAGAAATCGTGGATGATACGAAAACATTCAGCTGTGGCAGCCTAAATAACACCATTCAAGCACTATTCTTGGAAAGGTATGTTCTGTTCGTTAACAAATGCACTGCAAATGCAATTTGAACAGAGTTAATTATGCGAATATTGTTTTGGTCGTCAAACATGTTTGTCCAGGATGTTGAAGAAACGAACACTTGAAATATATAGAAGAAAGAGATCAGATAAACTCAAAGAGTTGTGATATTCCAAGTAATTTTGTTAGAGATATTTCAATTTAAACTTTTGTGATGTGTGTAGTATATGCGCCACGCGTTACAAACTGTTAGGAAATTGAGGATTGGACTCAGTGTAGACTATCGAAGAACTTGAATAAAAACAAACTTTTATTAATCGAGTACAATTCTTACAAATCTCACCACAACTCGTGCACACCCACAACTCTCCGCATTTGCTACATTTTTCTTTTTTTTTTTGCACAAACAATCACAATCCTAATCTCTATTTATACTTGACTTATGCCTCTATCTAGCAAATTCTAGATGCTCTAGATTATTCTACTATTTTATAGTAAATTCTAAATACACTAGTCCTAGAACATTATATTTCATATCTCTAAATAATTCTAGAGATTCATCTAAATATTCATATCTTTTCTATTTTATTTATTTTATTGTCTTTTTAATTTCTAACACAAACAATAGCAACCCCTCAATGGGGGTGTTTGCAGTGACATTGTTGACTTTGCTGTATGGGTCTTTTAGAAATAAAAAGAACATGGGAAGGATAAAATAGACATGTAATATCATTTCAATACCACAGTTATTCCACTCCAACCTCTTACATATTCAGTTCTATAAATATTTGTTATCAATTACTGCTATATTTTTATTTATTAGATTTCAATATTCAAACTTTAGCTTTATTTAATGAAATAATTGATTAGATATTACCTGTAGGAACAAGTGGGAATATACTACTATGAAGAATAATTGATGAGAGATGAGATAACTCATACTGTATGTTATAAGTCAATAATAGCTATTAAAGTTTAACCAAAAAAAAATAATAGCTATTAAAGTATTACTACAACCTTTCCCTGTTCACACATGAAAGAGGCTTACAAGTACTCAACCATATAGCTGTTAGAAAGCACAACCATTTTTCATACTCAACCATTTTACACTTTTATTCACTTATCTTCACACTTCACCATTCAACATGGAGACGTTCGTTGCCAACGAGGATGGAGATTGCACAGAAGAGCATAAGGATGATGTGATTACTTTCAATAAGTTGAAGAGTTTGGAACTGCATTCATTACCTAAATTAAACAGCTTTTGCTCTGGCAATTACATCTTGAATTTCCCATTGTTAGACCACGTATCTATTCAGGACTGCGATCTAATGCAGATTTTCTGTGGCGGAGAAGTAAGCGCACCAGAACTACATTTGATACGATATGATGGTATACAAGAGCGGGTAGGAAATCTTAATGCTATAATAGCATCTCAATTCAACAGAACAGGTATCTATTAAATGCTTCCTACAGATAATGTTTTATCTTTCACTTCATAATCAATATTAATATTTCTACTATTGCTATTTCTTAGGATTGAAAGGTCGGTGGACAGTCAGAAGATGAAGAAGACTCTTCCTAAATGTTAATGTAAGAGAACAAGTATCTATTAATTCTCCCTACCTATAATGTTTGTTCTTTCATTTTATTATCAATATTAATATTTCTACTAATTCTATTTCTTGGGATTGAAAGGCCGGTGAACATAACAGAACACAGAGGTGACTCTTCTGAAATGTAGAATGATTATGCGTTTGTACTTTCAGTTTTGACATGGAAGTACTATCTACACGCTGAAGGTGGAAATGTTGGTGTGCTGCCATAGTTAGTATATGTAGTTGTTCGAGGCGTTCCTCAAGCGAGGCTCAAGGTCCCGAGCCCAATAAATCCTAGGCGAGCCTATGTATCAAAGACGCGATCCTTGTGCGTCTCGCCTAAGCGTCAAGCTCTTCTCAGGCGTAAGCACAAAAGTTTAATTTCAACTATCTGCTCATGATGAAAATGTTGGACTCCTTAAATAAGTCGAAACAATGTTCCTCCGTTGTTTTGTATATAATAATCAAATTATTCCTCCAAATTAATTACTTCTTTGTCAAGTTCAAAATTCAAAGAATGTAGATTGTTAACCACATCAACTTCTCTCCAAATCCTAATATATGCTTAATTATAGCGCTTTTTATTTATAATTTAGATCAATTTTGAATTCTGATGCTTCGATTTATAATGTGATCGGTTCTGTTGTGAGCATTCACATTAAGGAAGGGTGAAAGGTTGGTTTTGTAAGATATAGGTTTATTAATTTCTTCTGGAACATTCAGTTTGTAGCTTTATTTTGCTTTTATTAAAAAAATTTATGTTCTATGTTTGCATAGTTCTTATCTTCCCTTGTATTTTCTGTGTTTCGTCTTGCATTAATTCTCCTTTCTTTGTCTTGTCTTAGAGGATTAAACCCCTTTTTTCTATTTTTGGTTAAATCATGAATCTAATGAATTAAACATGTTCCTATTTTATAGGAGAAACAAACATTTCAAAACAAACAAAATAAAAAATTAGTATATTCTGGAAACAAACAGTTGGATATTCGGAAAGCACAACTATTCTCCACTGATAATAGCTATCAATAAGTTTCCTCAAGGAGGCTTATATAACCTCCTGTGCTTTTTTTCAATTTCAACCATTTCCAGCACCCCTTTATACATATTAGGGTCACGGAAGAACTAATTCAGACATAAGAGTAATGCAAAACGAGATCAAATATTTATTTCAACAGACATAATTAGTACAGTGCTTCTACACATGAATTTTATAGCTGCACTCAAAAATTTTGTGAGATGAATTGTATAAAAAGATTGTTCTTTTGTGTCAAGAACTGGTATTATTGCTACTGAGAAAACAAACTAAGATAAATCGATTATATCTATGTAGTTCTTTGACAAATAGTCAACGACCCAATTCTGTTGATAAATAAGACGAAGAACCATATTTTCTCCAATTTGCCCTCCAATCCTGACACATGCTTGCAGCCTAAGAACAATCTTCTTGGATTGATAATTTACATGTTATATGATTTTTCTTTCTTTATTATTTTCATAGTCAGTAGATACAGTTTTGTTGACAAATTCAATAGGGTGTCATTTGTTCCTATTTGCTCCAATATATGATTATAAACATTACAGAAAGTGATGGATCAACTAATACAGTGTATAAATCTAATCTAAAATATTCTAATCTAATCTAACTTTGTAATGTTATTATGTGAAAGCCAAAACAAAATTCAAAATGTTTAATTAAGTCAACAAAGTACAACCCTACAGTTTCTGCATTCAACATTATGTTTTACATTTACATAGGCAGATTCTTATATACAAATTCTTGATCTTATAGCTGCTAAAAAGCACCATAGTTTAAGCTCAATTATCTCCATTATTTCATACTCAACCATATTCACTTATCTTCACACTTCACCATTCAACATGGAGATTATTGTTGCCATTGTGGTCGATTTAATTACTGATCCTATCAAACAATACGTTGTTTTGCCTATCAAACGACATGTCAGCTACCCTTTTACCTGTGACAGCAAGGTTCAGAAACTCTGCAATGACATGGAGCAGCTGCAGAATAGGAGAGACAGGTTGCAGCAGTCCGTTGATGAAGCTACTAGAAACGGGGAACAGATCTTTCCCAATGTTACCGAGTGGCTTACCACTGCTGAAAAAGAAATCGAAGAGGCAGAGAAGCTTGTCCAGGGGAAAGAAGAAGCCAAGCAGAAGTGCTGTATTGGAATTTGCCCAAATTTGAAGACTCGGTATCAACTCAGTAAAAAAGCAGATAAGAAAGCTTTGGCGATGGATGAGCAGCTTCAGAGTGCACAAGGATTAGATCCAATTGCCTTCCTCCCTCCTCCACAGCCTATAGTCGAGCGTTCCATGTACAGTCGTGAAGCCTTGCCATCACGAGTACTGATCTTGAATCATATTATGGATGCTCTCAAAGATCAAAATCTCAAAACTATTGGAGTCTATGGTATGGGAGGAGTTGGTAAAACCACACTTGCAAAGGAGGTCCTTGGCCAAGCTGCAAAACAGAAGTTGTTCGAGACTGTAGTCCTGGTTGCTGTTTCAGAGACGCCGAACCTGAGAAGAATTCAAGGAGAAATTTCTGATGCTTTAGGCATGAAATTTCGTGCAGAGGAAGTTCCAGGAAGAGCAAGTGAGCTTCACCAAAGGCTTAAAACAGAAAAAGTACTCATTATTCTTGATGATGTTTGGCAAAAACTTGACTTGAGTGCTATAGGAATTCCTTCCGAAGATGCATCTCAAGGCAGCAAAATTTTGCTAACCTCGAGGAAGAAGGACGTTTTACGTAGTGAGATGCGCACACAGACAGAATTTCCTCTGGATGTTCTAGAAGAAGAAGAAACATTGAGGTTATTTGAAAAGTCAGTAAGCATGGGTGATGATCCTGAGTTGCATGCCTTAGCAAACAAGGTTGCCAGCAAATGTGCAGGGTTGCCCCTTCTAATTCTGAAAGTTGCCACAGATCTTCAAAATAAAGATTCATACGCATGGAAAGATATGCTAGCCCAGCTTTCAAGTTTAGAAAATACAGAGATATACAAGAAAGTACACAAAGTGATCGAGTTTAGCTATGAGAAGCTGATTGACGAGGAAGCAAAGTCTCTGTTTTTGCTTTGTGCTCTGTTTGGGAGTTCTAATATTCAAATTCGTGACTTGCTCATTTACTGTATGGGTCTTGGCTTATTTAAGCGCATGGTTTCCATTGAAGAATCAAGGAATAGAGTGCTAACCTTGATCAGTAAGCTAAAGAACGAGAGCTTGTTGTTGGATGGTGACATGGATGGCTACGTGAAAATCCACGATGTTGTTCGTGACATTGCTGCCGCAATTGCATCGAAAGAGCATTGTGCTTTTGTTGCTAAAGCTCAGATCGAATCAATAGATTTGGAAAGAAAAGATTTAAGAAGAATTTCCCTCCCTTACTGTGAGATCCCAAAGCTTCCTGAAGTCCTCCAATGTCCAGAAGCAGAGGTGTTTTCATTGTTTGCTGATGATTGGAGACTTCATATCCCTGATTCATTTTTTGAAGGGGTTACAAAACTTAAGGTTCTCCATTTTTCCCGCATGGGTTTTATGTCCGGTTTGCCTTCGTCACTCTGTCTCCTTACAGGCCTTCAGACACTGAGTTTGGATGGATGCGGTTTGAAAAATGTAGCTATGGTGGCAGAGTTGAAGCAGCTTGAGGTCCTTAGTTTTGCTGGTTCAAAGGTAAAAGAATTGCCTAAAGAAATCAAGGCATTGACTCGGTTGAAGCTATTAGATTTGTCAGACTGCGATAATCTCAGCGTTATCCCTTCAAATGTCTTGTCAAATCTGCATTTGTTAGAAGAGCTGTACATGCTTCACAGTTTTTACAGATGGGACAGAGACGGGAATGCGAGTTTCATGGAATTGAAGAACTTGTCTCGCTTGACAACTTTGGAAATCAGAGTTCCAGATGAGAAGTTGTTACCAGAGGATTGGTTCTTTAATGGAATACAAAACTTTAAAATTTTCATAGGTAATTGGTCTCTGCATCACTTTGATACTAGGGGTGCTTCAAGGATGCTAATACTTGAGCTGAACACAAGTTTTGGTTTGATGGATAATAGCATTAAGGAGTTTCTGGGAGTGACTGAAGTCTTATATTTACGTGAAGTGAATGGAATTGAGAATTTGTTGTGTGATTCTGGCAGGGAGAAGAAGAATTCCTTTCAGAGACTACGACTTTTAAATATAGAGAGCTGCAATTCGTTGAGGGAAGTCCTTCCATTTTCAAAATGTTTGCCGCATCTTCATGAAATAAAAGTGAATAGATGTGAAAACATGGAATCAATTGTTGGTGAAGGGAATGATGATGGAGTGATGCAGTTGACCCGTTTGAACTCTTTAAAGCTGATGGAGCTACCAAATCTCATAGGCATTTGCAGAACAGCTAGTGGAACAGTGCGTCTTTTATTATCTTGTTTATCGAATATTTCTTTCTTTTTATTTTTGTTCTTCTTCTGACATAAAATGAATATTCAACGAGCAGGTTTTGTTTCCTAGTCTAACAAGCTTGAAGATCGACGAATGCAACAGTTTGAAGTATGTATTTACAAGTTCAATGGTAAAATCTTTAAAGCAATTAAAAAAGCTTAAGATATTTTCATGTGCTTCAATGGAAGAGATAATACTGGTCAACGAATGTGAAGAAGTAGCTGTATTTCCTGAACTAAAAAAATTGACAATAGCAGATTGTTCTTCGTTAACGAACTTTTCATCAAAAGATTTCGATAGAAGCAACAACAATAAGAGTAGAGATAAATACTTCTTCAATAAGCTGGTAATTAGTTTCTACCCTTTTTTCTTGCAATTTCTTCTAATTAAGTTAATTCCCTATGTAACCTTTTTATTTTATGCCATCGGTTATAGGGTAAATTATTAAGGGTGAGGTACAAAACAATATTTTCTAGTTTGAGCCATTTGCAAAACAAGGATGGTTTAAAACGATGCAAATAAGTCAATGGTTCCTACCATTAATGGTACCTAAGATCTCTATATGTTTTTCGCTTGACCTTTATGTCATTCTATTTATTTTTTTAGATAGATTGGAGATTACATATTGCAAAATGCTATCAGTTGTTTTGCCATTAAATGCATATAGACGATTAAAAGAATTTAAATAATAAACGATAAAAAACTTTAAAATGTGTATTTCAAAGCGCGTAGAAGATATGGATTCATCTTATGTAAATAATATTCTTCTTAGTAATGCATATGTTTGTGTATATGGATAAGAAAATTTCAAATTTTGGTTAGGTTATCCCCAATGTGGAGGTCTTGACACTGGATCAACGAGGCTTGAAAGCAATACAAAGTAATGATAGCAGGTTTTCAATCGAGTCATTGCGGAAATTGAAACAAGTTTTTCTGGGAGATTTTGAAGAGGAATCGGTTCCTATTTTGTTTGATTTTCTTAGAGGAATTTACTCTTTGGAAAAGCTTGTCTTCCTCAATTGTTGTTTCGGAGAGAGATTATCATTACTTGATGGAGGAGCAGCTGGAGATCTGATTTTAGAACGTGTTAGTAAATTAAAGCACATAGTGACGGAACACTCCCAACTCGATCCCAATTTAAAATTTCTGGATGTTTATGGATGTGATGATATGATGAATATATCGCCAATTTCATCATCAGTTTCTTTCAAAAATCTAACAACTCTCCATGTAGAAAGGTGTGCTAAAATGACAAGCTTGCTAACAGCATCAACATCCAAAAGTATGATTCATTTGATGGAATTACAAGTTCACGACTGCATAATGATGGAACATATCATTGTTGCAAACGAGGATGGAGATTGCACAAAAGAGCATAAGTATGTTGTGATTACTTTCAAGAAGTTGAAGAGTTTGGAACTGCATAAATTACCTAAATTAAACAGCTTTTGCTCTGGCAATTACATCTTGAATTTCCCAATGTTAGAACAAGTATCTATTTTGGAATGCAATCAAATGCAGATTTTCTGTGGCGGAGAATTAATCACACCAAAACTATACTGGATAGCATGTGAATATGATGAGCAACAACCGGAAGAAAATCTTAATGCTATAATATCATCTAAATTCAACAGAACAGGTATCTATTAAATACTTCCTACCGATAATGTTTTATCGTTCACTTCCTAATCAATGTTAATATTTCTACTATTGCTATTTATTAGGATTGAAAGTCGGTGGACAGTCAGAAGATGAAGAAGACTCTTCCTAAATGTTAATGTAAGAGAACTAGTATCTATTAATACTCCCTGCCTATAATGTTTGTTCTTTCATTTTATTATCAATATTAATATTTCTACTAATTCTATTTCTTGGGATTGAAAGGCCGGTGAACATAACAGAACACAGAGGTGACTCTTCCTAAATGTTAATGTAAGAGAACAAATATCTATTAATACTCCCTACCTATAATGTTTGTTCTTTCATTTTATTATCAATATTAATATTTCTACTAATTCTATTTCTTGGGATTGAATGGCCGGTGATAGGCCTAATAATTACTTATTTTTCCCCTCTTTTTAACCTCTTTTCTTGCATGTTTATTCAGTTGAAAGTCTTTCTCATGAGGTTTAAGTGCAAATATCTCTCAATTGTGCAACTAAGCATTGAATATGGGCATTGGAGGGCCTTTTGGTGATTTGGAGTTGTTTTAAGCTGTTATCGGACTGCTGGAGCACGAAGGCTGTGATCCAGAATGTGTTAGATGCAGGCTGTAGCTGTGGAGCGATGGAGGTTGCGCAAGAGTGATGAAGAGGTGGAATGACACCTTGTCCTAGTGGCACTTCTGTTAATTCTATCAACAATTTGAATAATTTACTTTTTAGTTTTTAAAGGTATTGTAACCTAAACTTTTAAGATCATTAAGGTTGCCAGCCTTGTCTCCTTATTTAAGCCAATGTTTGTCTTAGCTTTTTCATACTTTTTGCTTGCAACAACTTTCATATCACTTAGTTCTATTTTAAGTAATTTTTTTATCTCTTACTTTCTTGCTTTTTCATACATTAAGAGACCTTGGGATCCGAATCCCTCTTTGATCTTTTTCTTCTTCTTCCTTCCTTGAATCTTTACACTTCAATGAAGATTTTTAGCTTAGTTATCATGTATGAGTAATCTTCTAGCATGAGCCGCGAGTGAAAGGTGACAGATCGAGGTTTCTACTTTTGATAACTTTTCTTAGTTTGGTTTTCTTAGATCGATGCTTAAGGTGAGGTTTGGTTGCAAACAAACCTCTTAAATGATTAGTGGAGCTTAAAAATGAGTTATCTTATGGTTTATATTGTGGATTAGATCTAAAAATTCATGTTTTGTAGTTTAGAGAAATCTTATTATATTTACATGTTGGTCATTTACTATTAAACGAAACTTTGTAGTGAAACCCGAGGACAAACACATTCCTTAGTAGATCTAGATCAAATAATTCTGCTAGATCTACTAAGTTATCAATCTAAACGAGCTAGGAAGAGATATTTGTGAGAAATGCCGAACCTTTTATATTAGAATAGTTTTTGTCATTTATAGAAACCCAGATCCAGTAGCCTATGATCAAAATCCAGCCAATTGTAGCTTGTGTGCCTTTAAATATTGTTGTTATATTACCATGATTTAGATTTGTAGTTTTAACCATAAAAAAAACTCAATCTTGTGACTTTCTTAGACTTTTAAGATTGAAAGTTGATAACTTTAGCTTAGCTCGATCCCTTGAGTACAATATCTCGAGTCCCAATACTCATTTTATTACTTGTACAATGGGTACACTTGCCCTAAATATCTCGAGTCCCAATACTCATTTTATTACTTGTACGACGGGTACACTTGCCCTAAAAGACGCGTAGGTATTTCTCGTGACAGTCGGTGAACATAATAGAAGACAGAGGTGACTCTTCTGACATGTAGAATGATTATGCGTTTGTACTTTAAGTTTCAACATGGAAGTACTATCTATACGTTGAAGGTGGAACTGTTGGTGTGCTGCCATAATTAGTATATGTAGTTGTTCGAGGCGCTCCTCAAGCAAGGTTCAAGGCCCCGAGCCAAATAAGTCCTAGGCGAGCCTATGTATCAAAGATGAGATCCTTGTGCATCTCGCCTAAGAGTCACAAGCTCTTCTCAGGCATAAATGTAGTTTTGATTAATCTACGTACGTTGGAAAATCTTTCTCATCTTTTTCTAATTTAGATCAAATATAATCAGCCTTTAATAGAGAAACCGTTGTAAGGAAGGATATTTCTAAATCTGAACTCTCAGCCTTGAAATTTAGTGAAGGCATGAATTCAAATTAGTGTGCGCGGTTATGAAAACTATCAGTTTCATCCGTGTAATATAATAGGATCAAGTCCTATTTGGCCTTGTGTTATCCAAAAATATCGGCATTTGACTTGTGGATTATGATTTGGTAACATTTGACTTATGTTTAAGCATACAAAAGTCAACACAACTTCCTCTGTCATTGCAATGATGATTGATCACAGTTTCAACTCGAGGTAGGAAAAAAAAGTAACTTCGTATATAGTAAGCTTCACGTCCTCCCAAGTTAGATGCCTCTTTCAACTTTTGAGGAAAGAATGAATGTGAGAGATTGCAAAATGATGGAAGAATATGAATGTGAGGGATTGCAATGAATGCGGTGTTTCAATGAATTCAATTGCGCCTAAACTTCAAAACTGAACAAAATTCGCAATAAAAAGATTTTTAAATGACAAAATCACATTCGTAAGTTCTAAATGAAACACCATTGTGCTTTTCCAAATCAATCGTTTTCGAAGTTGTCTTTTCCAAAGATTCTCTATTCACGTGAAGGTTACTTAATGTTAGAGTGGTCAAAAGTTATAAAAGAAAACTTTTATGAGAATCGTTTGCTTTTTATTCGTACGGTGGATCACCCCTGCCTGTAATAGACTGAATATTAGATTTCTCAGGATATATTTATACTATCTTCATAACAAAATGCATGGGATAATAATTTAACATATAAGTAATTACAATTCAATTTATTTGAAAAAAATTAATTAAAACTTTAGTTGGGTAACTTTAGATATATTTTGGATGTAAAATAGCAATGGGTGGGCTGAAAAAGAAATGAAGAGGAGCAAAACGACGCCGTAACTTGTTTAAATTAGTAGAGTAGATTATTATTCCCTCCTGAAAACTCCCTCCAAAATACAAAATCACTTCACCTGAACTCTCTCCACCGGAAACCGATCTCTCATCGCTGTAAGTCGCAACGATTTCTCGAGTTCAAAATTCAAAGAATGAAGATAGTTAATCGCATCAACTTCTCTCCAAGTCCTAATATATGCTTATTATAGCACTTTTGATTTCTAGTTTTGAATTTCAATGCTTCGATTTATAATGTTATCTGTTATGTTGTGAGCATTCGCATAAAGGGAGAAGTCGACAACGTTTTTGGGGACAGGCGGCTCCTTCCTTTATCGTTTTCCTTTGTTTTCCACTTTCTCCTCTATAGATCTAGCGACTTCGAGCAGCAGCATCAATATCCATTGTTTGGATGGTGTTCCTAATGCTCCACTCAGAGGTGATTTTGGCAATCTTTTGTGCTTCATATTAATATCTTTTTTTTTATATTCGATGTTTACTTAGTTCTTCTCTTCCCTTGTATTTTTGTGTATTCATCTTGCATTTCTCCTCTATTTGTCTATTTTGTATTAGGGTTTATCTTTCCTTTTTTCAGCCTTGCACTAAACAAAATTGTGAGATGAATTCTATAAAAAGATTGTTCGTCTATGTGTCAAGAACTGGTGTTATTGCTACTGAGAAAACTAACTAAGATACATTGATAATATATGTCTAGTTCTTAGACAAACAGTCAACAGCGAAATTATGTTTAGTTTAATAAATAGGAAAAAGACCCATATTTTGTCCAATTTGTCCTTCAACCATGAAAATTGTAGCTTGATTTTTTAAAAAATAGATGCCAAAGTTGTAACTTTATGCTTTTACTTTTAAATTCTTTGCTTCACGTATGAGTCTGCACTGCCTTAAAATATTTATTAAAAAGAACAGGGAGGGATCTAAGAGAGCGAGCGGGGCATCCCAACTAGGTCGGCACCCCCCGACAGGCCCTCAAAAAAGACCCGAACCCGAAGAAAAAAAGAAAATAAAAGTTCATAAAAAAGGCCAAAGAAAGAGCTAACAAAAACGAAACTGCTCAATGGAGCTAAAATCATCAAAAACAAATGATCTACAAAACTCTGGGGAAGTATCCCACCACTGAAAAGAATCCGTAGAAGCACCAAATCGAGCCAAAGAGTCAGCAACGCGATTTCCTTCACGATAAATATGAGAGATCACCACATTCATCATCGACATAAAGTGAAGGCAAGCTAACCAACGTTGTTTTAAAATCCAAGGAACCTGGGTGGAACGACTCTTCAATAAATGAACCACATAAGTGGAGTCACTTTCCACCCACAAATTATGCCAACCTTTTTCCCACGCCGTTGTAACCGCATGAATTGTCGCAGCAAGTTCACAAATAAACGCCTTAAAATATTTATAACTTTATGCTTTTATATTTAGATTCTTTGCTTCAAATTGAGGACCAACAATATTCGATTCATGCTTTTCGTTTTCCCACTTTATGTACTGTTGCTACTTTTTCTTTTTCTTTAGTAAAATTCAAGCTTTGTTATCTTCTTGTCTTCTCTTTATTTGATCTTTCGGTTTCTAAGAAACTCTTCTCAATTTAAGCTTCTTTCTGTGCTTTTAGAGGTAATCGAGATGGTTCTGGAGTTGATTATTACCATTTTGGAGATATTTACAGATCCCATCAAAGAATACATTGTTACTGATAAGCTCGAATTTGACTATGTATATGATTGATTATTCATGTATTTAGGGGCCAATTAGACCTATATTGTATATATTTGGTGTCTAATAATTGTATTTTCAGTTTTAAGAGAGCTTCAAGGACATTTTGCTGAGAAAGCAGCCTGCCTGAGTGAAAAGTAGAAGTCACATCAGAAGAAAGGAGGGGTAAAATTGCCGGCAGCTTGGGAGAGAGAGTGTTGCAGTGGAAGTGATGTTTTGCCGTTCAAAAGGAGTCTCTTGTCTTGCAAGAAGAGATGTTTTACAGCTGTAATTAAAGTAGTTTTGCTTTTTGCTAGCTGGAACAGTGTACCTAGTTGTACTTTTAAGTAGTTTTTAATTGCTTCTCTCTTTCTTTAAGTAGAACAATTCTGAGGAGAGAAGCATATCAGGAGGATCTTCTTCAATTATCATCTCCTACATTATCATAACTTTTAGTATCTTTAGTTTCTTAGATTCAGTAGTTGAGCTTCTTTAATGGAGTTCATTGTAGTTAATGTTTTGATACTCGCCATGTGTGAGTAGTACTCTCTACGAGCTAAACCAGCCTTTGGGCTGGTGTTGTAAGTCTTCTTATCTCTTTAATTAATGAATGAATGTTGTTTCTATTTGGTGTTTAATGAAGTTCTGTAGATTTCAGGTCTTAAACTGCCTGTTACAGTATGCATAACCGACATGACCATTGCTTTTATGTATGCTTGTTCTTTATATAAACATATACATCTGATATGAACAGTTGAATGATGTGTATCAAGGGTTCTCATGTAAATGAGATGTTACTTCGTGCTTAATCAAGTAGTAAAGCATCCTGAAAGGCCTTTAGGGTGTGAGTAATACTTAGTAATTTGGGGATATGACCATTTGAACCAAGTTAGCTTAAAGTAGAGACCTTGACAGAATAGTTATAAACATTCATGAGTTAGGAAAGGAGAGAAGGGAGGTTGCAATGCCAGTTCCCTGCTGTGTTTAGCTTGTTCCTTTTTAAAATATTGTGTTAAATCATCATTTCCCATCTTTTAATCTTCAGATCTGTTTTAGTGAAGCTCATTTCAGTAGATGATAGTTAACCAATCTCAAATCAAACCCTTCTTATGTTACCAGTTACGTAAACAGACTGTTCCATAGGTCTTTTCAATTAATCTTTTCATCTCAATCCCTGTGGAGACGATAATCTACTTATCATTTTATTACTTGTACCTAGTACACTTGCTAGAAGACACATCCAGAGGTAACAAGTTTTTGGCGCCGTTGCCGGGGATTGAAAATAAAAGTTTACTTGAAATTTTTCTGTGAAATAGTGTGTTTTGATCTGTGTGTTCATGGTGTAGCCACAGGGTGTTCCTATTCCTGTAGTCCATGCGAAGAGCAGGGCTGCAGCCTCTTCCAGTTGATCCTGAGATAGAAAGAACTTGTAGAGCTAATCGTAGAACAGCTCGTCGAGTTCAGCAAAGACAAAGGAGAGAAATGGAAGAAGAGATACCTGTTGGTGGTAACAATGACGGTAACAGAAACGGAAACAATGGTGCCCACAACAACAACAACAATGAAGGAAATAATGGAGGAAACAACCTCGAAGATGAGGGTGAGAATCATCACCCAGCTGTGATGAGAATAAGAGACTATTCAAGACCTACTACAGAAGGTCATTCCTCATGTATCGCCCTTCCACCTTTTGGGCCTGGAAACAACCCTTTGGAAGTGAAGCACTCTATGATCCAAATGCTCCTCTCATTTCAATTTGGAGGATATCAAAATGAAGATCCTAATGCTCACATCCAGGATTTTGTGACCTTGTGTAACACCTTCCGATCTAATCGAGGAGTTACTGATGATACAATAAGGCTGACCCTGTTCCCTTGGTCCTTGAAAGATAAAGCAAAGAGTTGGATGAAGAATCTCCAACCACACTCCATCAGAACTTGGGAGGAAATGGCAAGAATCTTTTTGATGAAGTATTTCCCTCCAAGGCAAGCAATCAAGCTCAGGAATGAGGTTTCTCATTTTTCACAAGAAGATGGTGAATCTTTGGCAGAAGCGTGGGAAAGGTATAAGGAGTTGTTGAGAAGAGTACCAAATCATGGTATACCTATGTGGATGCAGGTTCAAAACTTCTACAATGGAGTTCAGAACATCTACAAGATGCAGATTGAATCAGTTGCTAATGGCAATCCTGAAGATTTAGAGCCACAAGCTCTCTACGATCTTATTGAGAGGGTGGTCAACACAAGTTACAACTGGCACTCAGTGGGAACTGATGGGAGGAAGCAAGCTACCATTCCAGGAACAGAAGTGATCTCCAAATTGATCACAAACCAATTTGAACAGCTTGCTCGACAGATTGGCAAGCTCAATGTGTCATCCATCAACAGTGAACCCCCATTTGGGGAAGAGTGTAGTTTTTGTGGAGGTCCCCATCGCAATATCAATTGCACAGGAACCAGGAGAGACTCAGACAACCAAGAACAGTGTGATTATGCTGGTTACAACCAAAGAAATCCACCAAACCTTTATTCCAATACCTACAACTCTAACACTCGAAATCACCCAAACTTCTCATGGTCACAACCAAATGATCAACAGGAGAGACCTCAATACAACCAGGAGAGACCTCGGTACATTCAGGAAAGACCTCAGTACCAGAATGACAGACCTCAATATCAACAAGTTCAGAGAGGTCACTACCAACATAACAATCAGAGCTCTTACAAGCAGCCTGTGCATCATACCAAGGAAGAGGAGGAGCCAGATTTCAAAACTCTGGTGACACAGTTCATGAAGCAGACTCAATCAACAATGAAGAGTCTTGAGACTCAAGTTCACCAGTTGGCTGCTTCATCCTCCAACTCAAAGGGAAAATCAACTTTACCAAGCAACACTGAACCTAACCCAAGGGAGAATGTGATGTCTATCACTCTCAGGTGTGGTAAGGAAATTTCTAACCCTAATGAGTTTAAAAAGTTTGTTGGTGATGCAGGTACTTCTAAAGAGACTGAAGCTGAAAAGGAACAAGCTGTTCCAGTAAAAGAAAAGCCAATTGCAAAGGCTAAGGAGCCTGTTCTTGTGCAGGAGGAACCTGTGGAGAAGTATGTTCCACCTCCTCCTTATCAACCACCAGCACCTTATCCCGGAGCCTTGGTAGATGAGAAACTAGAAAAAAGGCACTCAAAGATCCTTGATACTTTGAGAAAACTTCACATTAATCTTCCTTTCTTGGAAGCTCTTAATCAGATGCCTAACTATACTAAATTCTTGAAAGATATTCTGTCTAACAAGACCAAGCTCGAGAATGTGGCATGTGTGCAGCTAAACAGAGACTGTTCCTCAATCCTGATGAACAAGCAGCCACTTCCTAAAAAGATGAAGGATCCAGGGAGTTTTTCTATCCCTTGTTCCATTGGAGAATTACATGTTGAGAATGCTCTTTGTGATCTTGGTGCTAGCATAAACTTGATTCCATATTCATTATATCAGAAATTAGGAATAGGAGAACCCCAACCCACTCGAATGTCTATCCAACTAGCTGATAGATCAGTTTGTTACCCTAGGGGTATAGTTGAGGATGTCCTAGTTAAGGTAGGAAAGTTCATACTGCCTGCTGATTTCGTAGTAATGGATATAGCTGAAGATATGCATGTTCCAATTATTCTAGGGAGACCTTTCTTAGCCACTGGTAGTGCTGTGTTCAAAGTGAAAGATAAAGAGTTAAGCTTGGAAGTGAATGGTGATAAGGTCGTGTTCAAAATGAATGAAATGCTAATGAGACCTGTTGATTCTGATGTTTGCTATTTTATAGATGTTTGTCCTAACCCGACTAACTTGCAGGAAACTCAAAAAGATGTTTTGCAGGTTGTTCTAGAAGAAGAGTTAAACACATGTGATGAAACAGGCTGTTCTCTTGAAAAACCAGATTTATCACCCATTCCACCAAACTCAAATGACCTTTCCACCACAGAACCACCCTTTTTACCAAATCAATCCATTTCCACTCCAGAACTCAAACCTTTACCATCACATTTGGAGTATGCTTTCCTTAAACCACCAAATGGCCGTCCGGTTATCATTTCATCGCAACTAACTCCGGACCAGAAAAGCCAGCTTTTAACCATCCTTAAACAAAACCAGGAGGCTATAGCTTGGACAATTGGTGACATCAAAGGAATTAGCCCCACTATGTGTGTGCATAGAATTCTAATGGAGGAGGATTACAAGCCTTGTGTTCAACCACAGAGGAGGCTTAATCCGGTCATGGGAGATGTGGTCAGAAAGGAGGTTGTCAAGTTGCTTGAAGCTGGGATCATCTATCCCATTTCAGATAGCAAGTGGACAAGTCCAGTGCAGGTTGTTCCGAAGAAAGGGGGCACAACAGTTGTAAAGAATGAGAGGAATGAGCTAATTCCAACAAGAATGATCACAGGGTGGAGGGTATGTGTTGACTACCGAAAGCTTAATGATGCCACAAGGAAAGATCACTTTCCTTTGCCATTTGTGGATCAAATGTTGGAGAGACTTGCTGGTTATGCCTTTTATTGCTTCTTAGATGGCTACTCAGGCTATAACCAAATTCCAATCTTCTCCGAGGATCAAGAAAAGACCACCTTCACTTGTCCTTATGGGACATTTGCCTACAGAAGAATGCCATTTGGTCTTTGTAATGCACCAGCTACATTCCAACGGTGTATGATGGCCATCTTTCATGACATGATAGAGAAGACAGTAGAGATCTTCATGGATGATTTCTCAGTCTATGGGAAGTCATTTGAAGGCTGTTTGAAGAATCTAGAGGCTGTTTTGGTCCGATGCAAAGAGACCAATCTTGTGTTGAACTGGGAGAAGTGCCACTTCATGGTAACTGAAGGTGTGGTGCTTGGGCACAAAATTTCAGAGAAGGGGATAGAAGTTGACAAAGCAAAGGTCGAAGTTATTGAGAAGCTGGCTGTTCCTACCACAGTCAAGGATGTTAGAAGCTTTCTGGGGCATGCAGGTTTCTACAGGAGATTCATAAAAGACTTCTCCAAGATTGCTCTTCCACTTTCAGCATTACTCCACAAGGATGCTGAGTTTGAATTTGGAGCAGACTGCATCAGAGCCTTTGACATCTTGAAGGAACAACTCATCAACTCACCTATATTGATTGCACCTAACTGGGAGCAGCCTTTTGAGTTGATGTGTGATGCAAGTGACACTTGTGTGGGAGCTGTTTTGGGTCAGAAGGTTAACAAGAAGTTCCAACCCATTTTCTACGCCAGCAAGACCTTGAATGATGCTCAGAAAAACTATACAACTACAGAGAAAGAGCTTCTTGCTGTGGTTTATGCCTTTGACAAGTTTAGATCTTATTTGGTCTTGTCAAAAGTGGTAGTTTTCACTGACCATGCTGCTTTGAGACACCTCTTTGCTAAGAAAGATGCCAAGCCAAGACTGCTCCGATGGTTGCTACTTCTTCAGGAGTTTGATTTGGAGATCAGAGACAAGAAAGGCATTGAAAATGTTGCTGCAGATCATCTCTCTAGAATAGCAGGGGGAGACCAACAGGAACAACCTGAGATCAGGGATATCTTTCCTGATGAGAGGTTATACTCAGCTTCGAATGTTCCATGGTTTGCTCACATTGCTAATTTCCTTGCAGGATCATATAAACCTTTTAAACTGTCCACTAACCAAAGGAGAAAGTTCTATGCTGAAATTAAATACTATTTTTGGGAAGAACCGTATCTTTTCAGGTTATGTGCAGATCAGATTATAAGAAGGTGTGTGACCCAGGAGGAAGGAGAGCTCATTCTTTATCATTGCCATTCACAAGAATCAGGAGGACATCATGGTGCTAGTAGAACAGCCTCTAAGGTGTTCCAAGCAGGCTTTTTCTGGCCTACCATATTCAAAGATGCTCATAGATTTGTGAAGGAGTGTGATGAGTGCCAAAGGTCAGGTAACATTTCTGCCAGGAACTCTATGCCCTTGAACAACATAGTTGTTTGTGAGATTTTTGATGTGTGGGGCATAGATTTCATGGGGCCCTTTCCCTCTTCTAAAAAGAACAAGTACATCCTAGTGGCAGTTGACTATGTAAGTAAATGGGTGGAGGCTATTCCAAGCCCCACAAACGATGCTAGGGTGGTAGTAAGATTCCTAAAAAGGCTGTTTGCCCGATTTGGAGTACCCCGTGCCATAATCAGTGATAATGGCACTCATTTTTGCAATAAGCTTTTTGAAAAGCTCTTGAGTAAATTTGGGGTCACACACAAGCTTGCTACCCCTTACCATCCACAAACAAGTGGTCAAGTGGAAGTTTCCAATAGAGAAATCAAGAGAATTCTAGAGAAGACTGTTAGCACCTCTAGGAAAGATTGGGCAGAAAAGCTAGAGCCTGCTTTGTGGGCATATAGGACTGCTTTCAAAACACCTATAGGCATGTCTCCTTTTAGATTGTTGTATGGAAAGAGCTGTCATTTGCCTGTTGAGATGGAACATAAGGCCCTTTGGGCATTAACTTTTCTGAATTTTGAAGAACAGGCTACAGGTGAACACAGAAGGCTGCAGCTGAATGAGCTGGAAGAGTTTAGGCTGTTTTCTTTTGAAAATGCAGTGAAATACAAAGAAAAGACCAAAACTTGGCATGACAAGAGAATTCAGAAGAAGGAATTTCAAGAGGGACAACAAGTCCTCTTGTATAATTCAAGGTTAAGGTTATTCCCTGGGAAGTTAAAATCCAGGTGGAGTGGACCTTTTCAAGTGAGTAAGGTGTTCCCGTATGGTGCAGTAGAGATCTTTTTGCATGGGGAACAGCCTTTCAGGGTTAATGGCCAAAGGCTAAAACCTTATCTTGCTCACGATGTGGAGAGAGTGGTTGAAGTTCACCACTTCTATGACCCACCATAAGCTTAAAATGGGACTTGTGTCAACTGCAAACACCAATTGCAGTGCCCTAAAGGGGTGAAATTTTAGTATAATTTAGCTAGTTTTTGTTTTTAGATGGTCAATTTTCATAGTTTATTTTAGTATTTTTGTGAAGCGTCCAGCAGAAGTCAAGTTGTTAAAATTCCAATTTTATTTTTAAGCAAATGTTTAAACTTTTGTTCTCTTTCCATAGAGCTAAAGTTTGAATTTTTACTTAGCCAAAATAAAATTTGGGGGTCATCTCTTTTGCAATACATTTTGAGTTTTGTGACTTAGTAATTTTGAAATAAAAAGTGAGTTAACGTGGTGTAAGATTTTAAATTAAAACCTGAAGATAAGGGAGGAGAGTTGTCAAATCATGGTTAAGAGCAATTTCTAACCGTTGATGAAGAGTAAAAGAGGGCTTAATGGTTAAAATTATAACCGTTTGGGAGATGAGAGAGGTCTAATCCACCAGTGGTAAACTTTCTCTCTCCCACGCCCCTCAACTGTTCATAACTCCTCTCTCTCCTGCTTTTTCGGTTCCCCAAAATCTGCCACAACTACTTCCTTTTTCAAACCGTCACAATCCCATCCTTTTAGCTATAAAATATTGCCCAAAATATCTGTTGTCCTTTTCCATCCAAACACTTAGCCGGATTTTCTTCTCTCTAACTTTCTCACATTTCACTTTCTCTTTAAGTTCAAACTTTTTGCAGAATGAAAACTCGTGGTGGTGTTGTGATCAAACAAGAGCAAGGTGTAAAGAGGGCTGCAAATCGAAACAAGGGAAACACATCAAGTTCAGTGATGGTTATTCCGGATGAAAAACTCGTCAAGAAGCTTTCCAAATTTTCTGACCTAACTGACCAGGAGACATTTGAGTCCATCGCTGACATTCCGTTTGGATCTCCACGGAGTGTATGTTGGGATTCACTCAAGCGGTTGGGATTAGCCGATTCTGTTAAGGAGCATGTAGACAGAGGAGGATTTCAACCTTTCTTCGAAATGGAGGAGCCATCGTACAAGGAACTCACTCTGGAGTTCTTGTCCACCTTCAAGGTTGATCCGAAAATCACCAACCCAGATGCTGCCTTTCACTTTCAATTCAGGCTCATGGGACATCATCAAAACCCTTCTCTCAACACGTTCAATGTCTTGCTAGGGTGTGTGCCTGATGATGAGGCTGCCATCGAGGAGTACTCCCATTTCCTCACAGCCACTCCTAAGGATTTCGATCCTCATGTGTTCTGGAGGCAGATATCTGGAGAAGCCCACTTTGATAGCAAGCTGGCACGGGGTTCTTCCATTCTGGAATATCCTATGCGGATTCTGCACAAGTTGGTCTCTGGCACGATCTTTGCCAGAGAAAATCAAGCTAATGTCACTTTGCTTGATCTAACTGCCTTGTGGAGCATGGTGACCGGAAGGAGATTGAATTTGGGACACTATCTGGGAGAGTATTTGCTGGGCTACCATAGCAAGAAGTTGAATGGAATCTACTGTGGGAATCTCGTGACTCGAATTGCTGAAGCCATTGGTGTTTTCAAGCCCGATGATCGATCCAGGCTTACTTTATCATGCCATCCTGACCCCATGAACTTTCGAACCCTTCAATATATGGGTTATTGCAAGCAAGTGAACAAGAAATGGGTGTTAGTGAGTGAGATTGATGTGGCTGCCAAGTCTGAAACCCGGAAGCGAAAGCTTGAGATTCCAGTAGAACCCTTGGTAATTGAGGATGGAGGTGAAGAGGATGATGAACCAAAGGATGCTGCCTACTACCGCAAGTGCTTGAGCCTGAACAATGAAGAGATGTACATTCAGTTGAAAGCTCAGAGTCGAAAGTCTGCCAAGTTGGAGCAAGAGGTTGCTTTGCTAAAGAAAGCAATTGCGGATCTGGAGAAGTCTGTTGCATGGCTGCATAGCCATATGGAAATCCAGAGGAAGCTTTCTGAATTCCCCATACAACATAGGTTCAATGAGGATACCCTCCAGTATGAACCGGAATTTCATGATCGTTCCACTCCTGCTGTCTTTCGCAGACCTCTGAACTTGAACAATACTGCTGGCAAGGATAGTGAGCTCCAGGAGAGTGAAGCCAAGGAAAGTGAGGCTAGAGGAAGTGAGGTTCAAGGAGATAATTCTGCTGCCACTCCTCCCAAGGACCCAGAGGCTGTGACCTCTGAGCGTAATCCTGTTACTCCCGAGTAACAGTCTGTTCCGGTTCCCTCCTTCTGTTGGTACCCCTTGATCTCTGCTCGTTACTTTTGTTTGAATGTATATATTGTTGATATGCTTGCTGCTGCTCTGTGCTCTTCTTGTTTTATGTCATCCCTTAGAGACATTGAGGACAATGTCTATCTCTAATTTGGGGGTGGGGTAAAACTTGATGTGATAAACTGAAATTGAAAATACCATGCCTACTTTGAATTGTAATATATGTAGCATGATGAATTGAGCCCAGAAATTGAATTTTGCTGGAAATGTGAATAATAGCTTAAGTGACATAGAGGAAACTCTGAAGTTAACTTGCTTAATTGTATACCATAGTCAAACCCCAGTTGTCCCCAATGTAAATGTTGTCTGTAATATAGTTGTTTTTAGTTAGTTGTAAATAGTTTTGTGTTAAAATGTTAAAGTGAGAGGTTGTTTCTTGTTAAGGAACAGCCTGTGTCTGTATAAAGTGTTAGTGTCTTCCTTGTTTACAACAGCTTAGCTGAAAATGAAAAGTTGCTTAAAATGCATATAATTGCCTTTCAACCCACAACCAAAGATTGCACACTTGTACCTTAATCAAAATGTGTGGTGAACCTTTATTGACTAATTGAAGTTTGAAAAAGAAAGAAGGTTCAAGAGTTTTTAAGTTGAAAGTCAAAATTCAAGTGAAATAAGCAATTTAGAACCTGTAAACCCTTGTTGCAAAGCCTAATTCATGAAAGGTAGAGCCTGCTGCATTCACAAATGCATTTAGGAGATGAATGAGAGGGCTAAGTTCAAAGAAGTCTTAGGTAGGGTTTGCTTTGGTCACCAAAATTGATAACTTAAATTCCAACTTAGTTATCTAATCTGGTTGCCCAAATTTTCATGATGAAACTAAGGAAAAGCATAGGAAGATGAAGGCACTAGAATTCACAACTTTTACACTCTCAAATAGCCTACCAGTGCATTGCACCCTTGTTTTAGGTTAACCAACTTGAGCCTTAACCATTTCTTTGTTTACACACATTATTTTTAAGCCAATTCCCTTCACTTTGACTCCAAATACCTTGATTTACATGTCTAAAGAACAGACTGCTTTGTAGTCTAAAGAGCTTAAAACTGAAAAGAATTGTTGATGTAGATTCTCCAAGGTTGAGGAAAATATAAGTGTTGACTGAATAAAATGAAAAAAAAAAAAAAGAAAAAAAAAAGAAAAGAAAAATTGAAAAAAAAATAAAATTGAAGAAAATCTCAAAGAAATTCTTCGAAAAAAATAGTGAATAAAGTCTTTTTATTTCTGAGGTTGCACATTGTGGCTTTAGGATTGAAAATTGGAATTGTTTTTGTTTTAATGTTGTGTAAATTTTTGATTTGTTTTGTGCCTAAGTTGTGAAACAGGCTGTTTTGAGTAGTTGTTGATTGTAAATAACCAGGAAAGGCTGGGAAAGAAATGAAAATGTTGGAAAGAGCTTAATTGATAAATAATGACATGTTCCACACATTGTAAAAAGCCATTTCGCTTCCATACCTTGAACCCTAGCCTAACATTATAACCCTGGAAAGACCTTTTGACTATGCTTAGTACTTGTCTAATTGTGAAAGTTTGGACCAATAAGCAAGGTCACATCCTAAGGATTAACTGAACTTAGCTGAGGAGTGAATTCTAAAGCATCTTAGGAACCCTGTATATGGTAATCTAGTTACCATAAGAGAGCTGAGTGCAAATACTCCTTAGTGAGGTAATAAGGGCAGAACAGGTTGTTCACTTGAATGTTGAAGTTTGATTTAAAGCCTTGAGAACTTTCTGGGAGCTTAAAATGGAATTAAGGTAAAGTCTAACCACATTAAGAAACAAAGCTCCTGCGTGCCTAATCTAAGGTTGAAAAGGTTGAAGGGCATTTTAATTGAAAAAGCTGTTGAATGTTGTAGTTGTCTAGGATTTCTGTTCCATTGTCTTGTACAAATTGTTTCTCTCTTAATTTTATCCTTTCTTTAGTTTTAAATTCGAGTCTGTGTTTAGATAGTTTTCCTTTTTGTCTTTGCTTGGGGACAAGCAAAAGCTTAATTTGGGGGTGTTTGATAAGCTCGAATTTGACTATGTATATGATTGATTATTCATGTATTTAGGGGCCAATTAGACCTATATTGTATATATTTGGTGTCTAATAATTGTATTTTCAGTTTTAAGAGAGCTTCAAGGACATTTTGCTGAGAAAGCAGCCTGCCTGAGTGAAAAGTAGAAGTCACATCAGAAGAAAGGAGGGGTAAAATTGCCGGCAGCTTGGGAGAGAGAGTGTTGCAGTGGAAGTGATGTTTTGCCGTTCAAAAGGAGTCTCTTGTCTTGCAAGAAGAGATGTTTTACAGCTGTAATTAAAGTAGTTTTGCTTTTTGCTAGCTGGAACAGTGTACCTAGTTGTACTTTTAAGTAGTTTTTAATTGCTTCTCTCTTTCTTTAAGTAGAACAATTCTGAGGAGAGAAGCATATCAGGAGGATCTTCTTCAATTATCATCTCCTACATTATCATAACTTTTAGTATCTTTAGTTTCTTAGATTCAGTAGTTGAGCTTCTTTAATGGAGTTCATTGTAGTTAATGTTTTGATACTCGCCATGTGTGAGTAGTACTCTCTACGAGCTAAACCAGCCTTTGGGCTGGTGTTGTAAGTCTTCTTATCTCTTTAATTAATGAATGAATGTTGTTTCTATTTGGTGTTTAATGAAGTTCTGTAGATTTCAGGTCTTAAACTGCCTGTTACAGTATGCATAACCGACATGACCATTGCTTTTATGTATGCTTGTTCTTTATATAAACATATACATCTGATATGAACAGTTGAATGATGTGTATCAAGGGTTCTCATGTAAATGAGATGTTACTTCGTGCTTAATCAAGTAGTAAAGCATCCTGAAAGGCCTTTAGGGTGTGAGTAATACTTAGTAATTTGGGGATATGACCATTTGAACCAAGTTAGCTTAAAGTAGAGACCTTGACAGAATAGTTATAAACATTCATGAGTTAGGAAAGGAGAGAAGGGAGGTTGCAATGCCAGTTCCCTGCTGTGTTTAGCTTGTTCCTTTTTAAAATATTGTGTTAAATCATCATTTCCCATCTTTTAATCTTCAGATCTGTTTTAGTGAAGCTCATTTCAGTAGATGATAGTTAACCAATCTCAAATCAAACCCTTCTTATGTTACCAGTTACGTAAACAGACTGTTCCATAGGTCTTTTCAATTAATCTTTTCATCTCAATCCCTGTGGAGACGATAATCTACTTATCATTTTATTACTTGTACCTAGTACACTTGCTAGAAGACACATCCAGAGGTAACAGTTACGCCTCTCAAAAACCATATCAGCTATGCTTTTACTTGTGACAGCAACGTTGAGAGACTCCATCATGAGTTTCAGAAGCTGCAGAACAATAGAGACAGGTTGCAGCAGTCTGTTGATGATGCCACGAGAAACGGGGAACAAATCTATCCCAATGTTACCGACTGGCTGAGCACTGTGAAAACAGACATGGAAGACGCAGAGAAGCTTATCCGGGAGAAAGAAGAAGCCAACAAGAAGTGTTGTTCCGGATTTTGTCCCAATTTGAAGACTCGCTATAAGCTCAGCAAGAAATCACATAAGAAAGCTTTGGAAATCGATGAGCAGCTTCAGAATGCACAAGGATTAAATCCAATTGCATTCCGTCCTCCTCCACAACCGATAGTTGAGCCTTCTATGTACAGCCATGAAGCCTTGCCATCACGGGTGCTGATCTTGAACCGTATTATGGATGCTTTGAAAGATCCAAATCTGAATATGATCGGAGTCTACGGTATGGGAGGGGTTGGTAAGACCACACTTGCAAAGGAGGTTCTTCGCCAAGCTGTAGAACAGAAGTTGTTCAATGATGTAGTCCTTGTTGCTGTTTCTCAGACGCCGGACCTGAGAAGAATTCAAGGAGAAATCGCTGATGCTTTAGGCTTGAAATTTGGTGCGGAGGGAGTTCCCGGAAGAGCAAGTCAATTGCACAAGAGGCTCAATAAAGCAAAAGTACTCATTATTCTTGATGACGTTTGGCAAAAACTTGATCTGAATGCTGTTGGAATTTCTGTAGGAGATGGCTGCGAAGCTTGCAAAATATTGCTAACCTCAAGGAGGAAGGAAGTTTTTTCTAGTGAGATGTGCACACAGAAAGAATTCCAACTTGATGTTCTAGAAGAAGAAGAAACATGGAGACTATTCGAAATGTCAGTAAGCATGGCTAACAATCTTGAGTTGCGTGCCTTAGCAACTGAAGTTGCCAAAAAATGTGCTGGGTTGCCCCTTCTTATTAAGAAAGTTGCCACAGATCTTCGAAATAAAGACGTATATGCATGGAAAGATATGCTAACTCAGCTTTCAATTTCAGAAAATACAGAGATATACGAGAAAGTTCACAAAGTTATTGAGTCAAGCTACGAGAAGCTGATAGATGAGGAAGCCAAGTCACTTTTCTTGCTTTGTGCTCTGTTTGGGAGTTCGGATATTCAAATTCGCGACTTGCTTATCTACTGTATGGGTCTAAGCTTATTTAAGCACATGAATTCCTTCGAAGGATCAAGGACTCGAGTGTTAACCTTGGTTGATAAACTAAAAAATGAGAGCTTGTTGTTGGATGGTGACAGGGATCGATTCGTAAAAATCCATGATGTTGTTCGTGATATTGCTACCACAATTGCATCGAGAGTCCATTATGCTTTTGTAGGTAAAGATCGGATCAGCTCAATAGACTTCGAAAGCAAATATTGCAAAAGAATTTCCCTCCCTTATTGTGAGATCCCCAAGCTTCCTGAAGTCCTCCAATGTCCAGAAGCAGAGGTGTTTTCAGTTTTCGGGGAATATCTGAGTCTTGATATCCCTGCTTCATTTTTTGAAGGGGCTACAAAACTGAAGGTTCTCCATTTTACTGGCGTGAGTTTTATTTCCAGTTTGCCTTCGTCAATTTGTTTCCTTACAGGCCTTCAGACATTGAGTTTGGATAGATGTAATAACTTGATAAATGTGGCTATGGTGGCCGAGTTGAAGCAGCTGGAGGTCCTTAGTTTTGCTGGTTCAGATATATCAGAATTGCCTAGAGAAATTGAAGCATTGACTCATTTAAAGCTCTTAGATTTGACTGGCTGCTATCGTCTCAAAGTAATCCCTCCAAAGGTCTTATCAAATCTGCATTCTTTAGAAGAGCTCTACGTGTTTTACAGTTTTTGTGGGTGGGGCACGGAAGGAAACGCGAGTCTTGTGGAATTGAAGAACTTGTCTCGCCTGAAAACTTTGGAAATCCAAGTGATAGATGACAAGTTGTTACCAGGGGATTGGTTCTTTAATGGAATACAAAACTATAGAATTACCATAGGTCATTGGGATTGGTATGACTTTTATGGCATTGAGGAACGTTCAAGGATGTTAATGCTTAAGCTGAAAACAAGTATTGGTTTGATGAATAGGATTAAGGAGTTTATGGGAGGGGCTGAAGTCTTATGTTTACGTGAATTGAATGGTATTGAGAATCTGTTGTGTGATTGTAGAATGTATCACAAGAGTAATTCCTATGGGAGATTACGAGTTTTAAAGATCAATAACTGGCATTCGTTGAGGGAAGTCCTTCCATTTGCTAGTGAAAAATGTTTGCGGCATCTTCACGAAATGGAAGTGCAATCTTGTAATAACTTTGAAGCAATTGTCGGTGGAGGGAATGAAGATGTAGTGATGGAGTTGGCCCAATTAAGCTCTTTGAAGCTGATGGAGCTACCACATCTCATAGGCATTTGCAAAACAACAAGAGGAACGGTACGTCTTTTATTAGTTTGTTCATCCAATTTTTAATATTTTATATTTTTGTTCTTATTCTGAAATAGAATGAATATCCAACGAGCAGGTTTCTTTCCCTTATCTAACAAGCTTGGACATCTACCGATGCAATAGTTTGAAATATGTGTTTACAACTTCAATGGTGAAATCTCTCAAGCAACTCAAAGAGCTCGAGATAAGTAGTTGTGAATCAATGGAAGAGATAATACTGGTCGCCAAATTTGAAGGAATAGAAGAAGTAGACAACATCAATATGTTTGAGTTTCCTGAACTTGAGTCTGTTCAACTTAAGGACCTTCCAGATCTGAAAAGGTTCAGTAGTGGATATCCGATTCAATTTCCGAAATTGAGACAACTGAAGATAGAACGTTGCTTTGCAATGAAGAACTTTGTGTCCAAATGTAAAGAAGTAACTGTATTTCTACAGCTAAGAGAACTGATAACTTTGGGTAACATTTCTTGAACAAATCTCATGTTTATCTTTTGAACATATTATCTTAGGTTACTCTCCCGAATATGGAGATAATCCGTATTGATCGGATGGGAAACTTGAGATATATGTGGCACCAACAATTCGCAGATAAAGATTCATTTTCCAAATTAAAATCATTGGAGATTAGAAGTTGCGAAAAGCTATCAGTTATTTTCCCATCAAACACGTATAGACAATTTGAAAGATTTGAGTCACTTCGTGTATCTGACTGCAATGCAGTCAAAGAGATATATGGATATCAAGATTTCAGTTTTGAGAATCTGTCATGTGATTCTAGCAGGGTGAAGAAGAATTCCTTTCAGGGACTACCATTTATAAATATAGAGAGATGCGATTCGTTGAGGGATGTCCTTCCATTTTCAAAATGTTCGCCGCATCTTCAAGGAATTGAAGTGAAATGGTGTAGTAACATGGAAGCAATTGTTGGTGAAGGGAATGAAGATGAGTTGATGGAGTTGACCCAATTGACCTCTTTGATGCTGAGGTATCTACAAAATTTTCGAGTCATTTGCAGAACAAGTGGAAAGGTACGTCTTTTATTATCTTGTTCATCGATTTTTTGTTTATTTGTTTTGTTCTTATTCTGAAAAAGAATGAATAATCAACGAGCAGGTTTCTTTCCCCAACCTAACAAGCTTGAATATCTACAAATGCGATAGTTTGAAGTACGTTTTTACAACTTCAATTATGAAATCTGTTCCGCAACTCAAAGTGCTAGACATAAGTTGGTGTGAGTCAATTGAAACAATTACCGGTGAAGGGAATGAAGATGAAGTGATGGAGTTGACCCAATTGACCTCTTTGACCTTGTGGTTTCTTCCAAATCTCAGAGGCATTTGCAGAACAAGTGGAACGGTACGTTTTTTTATTAGTTTGCTTATCGAACTTTTATTCTTTTATTTTTGTTGTTATTCTGAAAAAGAATGAATTTACAACAGGTTTGTTTCCCTAACCTAACAAAATTAAAGGTGGTTGAATGCAAGAGTTTGAAGTATGTATTTACAACTTCAATGGTTAAATCTCTGCAGCGATTAGAAAAGCTTTACATATGGAATTGTGATTCAATGGAAGAGATAACACTGGTCTCCAAATCTGAAGGAGTAGTTGTATTTCCTGAACTAACAGAACTGGAAATAGGAAATTGTTCTTCGTTAAAGAACTTTGTGTCCTAAGATTCAGATAGAGGCAACAGAAATGAGAGTAGAGATGAATGCTTCTTCAATGAGCTGGTGATTAATTTCTATCCATTTTCTCTTTCAATTGATTCTAATTACCTTAATTCGTTATATTTCCTTAACAATTTGCAAAGACGGTGTAGCTGAATATAAACAAAATGAACAGAACAAAAATGCAAAGAGATGGTAACATTTCTCGAACAAATCTCATTTTTATCTTTTGAACATATTATCATAGGTTACTCTCCCGAATATGGAGTTAATGTGTATTCATCGGATGGGAAAGTTGAGGTACTTGTGGCACCAACAATTTGCAGATGAAGATTCATTTTCTAAATTAAAATCATTGGAGATAAGACGTTGCGAAAAGCTATTAGCTGTTTTCCCATCAAACACGTATAGACAATTTGAGAGATTACAGACACTTCATGTATCTTTCTGCAATGCACTCAAAGAGATACATGAATATGATAGCGTTGTCTATGAAGAAACAAATGTCTTACAAACATTGGCTCTACAACGCGTAGAGATATATTCTCTACCATCACTGAAGCATATATGGAGCAAGGACATCGATGCAGCTTTCAGTTTTCATAATCTGCAATCTGTTGAAGTTAAATTTTGCCCAGAGTTGAAATACGTAATTCCAACATCCGTAGCTTGTGGCCTTCTCCAACTTCAACAGCTCGAAATAGAAGATTCTGGAGTAGAAATGATAATTGCAGAGGCAAAAACTGAAGGATCAGAAGGCTTGAGTACTCGTGCATTTGAGTGGCCCAAATTGGAAAGTTTGAGAATACATGATTGCGACAAATTGACCAGGTTCGGTTCCACCATCTCCAAGACCAAACACATTTTTCCAACTCGAGATTCGGTCTACTTTATTCAAAAGGTACAAGCAAGACAACTTCTTTCATTTAATACCATTAGTTAAAATTAAATGTAACGTTACCAATCTTTGCTCTTTAATTCGACTCATTGATATGTTGATACCATGGTTATCAACAAAACATTTAGTTATAGAAATCAAACTTGGTTGAAAGTGCGTTTTTAATTAATATCTTAATTATGTGAGTGTGGGTAAAATGTTTTGTCTGCATATATTTGTTTGTGATATGGATCAAATATTTTCAAATTTTGGTTAGGTTATTCCCAATCTAGAGGTCTTGGCATTGGATCACCATAGCTTGAAAGCAATTACAGAAAGTGATGATCACGAGTTTCCAAGTGAGTCGTGGAAATTGAAAGAATTAACTCTTAGAAATTTAGAAGAGGAGTCCGTCCCTTTCTTGTTCGATTTTCTGAGAGGAATCTACTCCGCGGAAAAGCTTGTCCTCAAAGAAGGTTTTTTGGGAGAGATATTTTTATCAGATGATGAAAGAGCAGCTAGAGATCAACAACAACAATATCATCTTACACTAAAACACCTGCATTTAGATGATGTTAGCAAACTGAAGCACATAGTGACAGAAGACTCACGACTAAATTCCATTTCTCAGTGTTTTCAGACTCTCAGTGTTAAATATTGTGTTGATATGATCAATATAACACCACCATCATCATCAGTTTCTTTCGCAAATCTAACAACTCTCCATATATTTTGGTGTTATAAAATGAAAAGCTTGGTATCAGCATCAACAGCCAAAAGTATGATTCAACTCACGGACTTAAAAGTTGAAAAATGCGAAATGATGGAAGATATCATTGTTGCGAATGAGAACGATGATGCGATTACTTTCAGTAAGCTGACACATTTGACACTAGACCGCTTACCTTGCCTGAACAGCTTTTGCTCTGGTAATTACAACTTCGATTTCCCATTGTTAGAGCGAGTATCCATTGTGGGATGTGATCAAATGGTGATTTTTTGTGGCGGTATAGTAAGAACACCAAAACTACAAGGGGAAGGAAATCTTAACACCATAAAAGCATGTCGAATACAAGAGAGAAGGTATGTATTAAAACTTCCTACCTATAATTTTATTCTTTCACTTTATATATTATATATATAGATATTTCTATTAATGCTATTTCTTGGGATTGAAAGGTCGGTAGACATGCCAGAGGACACGACTCATCCGAAACCTAGAATTGCTACAAGTTAAGCCTTGGATAATGCATTAGCACTTTTGATTCCAACTTGGAATAACGGTCTGCTCTACGAAGATGGAAATGTTGTTGTGTTGCCATAGTTAGTATACTTGTTCAAGGCACTCCTCCGGTGAGGCTCAAGGACCTAAGCCTTATAAGTTCTAGGCGAGGCTGTGTATCAAAGGCGAGATCCTTGTGCGCCTCGTTTGGGCTTCACAAACTCTTCTCAGGCGCGCCTCTTCTGCACTTCTTAAACACAAAATTTTAATTTCAAGTATTTGCTCAAGATGGAAATGATGCCTGCTTTCATGAACTGTAGTTTTGATTAATCAATCATTACATATTCTTTCTGTTGACCTCGGTTTGCAAGCCTAACAAAATAAACTGAGATTTCTAGGGAACAGATGTTGGACTGGCTGTCCAACATACATCTAGTTCAAATTAGTTTATAGAGTTCTGAAAACTCGATCATAGAAGGCTTACAAGAGATTACATATCACTCATAAAACTCGATCAACTTTTAGCCTAAATGGATTTTGCTACAAATAAATTGAGGTTGAAAAGGCTTGAAGACCACAGAAGGCTTACAAGAGATTTACATATCACTCATGAGTTAATGTGACCCGACAACGAAACCAGTAAGTGAATCCAAGTGATAATTTTATTTTATTTTTTGTTATAAATTGAAAGTTAACAGAGAAGCATGTAACTCGAGTCTTGAGGGAGCTAGCAGATGCTTCAACACTCACTGATTTTTTTTTAATTAAAAGCAAGGATGGAAAGAAATCCAAACCCAAAAAGTACAAAAGAAACTAAAAAAAAACGAAAATAAAATCAAATCAAGATGAGAACCATTTAGGAATTCAGACTTGTCTTTTTGAACCAACCCGAAAGTAAGTACGAGTATTCTGAGCTACGGTGGCTCTATCTGACTTATTGGAGTATATTTGTTCTTTCGCCTTTTCACAGTATACCCCCTCTCAGGGTCAGAATGTGCATCACGAAACTCCTCAGACATACTAGTTTGTTTTCTATTTGAGTAGTCAAGAATGGCTTCAATGTCTATTTCACATTTCTAGCATGCAATTTGTTGTTTTCCATATTTATCGCGAAGGTAACAAAGCTGCGGATGCTCTTGCTCGTTTTGGGCTCTCTGCATATGGAGTAAACTGGTGGAATTCGGCTCCTTCATTTTGCACGAGTTTTGTTAATGATGGTATTGAGCAATATCGATTTGTGATGTAATTTTATTTTTTTATACATTTGTATTCTTTTCTCTCTTTAATTTATCGGGCCTAGCTTTGAGTTGAGGTTTCGGAGGTGCCAATCTAGTTGGGATGTCCGAACCTCTCTTTCGCTAGCCTCCCGCCTTTCATTTGAAAAAAAATGTATATAGAATCTCGTCTGCCCAGCTCCAGTTTCTATTATATTTTCTTTTAAAAAAATGAAATTAGAATACACCAAGAGAGTAATACGGCTACCGAATCAATTAATGTTACTATTTTATATTGATTATTGTATTATTCATCTAATACAATTGATTTTTTCCTCATTGAAATTTGTAAAATAAAGAGTCAACGCAATGGTTGTTGCCAAATAACTATCATATATCTACTACAAATAGAAATAAAATAAAAATATCACTAACCACCATATTTTTTTATATAACGGTTACAAGCTGTGTCTAATTAATTTCCTGGGTCCAAAAAGTAGCCTTGTTATGACAAATGCACTAGAAAAGTGATTCAATTGGTTTCGTGATATGTTTTCGTGAAAGAAAATAGTACAAACCTGTAGCTTACTTGTCGTCCGATGTAAAGTTAAATGCATTTGATTTTAAGAGTTAGTTTTATGGTATTTGCTTCCATTTCTGATACTTGTACATAGTCATCAACCCAGAATAATAATTTATATGTCCTGAACTTTTTATTATCTGCAAAGCCTCTCTTTCTTCTCACAGTTTTTCTCAGAGAAGGTAAAAAGGAGTGAAATTTACGGTAAAAGAATCAATAATAGCCAAGTTTAAATCTTGGCCTTTTATCTTACATGAAAGGTTAGGATTGACTTGAGGAATCCGAATCCTAGTAAACACTAGCACAACCTTAGATCCGAATTGATGTGTGAGAATTATATATATATTTTTCCCTATTTTAGCCTCCTTTTATACTTATTTATTTGCTTAAATTCATAATTAATCATTGCTTTTCCTTTGTTTTGCTTTAGGTCTCACTTCAGGACGCAATTGAATAGTTTTGGAAGTTTATGGACAATTTGGGAACTTTTCTAAGGCAAAATTGAAAGAAGCCGAAAGTTCGAGGATCAAAATGGAAGTTTTCCAGGGCAAAAGTGAAAGAAGTCGGAATTTGAAGGTCTGAACTAGAACTTTTCCAGGGTAAAATTGAATGAATTAGAAAGTTTGAGGACCAAACTGGAACTTTTCCAAGGCGAATCTGTAAGAAGCTGAAAGTTCAGGGACCTTAGTGGAAGAATGTCAAGAGAAGTTATCAGCTGTGACTTTCCAGCTGTGAGGCAGAAAAGTGAAGGAGGGGAATGCCCCTTTTACCCTTGTATCTTGTGGTCAAACTTGATTCCTTAAGGGTCACTTTAGTCTTTTATTGTTTTAGTACTTTTTTAAGTCTTATCTTTAAGGTGCTTTTTAGGGCAAACATTTGTACCCTATAAAAAGCACCTTTAGGCTTTTTCTCAAAGTGTGTAAAACTAGGGATCTCAACTCTTCTCTTTCAACCTCTCTTCTCTCTAAAACTATTTTCAAGCTTTTTCATCAATGGAGAACAACTTCTCATTTTGTTATGGATTTGACAACCTGTGGCATGAGTGAGTAGTTTACTCACGGGTGTGATGACGGGGCTGTGATCTAGCAGCCGTGTAAGGTGGTTTTCGATTGGTAAAAGTTTCTTTACTTGGAATTTTCATAGATCTATAGCTTATGAGTTCTAGTTGCAAATAGGACTTAGTAGATCTAGTGTGGATTTTAGAAATAAGCTACACTTTATCTCATTTTTGGAAGTAGATCTATGATATACTTTACATGCGGGTTAGATAACTCTTCTTGCATGCTAGTATAGGTTATTTCCATGGTTTAGAGAAATCTTATTATGGTAAATCTTGTTGCTTAATGAAAACATGTTGGTTAAGTCACTAACCATGCTTGATCTATATGTTTATGCTTGTGTTTATGACTTAGAAATGAGGTGAACATGAAAACATATGAAGATAGAACCAAACCCATGCTTGAAACTGTTATTTACCATTCCTGGAAATCACGTGACTTGCACGTGCCGTATGCCTGCGACCCTGTCTTACACCTGTGTTCTCTCTTGTTATTTTCTCGCAGTTGTGATCTTTTACTGTTTACTCCTTAGTTTAATTTAGTTATTAAAATCAATCTGAATCAGTGAAATCATTAGACTTTTAGGGTTTAAATTTAATAGCTTTAGTGTTTAACAATCCCTTGGGTTCGATACTTGGATCTTTAAATACATCCATTATATTACTTGAAATGATGAGTATACTTGCTCTTTCGCACGTGTAGTTTAATCGTGTCAAGTTTTTGGCGCCGTTGCCGGGGATTTGCAATAACGCTGTTGTTACTAAGTTTTCATCTTTGAGAGTTTAATTTGTGTGTTTAGTGTGCAGCTTGTGTGTTAGTTGTTCTTTGACACAGACAACAGAAGCATTCTTCACACAAGCAGAACAGACTGTGCCAATTCCAGTTGTTCTCCCGCGACTAATTGTTGATACAACAATACTTTTGGACAAAGCACTATAGAGGAATCATCACCAAAATCTCACAACATGGCTGCTTTAAGTGATGGAAATCGTTCATGGATGGACACGGCTGTGAGACCATCTTCCGAGAGACATACCTCATGTATTGTCATCCCGGATGATGGATACACCTTTGTTAAGGTCAAAGCTTCCATGATCCAGTTGGTACAAGTTGAGGTTCAGTTTGGGGGTTTGCCAAGTGAAGATCCAAACAACCATATTGTTGATTTTGTGAACTTGTGCAACACGCTTAGCACTTACCGTGGAGTCGCCAATGATGTGCTAAGGCTTAAATTGTTCCCATTTTCTCTAAGGGACAAGGCAAAGAATTGGTTTAAGAGCCTTCAACCAAGCACAATCCACACTTGGGATGAGATGGAGCATTGCTTTTTGACGAAGTACTTTCCTCCGAAGCAAATGATCATGTTGAGAAATGAGATTTTTCAATTTGTCCAAGCTGAAGATGAATCACTCCAAGAGGCATGGGAAAGATTCAAGGAGTTGTTGAGGAGAGTCCCCAATCATAGCATTCCTCTTTGGATGCAAGTTCAAACCTTTTATAATGGGCTTATGGATTCATGTAAGAGTGAAATTGAAGTTGTGGTTACTGGAGAGCTAGACAATATGACCGCAGAGGCGATGTATGAGCTCATTGAAAAGTTGGTAGCTCAAAGCTATAAATGGCATGCTTGTAGAAGTGAAACGCAGCCTGTGCTCACAGCTTCATCACCAACAGACACAACTGTGTCTGCCCTTGTTGCTCAACTGGATGAAATCACCAAACAGCTTGCAAAGCTATCACAACCACAACCACAACCACAACCACAACCTATGGCAGCAGTATCACAAGCACCTCTACCTTTAAGCTGCAATTTCTATGGAGAAGCTCATAGCACTGTGAATTGTCAAGTAAATGAGCCTGTGCAAAAGGTTGTAATGGAGTTGGTGGATCATGTGAACCATCCAAGACAAGAAGTGAATGATCCGTTTGCCCCAACTTACAACAAAGGATGGAGGAATCATCCGGCCTTCTCATGGACCAACAATCAAGACCAACCAGCTCAGGCACAACCTGAACAACAACTCCCACAAGAGAAACATAATCAAGCACAGACCAGTCGGCCTCAACAACAATTTTACTCACAGCCTGCGACTGTGTCCTCACAGCTTGTGCCTCCATATGTTCCACCACATCGCAGGAAGGAGGAAAAGAAGTCTTCCATGGAAGAGATGTTTGCTAAGTCCATGCATAATGCTCTAAGTTCTATTAAGAATTTGGAGAATCAAATGCATGAATTGCCAAACATTGTGCTACCAAGGAATGAAGAACTAATTCTTGGTGATATGGAGGAAGATTCTGAAGATGAGATTCAACCTATGCCCTTTCAGGTTGAAAATGAGTTGTCTAAAGTTGCTCGATTGCAAAGAAAAGAAGATTCCCTAGAGCCACAGCTGCCTCAAACAAAACTCGCAGTTGTGCAACCACAAATTGAAGCTGTGACTTCAGAAACTGTATCCTCACAGGAGAAGTTTTCTGAAACTTTTAAAAGTGCTTATGTTGATATGCCATATTCTGTCTTTCCTTGGTCATTTTTTCAGGAGTCCTGTGAAGACAACGCCTTGGAAATTCAAGAAAAAAAGGCACGAGAAGTGGTTGTACAAGACTCGCATCCTGTGATTGAGAAGGGTGTAGAGCAGATTGCATGTGAGCCATATTCTGGGCAGACAAATCTGTATTTTGATCCTCTGCACAGCCTGCTGAAACCTCCTATAGACCATATTATTGTAGATGAAAATTGGGTGTTTAAGCCACCTTGAGCACAGTCTCACAGCCTGTGCCAGCTCCTTGCACCAAATGGAGCAAATTTTAGTAGTCACCTTAGGATTTACTTAATTTTAATAATTTTGATGTTTCCTTCCTTTTTCTGCCCTCACAGCTCTGGTATGTTCTTTCTTTTCCCTTGCTCTTTTCATTTTGTTCCCTTGCTGCCTAAAGTAAGTTGTGACTAGTAATGATAATTTTGCTTTTGTTTGGTTGTGCCTTGTGCAATTTTGCATTTATGTAATGCCATTGAGGGCAATGCCATGAATAAGTATGGGGGAGGGGTTAAATCTAGAAAAATTGCATGTATATAGTTAGCTAGCCTCAAAATCACTTATACTTTAGAGCTTGAACTTCGTGAGAATTGAAAACATGAGTTGAAGATTTTGTAAATCAAATGTTGGGAAGCTACTTTTAAAGGCTAGTTGAAGGTCAAGGCAATCTAACTATGCTCTTGAGTAATTGATGTTGAGGTAATTGAAAGCAAGCCAATGTTAGTTCTTACCTACCAAATTAAATTCAGGAGCCTAATTCTAATATAAAGGTGGAGGCCCAAATTGTTAGCTAAATTGTTAAAGTAATTGTGAAATGAAATTTAAAGTTAAATCTGTGCAAAGGCACTAAAAGTGAAAGTTAAAGGTGGTTGTGATCTAAAATGTCAAATTAATTTTGTGGAAAGTGGAAAAAGTTGCCTATTCTCATGCTACTCCAATGCCAATTGGTAAGAGTATTTGCCAATGTAATGGTAGTTTGGTCACAGGAGATATGACCGAGGGTATGTACCAAAAGTACAAGACGATCGGACCCAAAAGGCCTGTGACTAGGCTGCCCATATTGAGAAGTAGGAAAAAGTTGTGCTTAAAGGGTAAATTGGTTGACTGTGATACTTGGAAATCAAAGGCTGTGATTAAATAAAAGTTGGCAAGATTAAGTCTCCATCCTTTGTAGTAAGATGTGGCTGTTAAAGTTAATTGGTTAGTAAGAGCCTACATTGGACCACCTCTCCAAACATCTTGGCAAAAGAGTAGTAGTGTAGGGGGTGTTGTGCCGGAAATAGCTTTCATTAGTTTAGTAACCTAGTCGTGGGGTTAAAAAGTCTTTAATCGTTTTCTTCTTGCTTGAGGACAATCAAGTTCAAGTATGGGGGATTTTGATGTGTGAGAATTATATATATATTTTTCCCTATTTTAGCCTCCTTTTATACTTATTTATTTGCTTAAATTCATAATTAATCATTGCTTTTCCTTTGTTTTGCTTTAGGTCTCACTTCAGGACGCAATTGAATAGTTTTGGAAGTTTATGGACAATTTGGGAACTTTTCTAAGGCAAAATTGAAAGAAGCCGAAAGTTCGAGGATCAAAATGGAAGTTTTCCAGGGCAAAAGTGAAAGAAGTCGGAATTTGAAGGTCTGAACTAGAACTTTTCCAGGGTAAAATTGAATGAATTAGAAAGTTTGAGGACCAAACTGGAACTTTTCCAAGGCGAATCTGTAAGAAGCTGAAAGTTCAGGGACCTTAGTGGAAGAATGTCAAGAGAAGTTATCAGCTGTGACTTTCCAGCTGTGAGGCAGAAAAGTGAAGGAGGGGAATGCCCCTTTTACCCTTGTATCTTGTGGTCAAACTTGATTCCTTAAGGGTCACTTTAGTCTTTTATTGTTTTAGTACTTTTTTAAGTCTTATCTTTAAGGTGCTTTTTAGGGCAAACATTTGTACCCTATAAAAAGCACCTTTAGGCTTTTTCTCAAAGTGTGTAAAACTAGGGATCTCAACTCTTCTCTTTCAACCTCTCTTCTCTCTAAAACTATTTTCAAGCTTTTTCATCAATGGAGAACAACTTCTCATTTTGTTATGGATTTGACAACCTGTGGCATGAGTGAGTAGTTTACTCACGGGTGTGATGACGGGGCTGTGATCTAGCAGCCGTGTAAGGTGGTTTTCGATTGGTAAAAGTTTCTTTACTTGGAATTTTCATAGATCTATAGCTTATGAGTTCTAGTTGCAAATAGGACTTAGTAGATCTAGTGTGGATTTTAGAAATAAGCTACACTTTATCTCATTTTTGGAAGTAGATCTATGATATACTTTACATGCGGGTTAGATAACTCTTCTTGCATGCTAGTATAGGTTATTTCCATGGTTTAGAGAAATCTTATTATGGTAAATCTTGTTGCTTAATGAAAACATGTTGGTTAAGTCACTAACCATGCTTGATCTATATGTTTATGCTTGTGTTTATGACTTAGAAATGAGGTGAACATGAAAACATATGAAGATAGAACCAAACCCATGCTTGAAACTGTTATTTACCATTCCTGGAAATCACGTGACTTGCACGTGCCGTATGCCTGCGACCCTGTCTTACACCTGTGTTCTCTCTTGTTATTTTCTCGCAGTTGTGATCTTTTACTGTTTACTCCTTAGTTTAATTTAGTTATTAAAATCAATCTGAATCAGTGAAATCATTAGACTTTTAGGGTTTAAATTTAATAGCTTTAGTGTTTAACAATCCCTTGGGTTCGATACTTGGATCTTTAAATACATCCATTATATTACTTGAAATGATGAGTATACTTGCTCTTTCGCACGTGTAGTTTAATCGTGTCAAGTTTTTGGCGCCGTTGCCGGGGATTTGCAATAACGCTGTTGTTACTAAGTTTTCATCTTTGAGAGTTTAATTTGTGTGTTTAGTGTGCAGCTTGTGTGTTAGTTGTTCTTTGACACAGACAACAGAAGCATTCTTCACACAAGCAGAACAGACTGTGCCAATTCCAGTTGTTCTCCCGCGACTAATTGTTGATACAACAATACTTTTGGACAAAGCACTATAGAGGAATCATCACCAAAATCTCACAACATGGCTGCTTTAAGTGATGGAAATCGTTCATGGATGGACACGGCTGTGAGACCATCTTCCGAGAGACATACCTCATGTATTGTCATCCCGGATGATGGATACACCTTTGTTAAGGTCAAAGCTTCCATGATCCAGTTGGTACAAGTTGAGGTTCAGTTTGGGGGTTTGCCAAGTGAAGATCCAAACAACCATATTGTTGATTTTGTGAACTTGTGCAACACGCTTAGCACTTACCGTGGAGTCGCCAATGATGTGCTAAGGCTTAAATTGTTCCCATTTTCTCTAAGGGACAAGGCAAAGAATTGGTTTAAGAGCCTTCAACCAAGCACAATCCACACTTGGGATGAGATGGAGCATTGCTTTTTGACGAAGTACTTTCCTCCGAAGCAAATGATCATGTTGAGAAATGAGATTTTTCAATTTGTCCAAGCTGAAGATGAATCACTCCAAGAGGCATGGGAAAGATTCAAGGAGTTGTTGAGGAGAGTCCCCAATCATAGCATTCCTCTTTGGATGCAAGTTCAAACCTTTTATAATGGGCTTATGGATTCATGTAAGAGTGAAATTGAAGTTGTGGTTACTGGAGAGCTAGACAATATGACCGCAGAGGCGATGTATGAGCTCATTGAAAAGTTGGTAGCTCAAAGCTATAAATGGCATGCTTGTAGAAGTGAAACGCAGCCTGTGCTCACAGCTTCATCACCAACAGACACAACTGTGTCTGCCCTTGTTGCTCAACTGGATGAAATCACCAAACAGCTTGCAAAGCTATCACAACCACAACCACAACCACAACCACAACCACAACCTATGGCAGCAGTATCACAAGCACCTCTACCTTTAAGCTGCAATTTCTATGGAGAAGCTCATAGCACTGTGAATTGTCAAGTAAATGAGCCTGTGCAAAAGGTTGTAATGGAGTTGGTGGATCATGTGAACCATCCAAGACAAGAAGTGAATGATCCGTTTGCCCCAACTTACAACAAAGGATGGAGGAATCATCCGGCCTTCTCATGGACCAACAATCAAGACCAACCAGCTCAGGCACAACCTGAACAACAACTCCCACAAGAGAAACATAATCAAGCACAGACCAGTCGGCCTCAACAACAATTTTACTCACAGCCTGCGACTGTGTCCTCACAGCTTGTGCCTCCATATGTTCCACCACATCGCAGGAAGGAGGAAAAGAAGTCTTCCATGGAAGAGATGTTTGCTAAGTCCATGCATAATGCTCTAAGTTCTATTAAGAATTTGGAGAATCAAATGCATGAATTGCCAAACATTGTGCTACCAAGGAATGAAGAACTAATTCTTGGTGATATGGAGGAAGATTCTGAAGATGAGATTCAACCTATGCCCTTTCAGGTTGAAAATGAGTTGTCTAAAGTTGCTCGATTGCAAAGAAAAGAAGATTCCCTAGAGCCACAGCTGCCTCAAACAAAACTCGCAGTTGTGCAACCACAAATTGAAGCTGTGACTTCAGAAACTGTATCCTCACAGGAGAAGTTTTCTGAAACTTTTAAAAGTGCTTATGTTGATATGCCATATTCTGTCTTTCCTTGGTCATTTTTTCAGGAGTCCTGTGAAGACAACGCCTTGGAAATTCAAGAAAAAAAGGCACGAGAAGTGGTTGTACAAGACTCGCATCCTGTGATTGAGAAGGGTGTAGAGCAGATTGCATGTGAGCCATATTCTGGGCAGACAAATCTGTATTTTGATCCTCTGCACAGCCTGCTGAAACCTCCTATAGACCATATTATTGTAGATGAAAATTGGGTGTTTAAGCCACCTTGAGCACAGTCTCACAGCCTGTGCCAGCTCCTTGCACCAAATGGAGCAAATTTTAGTAGTCACCTTAGGATTTACTTAATTTTAATAATTTTGATGTTTCCTTCCTTTTTCTGCCCTCACAGCTCTGGTATGTTCTTTCTTTTCCCTTGCTCTTTTCATTTTGTTCCCTTGCTGCCTAAAGTAAGTTGTGACTAGTAATGATAATTTTGCTTTTGTTTGGTTGTGCCTTGTGCAATTTTGCATTTATGTAATGCCATTGAGGGCAATGCCATGAATAAGTATGGGGGAGGGGTTAAATCTAGAAAAATTGCATGTATATAGTTAGCTAGCCTCAAAATCACTTATACTTTAGAGCTTGAACTTCGTGAGAATTGAAAACATGAGTTGAAGATTTTGTAAATCAAATGTTGGGAAGCTACTTTTAAAGGCTAGTTGAAGGTCAAGGCAATCTAACTATGCTCTTGAGTAATTGATGTTGAGGTAATTGAAAGCAAGCCAATGTTAGTTCTTACCTACCAAATTAAATTCAGGAGCCTAATTCTAATATAAAGGTGGAGGCCCAAATTGTTAGCTAAATTGTTAAAGTAATTGTGAAATGAAATTTAAAGTTAAATCTGTGCAAAGGCACTAAAAGTGAAAGTTAAAGGTGGTTGTGATCTAAAATGTCAAATTAATTTTGTGGAAAGTGGAAAAAGTTGCCTATTCTCATGCTACTCCAATGCCAATTGGTAAGAGTATTTGCCAATGTAATGGTAGTTTGGTCACAGGAGATATGACCGAGGGTATGTACCAAAAGTACAAGACGATCGGACCCAAAAGGCCTGTGACTAGGCTGCCCATATTGAGAAGTAGGAAAAAGTTGTGCTTAAAGGGTAAATTGGTTGACTGTGATACTTGGAAATCAAAGGCTGTGATTAAATAAAAGTTGGCAAGATTAAGTCTCCATCCTTTGTAGTAAGATGTGGCTGTTAAAGTTAATTGGTTAGTAAGAGCCTACATTGGACCACCTCTCCAAACATCTTGGCAAAAGAGTAGTAGTGTAGGGGGTGTTGTGCCGGAAATAGCTTTCATTAGTTTAGTAACCTAGTCGTGGGGTTAAAAAGTCTTTAATCGTTTTCTTCTTGCTTGAGGACAATCAAGTTCAAGTATGGGGGATTTTGATGTGTGAGAATTATATATATATTTTTCCCTATTTTAGCCTCCTTTTATACTTATTTATTTGCTTAAATTCATAATTAATCATTGCTTTTCCTTTGTTTTGCTTTAGGTCTCACTTCAGGACGCAATTGAATAGTTTTGGAAGTTTATGGACAATTTGGGAACTTTTCTAAGGCAAAATTGAAAGAAGCCGAAAGTTCGAGGATCAAAATGGAAGTTTTCCAGGGCAAAAGTGAAAGAAGTCGGAATTTGAAGGTCTGAACTAGAACTTTTCCAGGGTAAAATTGAATGAATTAGAAAGTTTGAGGACCAAACTGGAACTTTTCCAAGGCGAATCTGTAAGAAGCTGAAAGTTCAGGGACCTTAGTGGAAGAATGTCAAGAGAAGTTATCAGCTGTGACTTTCCAGCTGTGAGGCAGAAAAGTGAAGGAGGGGAATGCCCCTTTTACCCTTGTATCTTGTGGTCAAACTTGATTCCTTAAAGGTCACTTTAGTCTTTTATTGTTTTAGTACTTTTTTAAGTCTTATCTTTAAGGTGCTTTTTAGGGCAAACATTTGTACCCTATAAAAAGCACCTTTAGGCTTTTTCTCAAAGTGTGTAAAACTAGGGATCTCAACTCTTCTCTTTCAACCTCTCTTCTCTCTAAAACTATTTTCAAGCTTTTTCATCAATGGAGAACAACTTCTCATTTTGTTATGGATTTGACAACCTGTGGCATGAGTGAGTAGTTTACTCACGGGTGTGATGACGGGGCTGTGATCTAGCAGCCGTGTAAGGTGGTTTTCGATTGGTAAAAGTTTCTTTACTTGGAATTTTCATAGATCTATAGCTTATGAGTTCTAGTTGCAAATAGGACTTAGTAGATCTAGTGTGGATTTTAGAAATAAGCTACACTTTATCTCATTTTTGGAAGTAGATCTATGATATACTTTACATGCGGGTTAGATAACTCTTCTTGCATGCTAGTATAGGTTATTTCCATGGTTTAGAGAAATCTTATTATGGTAAATCTTGTTGCTTAATGAAAACATGTTGGTTAAGTCACTAACCATGCTTGATCTATATGTTTATGCTTGTGTTTATGACTTAGAAATGAGGTGAACATGAAAACATATGAAGATAGAACCAAACCCATGCTTGAAACTGTTATTTACCATTCCTGGAAATCACGTGACTTGCACGTGCCGTATGCCTGCGACCCTGTCTTACACCTGTGTTCTCTCTTGTTATTTTCTCGCAGTTGTGATCTTTTACTGTTTACTCCTTAGTTTAATTTAGTTATTAAAATCAATCTGAATCAGTGAAATCATTAGACTTTTAGGGTTTAAATTTAATAGCTTTAGTGTTTAACAATCCCTTGGGTTCGATACTTGAATCTTTAAATACATCCATTATATTACTTGAAATGATGAGTATACTTGCTCTTTCGCACGTGTAGTTTAATCGTGTCACGAATCCTAGTAAAAACTAGGTGCGTAAGATGTACTAATCCTTATATTAATAATAATAAATTAAGGAATGGGCTATTTTGACCAGATTGATATCAAGTTCAAGTAAGTTCAGTGACATCGCTGATATAAATAAACCTTTTATGACTTTTCTGTAATATTGCCAATAATTTGAGGATGATATAAGTCAAATATAGATCCACAAAATAGTAGTAGTATAAAATAACAATGGAAGCTGAATTTAAATATGAATTCTTGTGAGGAATCATATGGAAGTTGTCATTAACCACTAACCTCTACTTTTAAATTTTAATTACAGTTTTTACAGCAGATTAAGCATAATTTAACTCACAGCTAACTATAATCATTAAATTAATTAAGCAAACCATTAAAATTAACAATAGTCCATTTCCTGGAAACTGTTAGGAAATTGGGGATCGAATTTGGTATTGATTATTCAAGCTTGATTTACGGAATAGAAATTATTGACAACTCAAAACATAATAAAATAAATACAGATATTTTACGTGGTTCGGCTAATTTTGCCTAGTCCACAGGACAGGAGATAATTTCATTATTGGAGTTAGAACAAATACAAGACAATTTATAGAATTTGTAACCCAAGCATACGAATTTCTATACCGAATGTATTTCAAAACGCTTTACACCGCTCCTCACATTTGCTCCCAATAATCTCCTATGAGAGACTTCTCTCTAGGCCTCACATTCTTCTCCCTACCTTTCTCACTAATATATTATACCTCAAATCTCTTTTATTGAAGAGATATATTTCTGAGATATGGTTTTTTCTTTTCTTTTCTTTTTATTAATTAGTTTGTAATTAATAGTTAATTCTTCACAGAAAGCATAACCATTCACGTTCACACTGATTCTTCATATAATATCAGAATACAGCACCATTAAATACTCTCAGAAAGCGCAACCATATTTCATACAGTCTTGTTAATTATTATCTTCATTACTCTTCTCTTCTATTCAATTCATCACCACTCAACATGGAGATGATTGTTCCCGTTGTGGTCAATTTAATTACGGATCCTATCAAACAATACGTTGTTGCGCCTATCAAACAACATGTCAGCTATGCTTTTACCTGTGACAGCAAAGTTCAAAAACTCTGCAATGACATGGAGCAGTTGCAGAACAAGAGAGACAGGTTGCAGCAGTCCGTTGATGAAGCTACTAGAAACGGGGAAGAGATCTTTCCCAGTGTTATCGAGTGGCTGAGCATTTCAGAAAAAGACATCGAAGAGGGGGAGAAGCTTATCCAGGGGAAAGAAGAAGCCAAGCAGAAGTGTTGTGCTGGATTTTGCCCAAATTTGAAGACTCGGTATCACCTAAGTAAAAAAGCAGATAAAAAAGCTTTGGCGATGGATGAACAACTTCAGAATGCACAAGGATTGGATCCAATTGCATTCCGCCCTCCTCCACAACCGATCGTTGAACGTTCCATGTACAGTCGTGAAGTTTTGCCATCACGGGTACTGATCTTGAACCATATTATGGATGCTCTGAAAGATCAAAACCTCAAAACTATCGGAGTCTATGGTATGGGAGGGGTTGGTAAAACCACCCTTGCAAAGGAGGTCCTTGGCCAAGCTGTAGAACAGAAGTTGTTTGAGAGTGTAGTCCTTGTTGCTGTTTCTGAGACGCCTGACCTGAGAAGAATTCAAGGAGACATTGCTGATGCTTTAGGTTTGACATTTCATGCGGAGCAAGTTTCTGGAAGAGCGAATCAACTTCATCAGAGGTTGAAGGAAGTCAAAGTACTCATCATTCTTGATGATGTTCGGCAAAAACTTGACTTGAATGCTATAGGAATTCCTTCTGAAGATGCATCTCAAGACTGCAAAATTTTGCTAACCTCGAGGAAGAAGGACATTTTACATAGTGAGATGCGCACACAGACGGACTTTCCTCTGGATGTTCTAGAAGAAGAAGAAACATTGAGGTTATTTGAAAAGTCAGTAAGCATGGGTGATGATCCTGAGTTGCACGCCTTAGCTAACGAAGTTGCGAACAAATGTGCAGGGTTGCCCCTTCTAATTCTGAAAGTTGCCACAGATCTCCGAAATAAAGATTCATACGCATGGAAAGATATGCTAGCTCAGCTTTCAAGTTCAGAAAATACGGAGATATACGAGAAAGTACACAAAGTTATCGAGTCTAGCTACGAGAAGCTGATTGATGAGGAAGCGAAATCACTTTTCTTGCTTTGTGCTCTGTTTGGGAATTCAAATATTCAAATTCGTGACTTGCTCATTTACTGTATGGGTCTAGGCTTATTTAAGCGCATGGATTCCATTGAAGGGTCAAGGAATCGAGTGTTAACCTTGATTGGTAAACTAAAAAATGAGAGCTTGCTGTTGGATGGTGACAAGGCTGGGTTCGTGAAAATGCATGATGTTGTTCGTGACATCGCTACTGCAATTGCGTCGAAAGAGCATTGTGCTTTTGTAGGTAAAGGTCAGATCAAATCAACAGACTTGGAAAGAAAATATTTCAAACGAATTTCCCTCCCTTACTGTGAGATCCGTGCGCTTCCTGAAGTCCTCCAATGTCCAGACGCTGAGGCGTTTTCAGTGTTTGCGGATGATCCGAGTCCTCATATCCCTGATTCATTTTTTGAAGAGGTTACAAAACTCAAGGTTCTCCATTTTGCCGGCCTGAGTTTTATGTCTGGTTTGCCTTCGTCGATCTCTTTCCTTAGAGGCCTTCAGGCATTAAGTTTGAATGGATGCAAGTTGATAAATATAGCTATTGTTGCTGGGTTGAAGCAGCTGGAGGTCCTTAGTTTTGCTGGTTCAAATATAGAAGAATTGCCTAGAGAAATCAAGGCATTGACTCGATTGAAGCTATTAGATTTGGCAGGCTGCTATTATCTCCGAGTAATCCCTTCAAATATTTTATCAGATCTGTGCTCATTAGAAGATTTGTACATGATTAAAAGTTATGATGGCTGGGACACGGAAGGAAATGCAAGTCTTTTGGAATTGAAGAAGTTGTCTTGCCTGAAAACTTTAGAAATCAGAGTTAAAGATGAGAAGGTGTTACCAGAGGATTGGTTCTTTAATGGAATACAACACTATCAAATCATTATAGGTGATTTTTTGTTGTTCTTTCCTGAGGAAACTTCAAGGAGGATGCTAATGCTTTGTCTGAAATCACGTAGTAGTGGTTCGATGCAGAGGATTATGAAGTTTATGGGAGGAGCTGAAGATGTATATTTACGTGAAATAAATGGAATCAAGAATCTGTCAGGTGATTCTAGCATAGATAAGATGAATTCCTTTCAGAGACTACGAGTTTTACATATTCAGAATTGTGATTCGTTGAGAGAAGTCCTTCCATTTTCAAGTGAAAAGTGTTTGCCGCATCTTCAAGAATTGGAAGTGGAATCTTGTAGTAACATGGAAGCAATTGTTGGTGAAGGGAATGAAGGTGAAGTTATGGATCTCACTCAGTTGGCCTCATTGAAGTTGTGGAATCTACCAAATCTCAGTGGCATTAGCAGAATAAGAAGAGGAACGGTATGTCTTTTATTATCTCGCGCATCGAATTTTTATTTTTTTTCTTATTTTGTAAACAAAAAATGAATATTCAACCTGCAGGTTTCTTTTCCTAATCTAACAAGCTCGAGGATTTATGCATGCAAGAGTTTGAAGTATGTATTTACAACTTCAATGGTGCAATTAGAAAAGCTTGAGATAGGTCGCTGTGAGTCAATGGAAGAGACTATACGGCTCGCCAAATGTGAAGAAGTAGTGTTACCTCTAGATGTGTCTTCTAGCAAGTATACTAGGTACAAGTAATAAAATGATAAGTAGATTATCGTCTCCACAGGGATTGAGATGAAAAGATTAATTGAAAAGACCTATGGAACAGTCTGTTTACATGACTGGTAACATAAAAAAAAGGGTTGATTTGAGATTGGTTAACTATTATCTACTGTAATGAACTTCACTAAAAACGGATCTGAAGATTAAAAGATGGGAAATGATGATTTAACACAATATATTAAAAGGAACAAGCTAAACACAGCGGGGAACTGGCATTGCAACCTCCCTTCTCTCCTTTCTTAACTCATGAATGTTTATAACTATTCTGTCAAGGTCTCTACTTTAAGCTAACTTGGTTCAAATGGTCATATCCCCAAATTACTAAGTATTACTCACACCCTAAAGGCCTTTCAGGATGCTTTACTACTTGATTAAGCACGAAGTAACATCTCATTTGCATGAGAACCCTTGATACACATCATTCAACTGTTCATATCAGATGCATATGTTTATATAAAGAACAAGCATACATAAAAGCAATGGTCATGTCGGTTATGCATACTGTAACAGGCTGGTTAAGACCTGAAATCTACAGAACTTTATTAAACACCAAATAGAAACAACATTCATTCATTAATTAAAGAGATAAGGAGACTTACAACACCAGCCCAAAGGCTGGTTTAGCTCGTAGAGAGTACTACTCACACATGGCGAGTATCAAAACAACAATAACTACAAGGAACTCCATTAAAGGAGCTCAACTACCAGAAATCTAAAGTTAATACTCTAAAGAAAGATGAAGATGAGAGATGATGATATGATATCCGAGATATCTCTCTCCTCAGAATTGTTCTCTACTTAATACCCAAAAAGCAACTAATAAAATACTACTTAAAAGTACTCTAGGTACACTGTTCCAGCTAATAAAGCAAAGCTACTTATATTACAGCTGTTAAAGCATCTCTTCTTGCAAGACAAGAGACTTCTTTTTGAACGGCAAACATCACTTCAAACTGCAAACACTCTCTCTCCCAAGCTGCCGGCACTTTTACCCCTCCTTCCTTCTGATGTGACTTCTACTGTTCACTCAGGCAGGCTGCTTTTCAGCAAATATCCCTTTGATGGCTCTTTAAACTGAAAATATCATTGTTAGACCTACAAAATATACAATTAAGGTCTAATTGGCCCCTAAATACATGAATAATCAACCGTATACATAGTCAAATTCGAGCTTATCAAGTAGTTGCATTTCCTCGGCTAAAAGAATTCATAATAGGAAATTGTTCTTCTTTAAAGAACTTTGTGTCCGAAGATTCAAATAGAAGCAACAACAATGAGAGTAGAGATGAATACTTCTTCAATGAGTTGGTGATTAATTCTATCCATTTTCTCTTTCATTTGCTTCTAATTACCTTAATTCCTTAAATTACCTTTTATTCTATGTCATTGATTATATTATAGTATAAATAATTTATTGGCCCTCACCTTTTCTATGATGTAAAACACATTTTAAGGTTACTATATTTGGTCTCGGTTGAACTTTTGGGCCTTCTATTTATCTTCTTAGATTCATTGGAGATTAGATATTGCAAAAAGTTAACAGTGTTTTCCTATCATATGCATATATACGATTAAAAAATATTAAATTAACAAAATATATAGACCTTTTAAGGTATTTTTTAAGATGAAGGTACTAAAGGTGATGTTCTGAAAATATGTGGAATAATAAAATAAGGTAGATGATTTATTAGTCCTATGTTTTTACATAAGATCTCATATTTAAAACACATTGTTTAGTTCTATTTTAAATGAGTTTAATAGGTTAGTTTCTCTACAGACTTTTACAAGCGTAAATAATATAATACTCACCATAATAAGATCTTGCCAGTTATATCTTCACATAAATAAATAATTAGTATGCTATTTTGATTTGGTAACAAAAAGTCCAACCTTATTTTTTAATCATCAAATTATATAAACAAAGAGATTGGGTAACTGAACAAATCTGACTTTTATCTTTTGAACATATTATCGTAGGTTACTCTACCGAATTTGGAGAACATGCAAATTGAACATATGGGAAACTTGAGATATTTGTGGCACCAACAATTCGCAGATAATGATTCATTTTCCAAATTAAAGTCATTGAGGATTATAGATTGCCAAAAGCTATCAGTTGTTTTCCCATCAAAAGCGTATATACGATTTGAGAGATTAGAGTCACTTCATGTATCTGACTGCAATGCACTCAAAGAGATATATGAATATGAAGAAGGGGTTGGCTATGAAGAAACAAATGCCTTACAACCATTTGCTCTACAACGGGTAAAGATATATTGGCTACAGTCATTGAAACATATATGGAGCAAGGACATCGATCAAGCTTTCAGTTTTGAGAATCTGCAATCAGTTAAAGTTAAATCTTGCCAGGAGTTGAAATACGTAATTCCAGCATCCATAGCTTGTGGCCTTCAGCAACTTCAACACCTTAAAATACTGAATTGTGGAGTAGAAATGATAATTGCAGAGCCAAAAGATGAAGGCTCAGAAGGCGGGAGTACTTGTACTTTTGAATGGCCCAAATTGGAAAGTTTGACAATACATACTTGCAATAAATTCATCAAGTTTGGTTCCATCATCTCCAAGGCCAAACACAATATTCCAACTCAAGATTCAATCTGTTTTATTCAAAAGGTACGTATACGACCTAAACTGCTTTTTTTCATTTAATACCACTACTTCAAATTAAAATTATATGTACTGATAAGTTGACAACCTATCTTTTCATATACATAAGATATTTAGGGAATAAAAAAACACTCAAAGATCTTTATTTCCACTCATTGCTTATGTTGATACCATGTTTAACAAAACATTTAGTTTCAAAAATCAAACTCATTTGTAATACATCTTATGTGATATTTCATTTTCTACAGTTTGAAAATAAGCTTTTTGAAATGTCCAGTGTGACTATATGAAAAACACAAAAGACCTTTCAAATTATAAAAGGGAAATTTAAGATGTTTATGATGGGTCATGCACTTTTCTATCTGATTTTGATGTTTTACACACTTTTGGCATATATTTGTGTATACATGTTGACTTGGATATTTTTATTTTCTTGAGGTTAGATTATTCCCAATGTCAAGGTCTTGGAATTGAATCACCATAGCTTGAAGGCAATACGAAGTGATGATCACCGGTTTCCAGAGGATCGGTTGCTGTGGAAATTGGAACAAGTTACTGTGAACCATCTAAAAGAGAAATCAGTTCCTTTTTTGATTGATTTTATGAGACGAATCTGCTCTTTGGAAAAGCTTAGTTTCAATAGAGGTTCTTTGACAGACATGTCTTCATTAGATGATGAAAGAGAAATTGAAGATCAGCAACAACAATTTAATCTTGGACCAAAACACCTGGAATTAGATGGTGTTAGTAATCTGAAGCACATAGTGAAGGAAGACTCCAAACTCAATCCCATTTCTCAGCGCTTTCATATTCTGACAGTTAGTGGATGTAGGGATATGGTGAATATAGCACCATCATCATCATCATCAGTTTCTTTCATAAATCTTACAACTCTCCATGTAGTCCGGTGTAAGAAAATGACAAGCTTGGTAACAGCATCAACAGCCAAAAGTATGATTCAATTGATGGAATTAAAAGTTTCTTACTGCTATATGATGGAAGATATCATTGTTGCAAACGAGGATGGAGATTCCACAGATCAAGAGCATGAGGATGATGTGATTATTTTCGATAAGTTGAAGCGTTTGGAACTGAATGGTTTACCTATCTTGAACAGTTTTTGCTCCGCCAATTACAACTTTATTTTCCCATTGTTAGAACAAGTATCTATTGAAGAATGCAATCAAATGAAGAATTTCTGTGGCAGAGAAGTAAGCACACCAAACCTTAAGGAAGTAAGCACACCAAATCTTAAGGACACGGTAGCATCTCAATTATATCCTTAAGGGCACAATAGCAGCTCAGTTACATCCTTAAGGGCACAATAGCATCTCGATTACAGCAGAACAGGTATCTATTAATACTTCCTACCTGCAATGTTTATTTTTTCACTTTATTATCAATTTTAATACTTCTTCGGATTTAAAGGTTGGCGGACATGTCAGAAGATGGAGACAACTCGTCCGAAATGAAGAATTGCTACAAGTCAAGTGGTGGATGATGATGCATTTGCACTTCTAATTTCAACTTGGAAGAACTATCTGCTCGCTGAATTGGGAAATGTGGAAGTGCTGCCATAGTTAGTATACTTGTTCGCTCCTCGGGTCAGGCTCAAGGTCGTGAGCCTTATAAGTCCAATGCGAAGCTACATTTACTAGGCAAGATCCTTGTGTGCATCGTCTGGGTTTCACAAGCTCTTCTCAGGCACGCCTCTTCCGCTCAAGCTTCTTAAACACAAAAGTTTAAATTCGAGTATGTCCTCAAGATGGAAAAGTTTAATCTCATGCATTGCAGCCTTGATTAATCTACGTATATTGGAATGTATTTCTCATATATTTCTAATTTTTATCAATGTAACGAATCCTTATATATTCTTCCTCTCCTATTTTTCTATTTTTTATGAATAACTAATTTTCAGTCATTTACTCTCCTTAAAATTTCATAAGCTCTCAAACGAGATAAATCTTTAATCTTCATTTTCATCACTTCCCCTTTCAGTTTATTACTTTCTTTAGTTCTCATATCTCTTAGTTTTCCAACTTCCAAACAAAGACTAAAATAATACAATAAAAGTTTGGTTCTTTTGGTGGAATACAGTTCAGTTCAATTTAATATAACTCTCCTGTCCGTTTATAGTTCAGTTCATTTCTTTTGGTACACCACTTTAAGCATGTTCACGAGACAAACAGGCCCGAAATAAGTTTAGTTAGCTAATGAGATATCTCCGAACTTCAGCTGGTTAACTGGGGAAAGATTAAAAGATGTCCCATCAGTTTGTTCTTCTAGCTAGTCATTTTGTCTTTTCTAATATACATTATTGCAATTAACTTTTTATGTTTTGTCTTGTTCCCCATGAGAGCTTCCTAAATTGATTCTAGAAATATAAAGTTCTTTTTCCTGATTAATTTATGCAAATAATGCTGTACACCTAACCAAACAATAATAAAAATAACAGAATAAAAATAATAAGATTAATCTAATCTAAGTTTGTGAAAGCAAAAACGAAAGTGGACATGCTTAATTATGTCAACAAAGGACAACCTTAGTTTATGTTGTCAAGATTATGTTTTACTTTTACACAGGCATATTCTTATATATAAATACTTGATCATATTGATTCTGCATAGCACACCATAATTAAAGCTTAATTAACAGATACCCTTTCTCTTCAATTTCTAATTAATTCTAGTCTTTGATCTGCATTCTGTCTGTCTTTTGAGGAGATATAATCAAGATGGCTCTAGAGTTGATTACTACCTGTTTGGGGTTATTTTCAGATCCCATCAAAGAATACATTATTACGCCTCTCAAAAACCATATCAGCTACCCTTTTACTTGCGACAGCAACGTTGAGAGACTCCATCAGGAGATTGACAAGCTGCAGAACAAGAGAGATAGGTTGCAGGAATCCGTTAAAGCTGCTACTAGAAACAACGAACAGATCCATAAGAACGTTTCCGAGTGGCTGATCTCTGCGGAAAAAGACATTGAAGAGGCAGAGAAGCTTGTCCAGGGGAAAGAAGATGCCAAGAAGAAGTGTTGTTCTGGATTTTGTCCCAATTTGAAGACTCGCTATAAACTTAGCAAGAAAGCACATAAGAAAGCTGCAGTGATGGATGAGCAGCTCAAGAGTGAAAAAGAATTATATCCAATTTCATCTCTTACTCCTCCACCGCCGATAATTGAGCATGCTGAAGCCTTGCAATCACGGGTGCTGATCTTGGACCAAATTGTGGATGCTCTCAAAGATCCTAATCTGAATATGATCGGAGCCCACGGTATGGGAGGGATTGGTAAGACCACACTTGCAAAGGAGGTCCTTGGCCAAGCTGCAGTCCTGAAGTTGTTCGATGATGTAGTCCTTGTTGCTGTTACTGAGACGCCCAAACCTGAAACAATTCAACAAGACATTGCTGATGCTTTAGGTTTGAAATTTCAGGCGAAGGGAGTTCCTGGAAGAGCGAGTGAACTTCATCAGAGGTTGAAGGAAGCCCAAGTACTCATCATCCTTGATGATGTTTGGGAAAAACTCGACTTGTATGCTATAGGAATTCCCTCCGGAGAAGCATCCAAAAGCTGCAAAATTTTCCTAACCTCGAGGAAGAAGGATGTTTTATGCAGTGAGATGCGCACAAAGAAAGAATTTCCTCTGGGTCTTCTTGGAGAAGGAGAATCATGGAGATTATTTGAAAAGATAGTAAACACGGGTGATGATCCTGAGTTCCTGGCTAATAATCGTGACTTGGCAGAAGAAGTTGCCAAGAAATGTGGAGGCTTGCCCCTTCTCATTGAGAAAGTTGCCACAGATTTGCGAAATCATAAACAGCTATCCACATGGAAAGATATGCTAAAGCAGCTTGAAGATGTGGAAGGTACAGAGATAGAAGTTAAAGTACACAAAGTCATCGAGTCAAGCTACAAGAATATGAAAGATGAGAAAGCCAAGTCACTTTTCTTGCTTTGCCCTCTTTTTGGGAATTCCAACATCCGAATTCCTGACTTGCTCCTTTACTGTATGGGTCTTGGCTTATTTAAGCGGGATTCCATTGAAGAATCAAGGAATCGGGTGTTAACCTTGATTGATAAACTTAAAAATGAGAGCTTGCTGTTGAAAGGTGACAAGGCTGGATTTGTAAAAATCCACGACGTTGTTCGTGACATTGCTGCCGCAATTGCATCGAAAGAGCATTGTACTTTTGTAGGTAAACGTCAGATAAAATCAACAGACTTGGAAAGCCAAGATTGCAGAAGAATTTCCCTCCCCTACTGTGTTATTCCTCAGCTTCCTGAAGTCCTCCAATGTCCAGAAGCAGAGGTGTTTTCATTATTCGCGGAAGATCTGAGTCTTCATATCCCTGATTCATTTTTTAAAGGGGTTGCAAAACTCAAGGTTCTCCATTTTACCGGCGTGAGTTTTGAGTCAGGTTTGCCTTCGTCAATCTCTTTCCTTACAGGCCTACAGACCTTGAGTTTGGAAGGATGCAAGTTGATAAATGTTGCTATGGTGGCTGAGTTGAAGCAGCTGGAGGTCCTTAATTTTGCTGGTTCAGGAATAGAAGAATTGCCTACAGAAATCGAAGCATTGACTCAGTTGAAGCTATTAAATTTGACAGACTGCGATCATCTCAAAGTAATCCCTTCAAATGTCTTATCAAATCTGCATTCTTTAGAAGAGCTGTATATGCTTAACAGTTTTGATGCATGGGACACAGAAGGAAATGCAAGTCTTGTGGAATTAAAGAACTTGTCTAGCCTGGCAACTTTGGAAATCAAAGTTAAAGACGACAAGCTGTTACCAGAGGATTGGTTCTTTAATGGAATACAAAACTATAAAATTTATATAGGTAATTGGACTTGGTCTCCTGCTGAGGAAACATCAAGGATGCTTGCCCTTAAGCTGAAAACAAGTATAGGTTTGATTCCCAGGATTAAGGAATTTCTGGGAGGGGCTGAAGTCCTATATTTAGGTGAAGTGAATGGACTTGAGAATCTCTCATGTGATTCTAGCATGGAGAAGATTAATTCCTTTCAGAGACTACGACGTTTAAGAATCCAGGCAAGCAATTCGTTGAGGGAACTCCTTCCATTTTCAAAAAATTTAGCGTATCTTCAAGAAATGAAAGTGAGATTTTGTGATAACTTGGAAGCTATTGTTGGTGAAGGAAATGAAAATGAAGTGATGGAGTTCACCCAATTGACCTCTTTGATTCTGAAGTATCTACCGCACCTAAATGGCTTTTGCAGAACAAGTGGAACGGTGGTATGTCTTTATTATCTTGTTTATTGATTTTTTTTATTATTTTTGTTCATATTCTGAAATAGAAGAATGAATATTCCATGAGCAGGTTTCTTTCCCAAACCTAACAAGCTTGGAGATCTTCAAATGCAATAATCTGAAGTATGTATTTACAACGTCAATAGTGAAATCTCTTAAGCAACTCAAAAAGCTTGAGATAAGTTATTGTGAGTCAACGGAAGAGATTATACCGGTCAACAAATGTGATGAAGTAGTTGTATTCCCTGAACTTGAACATCTTCAACTTTATGACCTTCCAAATCTGAAAAGGTTCATCCCTGGATATCCAGTTGAGTTTCCAAAACTGAAAGAATTGAGCTTAAGCGTTTGCAATGAGTTGAAGAACTTTGTCCCCAAAATTTCAGATAGAAGCAACAGCAATGAGATTAGTGATGAATACCTCTTCAATGAGCTGGTACTGATTTTTCGCTTAATTTCTATCCATTTTCTCTTTCCATGCCATTCTAAATGTTCTTTTTCTTGCTTTCAATAGGATTAATTAGTCTTAACTTTAGATACAATTTTGTTGTTAATATTAAATTACAAAGAGTCAAAATTGTTTAATCTAATTTAATAATTGGTAAAAGCACACTTTGATCTTTGAGTAAAAAAATAGAAAAAGGAAGTCTAAATGGAATTAGAATTTTGCCACTTGAGGGAGTATATGCTAACATACATTAGTTCTATTGTAGGTTACTTTCCCCAATCTGGAGATAATACGTTTGGATTCAATGAGAAACTTGAGGTATTTATGGCACCAGAAATTCGCAGATAATGATTCATTTTCCAAATTAAAAAAATTGAATATTGGATATTGCTCAAAACTATCTGTTGTCTTTCCATCCAATGCGTACGGAAGATTTCTGAGATTAGAGTCACTCGAAGTGTCTAATTGCTGTGGACTTGAAGAGATATATGAATATAAAGCACATACTTCATATGAAGCATTTGCTCTACGACATGTATATATACGTGATCTACGCTCACTGAAGCATATATGGAGTACGGACATGGATGAAGCTTTCATCAGTTTTCAGAATCTGCAGTCAGTCAGAGTTGATTTTTGTCCGGATCTGAAATATGTATTTCCGGAATCAATGTCTTGTGGTCTTCTCCAACTTCAACACCTTGAAATAGACAACTGTGGAGTAGAAATGATAATCGCCGAGCCAAAACATCAAGGGTCAGAAGGCGCAAGTACGAGTACCCGTGATTTTGAGTGGCCCAAGCTGGAAAGTTTTAAAGTATCCGATTGTAGTAATTTGAACAAGTTTGGTTCCAATATCTACAAGGCCAGAGACAATATTCCAACTCAAGATTTGCACTATTCTAATCAAAAGGTACAATCCTCGGAACTTTTCTCAATTGATACGTGAGATAAGTAAAAACAAAACTTGTGGTTTGCTATATTTGTGAACTAAAGTTTGTGACTTTTAATATTATATGGTTTTGATGACATCAATCATATTTAATTTTTAAGAAAACTCACATTTACATATCGACATAATACAGATGCTCTAGATCGAATTGTAGCTCTTTAAAATGAATATAAGCGTCATTTAAGTTTATAAACTTGAATTCACCATTATTTAAAACAAACTTGAATTGACCGTTATTTAAAGACTACAACGGATTTTCCAAACATCAATTATGTCTAAGATATTCGCAGTGTTACTAATATATGTATAGTTCGAAAAAACCTGCCAAAATAACAACATTAAGTTTATTAAATATAAATTAATCGCAATAAAAACTGCCAAAGTGGCAAAAATATTTGTTTCGTTACTAATACAGTTATAATAACTTGACAAGATGTATGAATTTCGCTACTTAAGGGTTAAAGTTGATCTTGATTGAAAATATTAGGGATAAGAGTTTCCGGGGGTGTCATCCTAGCTGGGATGTTCGGCCTCTTCTTTTCCATGTTCCCTACTTTTACTGAAAAAAAAAAAGCTGCATCATTTCATATGTCAGGGACAAATCTACACCTTCCCACAAAGGTTAGGGGTATTCATGTTGATGTTGACTTGGATAAAATATTTTGAGGTTTTTTTTAGGTTATTCCCAATGCAAAGGTCTCAGAACTGAATCGCCATAGCTTGAAAGCAATACAAAGTGATGATCACGGGTTTCCAAGTGACTCGTTGTGGAAATTGAAAGAAGCTACTTTGGACAGTATAAAAGAGGAATCTGTTCCTTTTTTGTTCGATTTCCTGAGACGAATCTACTCAGTGGAAAAGCTTATCTTCAGCAATAGTTGTTTGGGGGAGATATTTCCATTACATGATGAAAGAGCAACTGGGGATCATCTTAGAGTAAAACAACTGGATTTATTTAGTGTTAGTAAATTGAAGCATATAGTGAAGGACGACTCCCAACTCGATCTTAATATTCTCCAGTTTCTTCAGATTCTGAGTGTTAGTGATTGTGATGATATGATGAATATAGCACCATCATCATCAGTTTCTTTCCAAAATCTAACAACTCTCCATGTATACCAGTGTGATAAAATGACAAGCTTGGTAACAGCATCAACAGCTAAAAGTATGATTCAATTGATGGTATTAAAAGTTTCTAACTGCTGCATGATGGAAGATATCATTGTTGAAAACAACTATGACGGAGATTGCACAGAAGAATATGATGGTGTGATTACTTTCAGTAAGCTGCAGTATTTTGAACTGGAAAAGCTGCCTAACTTAAACAGCTTTTGCTCTGGAAATAACAACATCAATTTCCCGTTGTTAGAACAAGTATATGTTCACGAATGCAATCAAATGAAGAATTTCTGTGGAGGAGAAGTAAGCACACCAAAACTACAGGGGATACAATATGGATATCAAAGAAAACCACTCTGGGAAGGAAATCTTAAAGACACAATAATAGCATCTCAATCACCACAGGAAAGGTATCTATTAAATACTTCCTACCTATAATGTTTATTCTTAATTCACTTTATTATTAATATTAATATTTCTACTAATGCTATTTCTTTCTTAGTATTAACATTTGTACCAATGCTATTTGTTAATGTTAATTATTAATTACTACAAGTTTAGTTGAACTAAAAACAATTGTTTTGGATCAGAGTATTGTCAGCTTGGCTGCAGTATTAGCTGTTGAAGCCGCCCATTATTTGAAGCTGCCTTGGATCAAGTTAATTGGAATTTTGGATCTATCATCACATTGTTGAGCTTATATATTGGCCAATTCATTTTATGGAATTGTATTGTAATTGGCATCGAATAGAGTACTGCACAGAGATGTTTGTTAGCTGATAATATCGATCAGTTTTTTTGAGAGTAACTGGGAGGTTGGGTAAGTATCGGGTTATAGAATTAGAACTATCATAAGGTCTGTGTGTTACACGAATCTCTTGTACCTGTTCAGAATTGTTTCAATAAATTAAGGTCAAATACTTATTTTGCCCTCTTTGAATTATTTCTTTACAATGGTAAAATAGGTATGTGACAGTAATACATGTATAAAAAAAGATTTATTAGGTGCCTATATATGTTCATTTCAACTTAGCAATTTTTAGCTTTTTACTCTAAACAGCATGAAAGTATATACGGATAATGCAGACTGCATAAGTCTCTTTATGAGCGATTAAACAAACAATCCCCTCGTCAATGTTTGAAAGATTCATGAAGATCATCAAATAACAAATTAAGGTTTGTGCAAGCTCAAACAGATAACATTCTCTTCTATAAACATAATATCATCATTATTTTTCAAGAATTAGTAATAACCTCTAAGATACTAAAATTGATACTTATTTACATGAACAAGAAAGCGCATTATATAAAAAGAGAAAAATAATAACTAGAGAGCCCTGACAGTGTCGTAAAAGACGATAGATGTTGGTCATGCCGTCACAAACCTTCAAGGACTAATCATGGATTAGTCGGTAACTAGTTAGAAACAAGTCTGATTTTGACTGCCTAGGCAGGCTCAGGAAGTCTAGTCACTGCGAGTCAGATTCTTGATTTTAAGCTCTAACCCCTGACAGCCTTCGTTTACAACTGTGAGAAGGCATATACTAAAAAAATGAAGAACCTTAATGGAGATGAGTGGATTTTTTATGAACCAAAGAGACAATAACAGTGACATGATCAAGTTTGCCACCAAGAAATCCCACAAATCCAGCAGCATGAGCTTCATCAGAAAATGGACTCCTCATTGATTTTGACTGTCCTGCTTCTTGTGCTATTCCACCTATTATTTCTGCTATTTCCTGTTAATTTCAATCATATTTTTACCCTTCAAATACAAGCCAGATACCAAAAAAACAATTATTGATAGAATGTTAATATAATGGGTAAATCACATTCACGATCCCTAAACTATAACGATAGTAACATTAAATGGCTTCTAAACTTCATTTCTCGACATTGAAAGCCTTGAATTTTACATTACTGTAATATCTTCAAATAATCCATCAAAAACTAATGAAATGGTAACCCGGAAAAGTTTGTTTGTATCATTAGTTTCTTTTATCCATGTCACCATAAATTACGGTCAAATAGCCATTTTACCAAGAAAATGAAGTTTAGGAGCCATAATGCTAATAGTATTATAGTTCAGGGGTCATGGATGTATTTTATGCCTGACATAATTGTGAACAAATTATCTCAAGAATGATTACCTGAAGCTTAATACCAGCTTCGAGTGATTTGAAGACAATTGAAGCTATTTCTTGGTTGTATAGATTGTCAAAAAGGCCATCTGTACCAGTGATAATAACGTCACCCTCATCGAGCGCGAAGTCATATTCCTGAAACACAAAATACAACCTATTAAACACTTGAAATCTTGAATGTTGTTTCTGTATTTCACCATTGTCATGCATTCTGGTGTTCCTCTCCTTATTTCAGCCTACAATTCTGAAAAATCTTTAGCGTACAATTCATTGATGGCCCTGATCTTTGAATTTCAAAGTTAAAGTAATGTAAAATCTTTATATTATAACATGATATTTATGGGTCATAATGTTAACAACACTATAGTTTAGGGGTCAAGAATGTAAGTTACCCATTATCTTACAAGAAGGCACAGGAAAACAATGCCTTTCAGGAATTATTCTAATAAAATTGTGATTTGGACAAAATGCATGAAACTAGTTGTGAAAAGTTTCAATCAGATGAGAAGTACATCAGAATATACCTCTACAAGTTTAGACGGATCGTCATCCTTGTCTATCTGCACTGGAAAGTTGAACTCGTGTACCATTGGAGATGATTTCTTAAGGACGGCACCATTCCTTATAATAACAAATCCCGAGTCTCCAATATTTGCCACATGGAGAGCCTGCAGATTGAAAACATCAGTGAATAGATGATAACAGAGTAATTAGATCCTGCATAACATAAGACACATTATCATTCCCGTCGTAAACCACAGCTTATATAGCTATACTAGCTCCTATATCACGATGATGACGAAGAAGAAATGGTGACCCAATGCATAAGGCCTTTTTTTCGAAACAGTTAGGTGAGAGTCATTCAATGTAACCACAGATCACAGCCAAAGGGAAAAGGCATATTCATAACTTCTGAAATAAATTTGATAACGAAACGCGACCATAATATGAAAAGGAAACAATGTCATCCCTGCTTGAAAAAAGATCTGAGAAAAAGCGTCTACCTGACCATCAAAATTAGCAATCAATGCAGTAGATGATCCTGGAGATAGTGTTTCCATGGCAGCTCTATTTAGAACTTCCACTGGTCGAGTGATTGGCATACCATTTCTGTCAGCTACGATATTTCCACAATTCTCCATTAATTCTCGGGCAAACAGTCCAGCAGTAGTCCCTGAAAAATAAGGCAAACTATGTTCAGAGATTGCGCAAACCAAGATGCTTGTGAAGTGCTCATGGTACAAATATTCTTCTCTATAACACCAAACTGTAGTTTAGACCAAATATTTATAGAAGAAAAAGTACCGAAATTGGCCACAATTTTGACTCTTTTTTATCTTGGATTCAATTTAATATCCAAAAGCTCGATGCTTATAGCTTTATTGCCATCAATCATTTATTTGAGATCAGGTCATTTGGAGATAAATGGAGTTCAATAGAGAACAGTTTGCGACATTTGAGATTATAAGATTGACCTTCAAATGACCATTGTCCAACTCCATCAGCAACCCCGAGCCAGTTTTCGTGAATAAAATATGCATCTTCTGCACCTGTCAATGCCTGGAAATTATTATTTACTCATATTATTTACCCTCTTCATTAGCTTAAGTAAAACAACAAGCAACTAAGTCTCGGTCTATTAAGAGTTTCTTGTTCAATGTAACAGATGCTTATTGAACAGATAATCTACTGCAGTAAACAACCAAGTTAGGCAACTGCGAAAACGTATTTGCGCACAAAGTCTCATTCTTTAGTCCGAAATTTTAACATCAAATCTTTAAATCGCGAACAAATGAAATAAATATGAACTGGTTCAACACAGAAGATGGAATTGAAAATCTGACGGACATATGCCTGGATAAGTAAGGTACCTTGGAGGGATGTGGCAATGATGCTGCACTGGAAAGCAATGAATTTCTTGGAGTCGAGGTTTCCGGCCTGTTTATAGCAAAACAAACAATACGAACAGAAATATAAATTGTATATTCATCTCATTTCTTCTACCAGAAATCACGGGAGTTTTACAGCTTTCCATAGATTTTACAGTGCAATTAATTATTAAAAAAAAAAGAAAAAAAGTTCATTAAAGCAAAAAAAAAACAAGTAAATCTCCTTAAAACTCAACAAGAATCAAGAAATCTGAAACAACATGAAATTATGTAAAAGTGAGGAGAAAAAGAGAGAGAAAGGATGTTGATATTTACATAGTCCTAGTAGCTTCCTTCAGTTGCAAACCTGCAGACAGAGGTATTAAAACATCTCCATCACTGCTGCTCCGGGAATCTCCTTCAGCTGTTTCTTGAGCCAAGCTTGAGGAAGGCAACTTTTCGTCTAACTACAGCAAAAACAGAAGGCATTTTATATTTTGAGGCTTGAGAACCTCATGTGCAAACAATATATATACCATAAAACAAAGTTTGTTGATATTATCAGCAAAAGTTTACTTTCAGTCACAACACGAGATATTATTCAAAAGAAAATAAAAATAGCTCACAGGTTTAGTTCAAAAAAATGGTGCCCCATTGTACTATTATGTGGTTTATATGATATAGAACCAAAATGTAATCACGAAATTTTGCAGAATAGGTGAATGAATTAAAGAAACTAACCAATTTCGAGCTTTGAACTCCTTGATCATAAGCAAGTTTGTCATCCAGGTCGTGATGATTTAGTTCCTCAATTACTTCAGTTTGAGATTGTTGCTCAACCAATTCTCCAACCACTGCACCTTCAGCTGGTTGTTGGTCCATGACATTATCAGTGATCTGAAAGGTATAATTTACATAAAATTAAGCGGTAAAAATCACAAATTAGAGACACTAAACTACGATGCACTTAAAAAGGTAAATTCCTCATCTTGAAAAAACAAAGAAAAATGACAACTAACCATGTCCATACTTTCAATTCCTTTTTCACGAACAGATTCCTTATCTGATGCACTAGGAGTTACTTGTTCGGAAACTTCCTTAACCATAAGCTGATGAGTTGGTTCCTTGTTAACTGCATGATAAGCTCGTTCTGAATCCAATGCATCATTTACTAGTTTCTTATCCAATGTGTCCTCATACCGAGTAGATTCTCCAGAAGCCTCGTTATCCACCGCCATATTGGTAAGTTGCTCGTCTAGAATTTCAGTCTCCAAGGAATTGGATGCAAGCACCATTTCGTTTACACCTTTGCCACCTTTATCGTGTGTAGAATAGTTTGGCTCCGTTTTTTCCATGCTAATATCCGTATCTTGGACACCTAAACTCTCATGTTTACCAGCCTCAGCCACTTCACTTGCAACCTCAGTTTCAACCTCGGCTTGGAAAACATCCTTGGAAGAGACAATTTCCAATTTTGAACCAACGGCCGAGGTAGTAAAGTCACCACTGTTACCAGTACCACTAGTTCTATCTTCTATAACATCTTCAAGGTCACATTTATTAACCGAAGATACAACTTCGAAGCTGATCGTTCCAAGGACATTATTGCCAGCACTTGACTCAACATCTTCCTCTGCCACCGTTCTATCTTTTGTGGATACATCTACTACTTTAACACTATCAACTAACTCATCTCGACAAGTAACAAGCTCTTCGTTAATTGCAGGTTTTCGTCCGGGTTCAACATTCTCTGAGATCTCACTTGCTTCTCCAAACTGAAACACTAGACTTCCATCGGATTTTTCTGCCAAAAACATCATCTCCACAGTTTCTTAACTAATTCCGAGGCAAAATTAAAAGTTTAAGTATCTGATAAGTAAATCAGCAATGCATATCAATAGCCATTTTTCACAAATTACAAAACAAAGCAATCATTTGCAATCAACCATAACTCGGAAAAGGTAAATTATTGGTAGGCATGATCCTCAAATAATAGAGATATCTGATACACACCAAGTAAATCACGAATCCATATCAATAATCATTCTCACAAATTACAAAATGCAAAAACAACCAATCATTTGCAATCAAGCTAATTGCGGGGTATGATCCTCAAATAATAGATTAGACAAATATTTGTACCCAATTTGACCAAAGTTTAAAACTTTTTAACTGAATTCGGTCTAATACGATCAAAACATTGTATCTTGCATATCCCTCCAATTTAATATTCAAAAGCTCGACGTGGGAGCAAATACAAGAATCAAATTGAAAAAAGAGCATACCTTTGGTGGAAAGAATGTGAAAATGTGGAGAAAGAATGTGTTGAGAGGAGGAAGAAGATGAAGTTTTGGGAGGTGGAAGGATCTTGGAAGTTGAAAAAGAAGCAAGCTTTAAAGGGAAAAGGATTGGTTTTTGGGAAAGAAAATGAGTTTGAAATGAAGAAGAAGAAGAAGAAGAAGAGAGGGTGAAAAATGGAGCATCACCCATTACTGATTTGATTTTCTTCAATGGACTGCTATTGGGTACTGCATTTCAGAATCAAGAAGATGGAAGATGGAACAGAGCTAAGTTAAGGTGGACCATAACTATATAGCTTTGTTCCAGTAAAGCTGGATGAAGAAGATAAGCCTTCATTTTTATTTTTATTTAATTATATTCTCATAAATCTTACAATAGTTGGTTTTTGGTTAGGCTAAATTTATTAGAACCTACTTGGATTTAATTTGAATATATGATACTTTTAAAATTATAAATTACGTTATTGATTTCCTCGATTCCGTGATTAAATTCATACATACACATGACTACAAATGCATCATCAAAATATAATAAAACTAACTTTGCATTTTGGTAAAAAAAACTTTTCACGAAATCTTTTTTAAAAAGAAATGAAAAATTGCAATGTTGCTCATCCATTCATTTAAACAACAGTTATGGACTTTTTCGGTTAAAAAAAGGCTACAAAATTTTTATAAAAAAATATATTTTTGATATTATTTTACATATTTTGAATGGATTATTGTTAAATAAACTCTTATTAATAAATTTCTCAAACTAGAGATCAAACCACTTATTATTAGACTTTTTCCTATTACTTTACTTGAATTGGTATTTGTCATGTGCTAACTTTTTGCCATAAAAAATTGAATAAGTTGGTGAAATCAACTATAATGTATAGAAATTCACTAATAAATTATTTAAAGCCATTTTTCAAAAAAATAATTATAAATGGGCTTTTTATGTCCAAATTCATTGGGAACTCTTCATTTTGGGCTTTTTGATTGGGCTTAAAATTATTTAGCTCTCTTATTTGCTTGATGTCCTTCACTTTAAAATATTCAATTTGTTGAAATTTGTGAACCTAGATCCACTATTTATCATTAATCTTTGTATATCATTATCATTCACCATTATCATTAATCTCAATTCTTTACACCTTATATTTTTCCACCAATCACACAATCAGAAATGATTACATATCGATCCAATTCAGATATTTAAAAATCTCCAGAATTGTACTTGCAAAAAACAACTATATAATTTAGTTTGATTCTAAGAAAAAAAAGTCGAACGCTTCAATCCAGTTCGTGATCATGTGTTCATATATTCAGTCTGATTCTAAATCTCTATCATATTTGCTCACTAATAGTAGACATTTGAAAAACCCAAGAGTTACATACATAAATTCAATAATACAATTTAGTACAGATTTTAAGAAAAGAAATCAATAGTTCAATATAATTTAGAACTTTTTTATCTAAACCATTCAGTTTAATTAAAGAATACACCTTATATTTTTCACCACCACATATCCACCTTACATTGTTCACCTATACAAGAACATGTAGTCACAATCACCATTATCACACTCCACCCAATCAAAATTACATCTCTTAGACCCATTTTTTTAAAAATGGTGGTAAGAAAGACAAATGGAAGACACGTGGTTGGCTGTAAGAAGAGGAAACAAGTAACAAGGATGGAAGTGAGTTGTGATTGGTCCGAAATCTATCCACCATATAGTTGCACAGATTTTCATTATCCTACTTGGCTCCATACATAACCCTCTTTTAGATTCTTCATAACCAAGAACAACAAGAAAGAAGAAAGAACCTCAAGAAACTCTCATAATTCAAGTCTTTTTTTTTCTGAGGTGCCATGGCTACTGCTACTTCTGCTGCTGTTCTTAATGGTTTGGGATCTTCATTTCTGTGTGGAAGGAAGAACAGCCAAGCTTTGTTGGGTGTCAGCAATGTAGTGAGCAGATCAGTTGGAAGTGGAGCAAGAAAGTTTGTGGTTATGGCTGCTCAACCTGTTAAGAAGTCGTGGATCCCGGCTGTTAAAGGTGGCGGTAACTTCATCGACCCCGAATGGCTCGATGGCTCGTAAGTTTTCTATATTCTTATTTTCTTGGATGTTTCGTCCTGAGTTCATTCAGGGGTGGAAAGCCGGGAGGGACCTAGGTGAGCCTTGGTCCCTTATGCCATCTAAACCATCCGTACTAGTGATGGCTCCGGCTACCTTATGACTTTCTCGCTTTCAAATTGTCAATTTTGGACATACTTTGTCTGTGTTTTAGCGGAAAAACACCACAAGTTTAGACATGTAACTTTGATTAAGCAAAAAATCATTTGTCAACCTTGTCTTGTAATGCATTGTAATACTATGTAGATATTTTCTATTTCGACTTTGTAAGTGAATCAGTTTTATTTTGTCGAAAACACATCTTATTACTCTTTGCTCAGACTTTTCGCCCAATCTAACGACTCTCAGGCCACATCCTTATGGATTTATCCAAATCATGTCTTCTAATCTACGGTTCAATAATATTGCAGGCTCCCCGGAGACTTTGGATTCGACCCACTTGGACTAGGAAAAGACCCAGCATTCCTTAAATGGTACAGAGAAGCCGAGCTAATCCACGGCCGATGGGCAATGGCAGCAGTTCTTGGAATCTTTGTGGGCCAAGCCTGGTCTGGCATCCCCTGGTTCGAAGCTGGAGCAGACCCTGGCGCCATCGCACCATTCTCCTTCGGCACACTTTTAGGCACACAGCTTATTCTAATGGGTTGGGTCGAAAGCAAAAGATGGGTCGATTTCTTCAACCCGGATTCACAATCTGTCGAATGGGCAACACCATGGTCAAAAACATCTGAGAACTTTGCCAATGCTACTGGTGAACAAGGTTATCCCGGTGGGAAATTTTTCGACCCGTTGGGATTTGCAGGTGAGATTCAGAACGGTGTTTATATTGCTGATGAAGAAAAGCTTGACAGATTGAAACTTGCTGAGATTAAACATGCTAGGATTGCTATGATTGCTATGCTGGTATTTTACTTTGAGGCTGGGCAGGGGAAGACTCCTCTTGGTGCTCTTGGATTGTAAAAACTTGATTTTTATTAAGGAATGTTGACTGTGAATGTAGATATTATTGTAATTTAGAGGAGATGAGATGTTGAATTTGAGAGAAATTATGAATTCTTGAAGGTTTAATTCAAAAAAAAATAGTTTGGAATCATATTTTTGCGATAATTTGGTGAACTCACTGTTGAAAATGAACGACACCTAGCTATTTAGGTCCTAACTAAGGGCTCTAAGTCAAGTAGCCAGACTGCCTAAGCTCGCGTTAAAAATCTAACTTGTCCCTAACTGATCCTCAATAAACTGCCCAACTAGTGCTCGCCGTCTTTTCCTGCATTGGATTTTCTACTTCCATGGACCTTCAAGTTGGGACTTCTTGTAGCGATTGATATGAAAGACTTCGTTGAGACTCAACTATCAACTAAAACTTCTAATTCTAATTCAAACGTTTTCTTGGCATCACATACTTTGACTTTGAAAACCACATATAAACACTTTAATTTACTAATGACAAACACAAATGTCTTTTAACATTAGAACACTTCAAAAGCCATGTAGCCCTATGTAGAAAGGCTCATGGTCTATACGGTGGACGTGTATCCGTGGTTACTAAAGTATACTATCCGAATGCTAATATCAATGACGCTGCATTGACACATCATAAACGTGATTAAAAGGATGACCACAACGTGTTAGCCATGTGTCGTCCAAATAGTTGCCAAGTGTTCAAAAAGAAAAAGGATATATCACACTTAGATTTGTCAGCCAAATGGAAAACACGTTGATGGCATATGACTACTCTTACTATCATGCTTACGACGTGTCGATGAGCTTCCATTGATGAAGACATTGTGGTAGAGCAGGGCGTCAGATCTGATAGTAGTGATTTTATTGACCGAGACATACCATTTTAGTGACCCTAAATGCTTTTTACCCGGAACAAGTCATTCCGATTAAAAGAAATCGACTAAATTCCTATATGATTTCACAATTCTCTCAAATAAACTTGTTTTCTAGAGAAAATAATTGAATAAATTCCTCTTAAGTTTATCAGAATTCAAATGCAGAACTCATTGCATCAAAGTTTAACTTATAAGCATTTCAAAAAAATTTATCAATTTTCAAGACACAAACAGCCTAAGATGAACAATTTTCTACTGTCAAATCAACCGAAAAAGTTCACAACAGAATCATAACAGTATCAGATTTAAGAACAGTGAGCTCTCTAATCATTCCTGATTCGTATTCCGAAAATTATAACAAAATTAATTCAATACAAGAAAGATAAAGCTCGAGACCTGTGAGTAGTATTGAGTGAAAGAAATACTCAAATCTAGCAGAAAATTCACTATCCCATAGCCATCAAAAACTCGCCTTCACAAACTACCTCACCGCCAACATAAGCCTTTCCGTCCATCTTTGCTATTCCGAACCGTTTCTGCAGCTTTGTAAGTGTCATTCTCATGACCAAGGTATCGCCCGCGATCACTGGTTTTCTAAATCTTACTTTGTCGATTCCAGCGAAGAAGAAATTCTCACGAGAACCTCCAACTTCTGGTTGCAGCATAACTATGCCACCGACTTGAGCCAATGCCTGAGAAAATAAACACCAACAAGCATGAAAATGTAACTTCTTTAGAAATATAACACATACAGGAAAAAGAATGAATGAAGAGCATCATTTTGCTCAACTCCAAATTATATCACGAATGAACAATATTTAACTCCACCATGTGATGCAAGCTATGACACGGTTATTGACTGACTAAGAATCATTTAAAGCTAATCCGAAGTCACTGAAATACTCATCTTGCATTTCTGCACTAGTAGATCTTTCTAATGATGAAGATCACACTGATAACAATGACCTTCTCGTTATATCCCCTACTCTATTTTAATGATACGTGTACCTCCTAAGGGTTAACCAGTCGTAATACCCTACCTTATTATTACTCCGTAACCAATACATTTACCTTTTAACGGTGACATATTAAGACAAACATCTCATTCTAGCTTATTAGAGTACCAAAAGCAAAAAATTAACAACACGTACAAATGGTTTACACTGGTCAAGCTAATTAATCATTTCCAGGAAGAAAGAAACCAAAATGAGGCATACAGCAAGCAATATCAGCAAGAATTAATTGCCCCAGGTAGCATTAGAAAGCAAAGGGGTTTCCTTTTTCAACCCGCTGTAGATAATTACGCAAATAATGAGAAGTTAAGTTTCAAACTCAAATGCTCTTACACTTTAAATATGAACTAGTGTGATCTCTAAGCATGAAGCTCAGAACCCAATTAGCTAAAGCGGGGGAAATGTGACAAGCATTTAACTGTTTAACATTCCTTCATAGAATGATCTTGAGATAAAAAAAAAAAAGTAAATGGCAACTAGAAGCAATACGAGCAAAAAGGATGTATACCTCAACCATGAGAACACCAGGCATAATTGGTCTCTCTGGAAAATGCCCCGGGAAAAAATTGTCATTTATAGTGACATTCTTGATAGCAACAGCTGAAACTCCCGGATTGTATTCAATCACTCTATCCACCAGAAGAAAGGGAAACCTGAAGAACATCAAACAAGCAAATCCATTCAAATTTATATCCCAAATAGCAGAATGTTAGGAATTAGATCGGTGTTGATTATAACAAACTTGTGGAATTAGAAAGTTAGACAATGCAATAACGACACAAGAAATTTATGTGATTCAACTATTTTCTACTATATCCACAAACGAGAAGTAACATGTAATTCATTAGTAATCGATAAGTCAGTACAGCAATCAGAAAATCTCATCCTATACACGAGTCCTTAACACTTAAATCTCATGAAAACCGATCAAATCCGAACACTTGCACATGCACATCCCAAGAGCATAAGCTTCAAACCTATCAACCAAATAAATATGCTTAATACAGCTACTTGAATTTGGTCCAAGAAGCATATCGGCTCCTTCAAACTTACAGAGTGTACCGTCAGCTCTATGAAAGGAATTATTTGCCACATAAATTTGTCAAAATTGATCTACCGGTCACCTGAACTTGTTTAAACTGATATACATCTGCTACTTGAACTTGTATAAAGTGATATACTTTAAAAATTCTCAAAATCCATTCTTGTTCTGCCATGTAGACTTAAGCAGCTAATTATATGACTTTAAGCAAATTCGGAGAGTTAATGAGACACTCTATGAGCTTTACGAGTTCAAGGAGTCAAACAACCTTTCGGGTCAAGTTGAAGGAGCTTAAATAAGCAAACAAACCCCATGTAAGGCCTAAAAACACAACCTTTTCTAATAAGTTTCACTTAAAAGACTTTTTAATACCTATTACAATCAGCAAAACCAAACTAATCAGGATTCTACACAAGATCAAAACAGAAAGACACCAACAAAACCCCATCTCAGAAAACCAGAACACCATATCCATAACCCACAAAACAACTCACCTGTGAGGCAAAATCTCACGAATCTGGTTAATATCCATAACACTAGGATAAGCTGCATATCCTACAAACAGAACCCAAAACCCAAAATGTCAACTTTGTACAAACCATAACTTAAAAACACATCAAACAACACATACTAAGCTCAATTGGGGTAACTTCTGTTGGGGCTTTATCAGCAGCAGCAGAAGAATCAAGAGAGTTACAGACAGTAAAACAAGAGAAAGACTTGTCCTTTTTCAAGTGGGTAGTCAAAAAATGAGACCCAGATGGTGAAAATGAGATTCTAGAAGGAACCAAAGCATGATTTGAAGTGGGTTTTGAGGTAAGAGTAGAGGGGGAAGAAAGAAGAAGTGAATTGGTGAAAGTAGAGCTTGCCATTGATGGAGAAGATGGAGGTTGATTGATTGAGGTAGGAGGAAAGTAGAGAAGGGGATGGTGAGAATGGGGTTAAGCTAAAGACGGTGGATTTGATGGAGATGGCGAGAGTAACTATGATTTCAAGACAATTGGAATTTTGTTGGCGTTGTTTGGGTTTAGATTGGGAGAGTACTGGCGGAGATTTCGAAGGACTCAGGTATTTGGCTACTGTATTTGAATTTTTATGTTTCCGGAACGACATGTTACGAGACTATTTAGAATATAACAAAAGAATATGAAATTTTATTTGTAAATAGCTTTAAAACTTTTATATAAAAAACGAGTCAAGTGAGTTGTTGATCTCTGCTTATAAAATAAAAATCTTAAATATTCATTTATATTCACATCATGAATACAAAACTGCTTTTAAATAGTTAGAATTGTAAATTTTGAATGCGTATATTGTTTCACTAACCAGATTTTATATGTTTAAAAGTAACATATGTCTTTAGTAAAAGTAGAGATGGGGAGAAGAATGGTGGAGGATCTCGACTAAATTGGCACTGACACGTACAAAAACTCAAATCCAAAAATATTATAAAGATAAAAAAGAAAAAACCAAACAATGAAAACAAAATGAAAGAAGAATAAATCATTAAAAGCTCTTAAGAAGTTGGTTGTATCTCTTTGACATGAGTGTCAACCTGAAAGAGAAAGTAGGAGTCTTTTGAATTTCCTTTAAAGATAGCAACACATGTGGTTCTATCTACCTCACTGCACTATATTTTCTTTTTTTTCCATTTGATCATATTATAGCACTTTCAAGGTCACATTGCGCATCACGAAACTCCTCTAACATGTCAGTTTGTTCTCCAATAAAATATTTATATTTGAGTGCCAGATGTATTCAATATTCTGGGCAATCTCTTTCAAGTCTAAATCAAATCTAAATTGATTTAATTGTTGGAATCAATTTGATGAATGATAGGGGATCCAAATGAAACATTAAAAGGCTCTAATGTTCAAAGACGGATTTGTTTGTTCATGTGGTTGTTGGATGAATTACAATTGTCCAAATCGAGCTCTCAGTTGTCAGCCGCTTTAGTGGACTTCTAGGGACTTCGGTCGTATCTTATAGAACAATGCCTCGAATTATATTCGTTGATTACTTAAGGTCAATACACGCAAACTATTTTCCTCCAAACAGTATGGTGCTCAAGTCGTCTCTATCGTTTCGCAACCTTCCTCTCCTTGTTTGGCGTTATCTTTTGTAGAAATTTCGAACATAGGTTCTACAGTTAAGCTCTTTGGACACTTCGAGAATGAATGTCCATTGTATTTATAGGTTTCACAAATTAAGGCTGGATGGTTTCATAAGATCTACATCAATAATACCTTGGCAAAGTACACCAAAAATTGTATGTTTGTCAAAACGTACAAGAACGCCGATTCTTCTAAGAAAGGATTCGTTATCCTAGAAACCGTCAGAAGGTTATGCAGCTTGACCCACAACTGACAATTAAATGACTTGTGTGTTGTCGAATCAAAACCCGGAGACCAAAGAAATATAACTCTTCCTATCATTTAGCTTCGACTTTACTATCATCCTTGTTAACATTGTTAAACTTTTCATACCTTATAATTTCCAAATGGTGCAAACCACAAGCTCTCATTTATATAATTTTAAACCATATGACTTTATTTGCAAATAGCGCAAACCAGATAATTCACACTTTGAACAAGTTTTCTAATTTTCTCAAAAAATATTTTGGCTTTTACCAAACATTGCTTTTAACTGAAAAACTGCTCATAGCCTTTTAAAAAAATAATGTTAAATGAGACTTTTTGTGAATGATGAATTCATAAAACTTATAAATTTGGACAATGTCCCCATGTTGCATGAACGAGAAAAATCATCCATGCCTATCAACTTTGTTCAACAGTCATAAACTTTACTAAAACATCTCCAATAGATGTAGAAGAATTAAGTCCATCAATACTATTTGGTGGACTTAACTTTTGAACTCCATATACTATCCATTGTGGGAGAAGTCCATCGAATAGTGTTGTGGACCCCATGTGTCATTACCTTTTAAATTCAAAAATCAAAACAATTACAATTTCTTATAATTAATTAGATTAAACAATTAAATAACAATTATAATAAAAAAAAGATGAGAGAGATACACTTTTTTAATATAATATGATAAGAAAGTGAAGAGAGAGGAGAGTGCTTCAAATGGTGAACTTTTGTTTTGAAACACTTGCTCTATAATGGCGGTGGACTTGATTTTATTTTTCATGCACTCCCAAGCACCACCATTGTGGATGCTCTACTAAGATAGTATAATCAATTCTTGTGAACAAATATGTGTCATTGTATATAAATCATTGGTTTAAAAGGTTGAGCATCTTTAAGTTCTCGTAAATACATATGTAACATACTTCTTTAACAGAGGTAGGTTTCTAAGTTGGATTTAAACTACTTTCTTGCTGCCTCCCTTGCATGATCGATCTTATCTATCATCATCTCCTATAACATTTCGAAACAATCTCTCTAACCTTAGCGAAAGTCCATAGCCAACGTAAAGTTTGTCCCTACTATCATTCAATAATATTCATTTCTTCACTTGTATAGAAATCATGATTCCTCCATTTTATTATTCAACAATATATAACACGTAACAATATTTCAGTTACATGAATGAACTAAGAACCCTTAAAATAAGAAAGAAAATAGAGAAAGCACGAAACAAACATCCGGACACATTGTAGGATGCTCAAATCATTTGTATCAACAAAAAGAAAATTCCGAAAGCCTGAAGCTGAACATATCAATCCATGAAAAATCAAGTAACAAGCTTCTACGTATTTCGCCAATTATTACTATATACATATTTGGTTATTTGATTGGTTTACGAACACCACATTGGATATCGACAAATCCATTTTCAAGACAACAATTTGGTGGATTATAATATCAAATTCATCTCAATATTAATAATGGTATTTTTGAACCGTGATCATTTGTCTAGCTCAACCTATTATATACCATTGAGTTACTAGTCATTTTTTTGTTTTCCATTCGGTATTCAAACCCACAATGAACCGACTAATCCGAATTCGGAACGAATCCAAGAATTATAATATTTAAACTCCTTCCAATCACCATTGTGGAAAATCGATCCGCAGATCTCCTTACCAAACACAATCTCATACTACCAGCGCGCCAACCAACAATTGATAGTTACTAGTCATGTTTATACATTAGCATAAGACAATTTGATTTATCCAAAAACTTCTTTTGGTAATAATTTTTCCTCCACTTTCACCGGCAACAAGTTAGAGAGAGATGATGTTTTTCTTTTTTCTCAACTCTTCAAATCCTAACTTACTATAAAAATCCATTTTCTCACTTTTGTCCAAACACTCTCTTGAAAGTCAACTCTCAATCTTCCCACCATGGACTTCAACACCACCACAACTACCTCCAACCACCACTCCCCCTCTTCCTCCACCACCACCGCCGCCGCCGCCGCCGTCACCACCACCTCCGATCCAATGCAATCATGGTGGGAATCCATCTCAAAAGCCCGCGCCCGAATCCTCTCCCTCGCCGCCATCCTCCCCTCCTCCGATCTCTCAATCTCCTCCCTCGCCGACTCCGACCGCCCCGCCCTCTCCTTCCTCTCTTCCATCGACGCCTACTCCCTCTTCTCCGCCGCCATCTCCGCCTCCTCTTCCGGCTCCGGCGCCGATCCCCTCTGTCAATGGCTCTACGAAACCTATCTCTCCTCCGACCCCCATCTCCGCCTCATCGTACTTTCTTTCGTGCCTTTGATTTTAGGTCTCTATATGTCCCGAATTCACTCCTCGGATTCGGGTAATGCCCCGTCGTTAGCTGGATTCGAGGCGGTTTTACTTGCTATTTACGCGTCTGAGGCGAAAGTAAGAGGTGGGAAGGCTGTGGTTGTGCAGATTCCTGATCTGGAGCAGCCCTCGCTGTATCATACTCCGCGGATTAAGAATAATTCGCCTGCATTGGAGAATTTGCGGCCGAATGTTGGGGTTTTGGGGGCTCCGTTGGAGCCCCAGGTCGCGGTGAAGTCTACTAAGCGGCCGGTGATTGTTGGGGTTGTCTTGGATTGTTATTTTAAGCAGATCTCCCAAATGCCCGGGTGGTCTAAGGTTGAATTGTGTAGAAATGCTGGGTCTTGGGCTGGGCAGGATTGTAGTTGTAAAGATAGGTTAGATGGTGGTGATAAAGAGATTGAATTTGAGAATGGAAATGGAAATGGAAATGGAGGTGATTATAGTAATGGGTATTTTTTGGAGAGCAACGGGCACGAGATTGAGGATGTTGCAGAGGGAATGGAGAAATTGGGGATTGAGAGAAATGGGAGTGAGGATGTGAAGTCTAGAGGAGTGAAGATTCCGTTGCCGTGGGAGATTTTGCAGCCGTTGTTGAGAATTTTGGGGCATTGTTTACTTGGGCCGGTGAATGCTCAAGATGTTAAGGATGCTGCATCGGTTGCAGTTAGGAGGTTGTATGCTAGAGGGTCTCATGATTTATGTCCACAAGCGATATTGGCTACTCGGAGTCTTATTCAGCTGGATAAGAGAGCTCGGGAGGCTGTGAAGTTGGCGGCTGCTAATGTTTCTTCCAATGCTAATACTCCTAGTAAAGCTAAGAAGCCAGAGGTTTTCTTGGTTTCGAAGTGATTGGTTGATTTAGGTTGCCTGGATTTGCTTGGCAGGTAATGCATATTCTGCTCCTAAATATATTAGTGCTAATTGATATCATGTATGAGTGATTATTGTTTTAATATTGTTCATGTTACTATCACACGAGTTCATGCTTGTTCCATTGATTCATTAGATGTGTTAGTATTACTATTATTTTTGTGTTTTCTTGTGTGTTAGTTACGGAAACTAGGTAAGAACTTCATTTTAGTATTTGAAGAAGATAATCATGCTTCCTTATGTTGGTATTATCGGAATGTTTTGCAAGTAAAAAGACGGACCGCCACGTTTATGATCATCATGTTCTATTGAAATGTCTTTTCTTAAGTTTCTTTTGTTTGCTTGTGCATGTGCTTGGTATGGAAGCCACTTGTTTACAGTTGCGTTGCATCTAAAATGTCTTTCTTCCATCTTATCTATTTAGAATCATTTTATTAACCAATTAGGGAAATGCTGCTTTTACTCTGATTTTGTCCTGTGAACCTGTTAGGCAGGAAAAAGAGTCGTTTTTACGTGAGTTTCTTACTTTGTGTAATATGAAGTAGTAGTAGTTGGTAAAAAATTAATTCTGTGAAGGGATAAAGTGTTAACCTGCTTAATTGGTAAATTTTAGCATCTGGATTTGCCGGTCGTACTGCTGCGGCTGTTAGAACATCTTTTCCGAATCTAACCTGGGTAGTAAAAGGTTCTTTACTCTATGTATACTGGATGTTATGTGGTCCATCTGTTATAAACTTATAGCAGACCTACAGCCTGTCTTTATGAGTATGGCTTCAGATTGTTATAGGTAGAAAGAAATCCCATATGGATTTTAAAGCTGAAACTTATTGACATGGCAGAGAGATTACCCGGTATGAAGTATGCTCGTTATCTACATATATTCCTTATACCCTTATGGGATAGCAATGCTAGTTGTCATGAGGCTGAGGGAAACACGTCTTTATTCCTAAGAAAACCAAGTTTAGTTATAGCAACTGAAGAGAGAATCAAGTAAGTAATGGAAATCAATTAATAGCTATAAATCAAATTTAGATCACTGGTCTAGGATCCTTAGGAGGGTACAGCTAGGAAAAACATTTAATTAGCATGAAAATTCTGATTTGAATCTTAATACTTTTGAAATAATTATTTCAACCTTATGTAATATTCTCGATTGTCTATGTAGGCTACTTGAGACTGTTTGGTGCATGTGTATACAAATTTTCAAGAGCGTTATTTCTTTATCGGTTCACTTCTTCACTGATAGCGTTGTATACTGACTAAATAGAACTCATTTATAAATATGAAGTTATCGAGTGACAAAAATATTAATGGATTCTTTGAGCTATTACTAGCTAGCATTGCGGCTAATATTGACATCCTTTGGACATTGCATCAAACCTCTTACATTTTCTACAATTATGAATATTGGATTGTTGTTTTGAGTATACAAGTTCTTTGTTACTTATCACCACTTGTATAAGTTCCCATTTGATTGGGAGATAGATTCATCTTTTCTTATAGTATTGCTAATTTATGAAAATGAAGATTAAGCTAAAAGCTTGAGAAAAGAAAAGAAAAGAGCTGAAAGCTAAATTGCTAAGTATTGCAAATCGAGCGTTTGAGAGAATAGAGATTTGATGGTGTGACAGTCCTCTTAGTGAGTCCCATTCAGTAGTAGATGCTAGCTTACAAGCTTTGTCCTCATTTAGCAGAGGATAAGCTTACTCATGGACCTAATTGTTACAGATTAAAGTTACAATGTCGAATTTAGCTAAAATTTCATGCAAGTTTTTGGACTTGGGGCTATGTCTATCATCTGTATAAGGAGTACTTTTTTTGTGTCAAAATTCAGAACCTATGTAGAATATCGTTTGTCATCAGGATTGAGGAGGAAACAGATAAAGAAAAAAAGTCCCTGCAGATCTAAGCCTTGAGAGCTAGATTGAGAGGTTGATTAATTAGAAAATCTTGAAAACATGTTCCTCACTTGTGAACCAGGGAAACTAATAATTTATAGCATCTTTATCAACCGATAGATGTAGGTACCCGTCGTGATTGAAGTCAATTTTGTGGCGCTGTGACAAAAATTGTATATTCTTGTTATTATAGAGGCTTGCATGGAAATTTTTTAACGATAATTTTAAATCCAAGAAGTTAACTTGAAAATGTTAAAGAGATTAGCAGCGGTCTAGTGGATTTGCCAATATCATGCATCCAGGAAAGAATCCTAAAGTAAATACATATTTTCCAATTGCATCATTATCTATATATTATGTGCTGCCTTTTGTTATAGGTTGAGCTAAAAAAAGCTTCTGTCATACGCAGGTTTGTTGGATTTGTTTGGAACATGAAATGTAGTTGGATCATTACTGAATTTTTGCGACAAGTTGTACCTTATTTGTATTGAAGATGAAGCTGAATATGCTAACGTGTTCGTTATGGAGCTGAATATGCTAACATGTAACATTCTGTTCAACTGAGAATGCCCTTTGGATCAGACTGAGAACTCTTCCTTGTAATAGGCGAAACATGTGTCTTAAACACACCAACATGAGGGGGCACCACTTTACGTGACTGGAAGTATAAGGTTAGCTATTAGGTATATAATATCCTGTTTGCTTATTGGTGTATGTAATTACATATTGAAGTCTTGCACTAAGTGCATATTTAGACTTAAACAAAGGTACCTAGAAATTTCTGTTACTCTATATACAAAGTTCGTGAATCTGTAGGGCTCGTGAGCTCCCATGTTACTTCTGTTTTTGTGGATAAACATTTGCAGAAGAATGTACTATTTCTTTTGGTGCAGGATTTTGATTTTCTTGTATAATTTTATTTTTTTGTTCTGTTTGAAAATATCAGATTCAGTCATTGGGTTACCATTACACATTTTCACTACCCTGTAAATTTGATTGGCTATGGAATTATTGGTTTCTTAACTACTATGAAATTTACTCACTTGAAACTAATTATAACCCGAATCAGCATTGATTGGGATCTATCCGAACTCTTAAGGAACGTGGCTCTTGATTCAGATCGAGCTTGTAGCTTAAAACGCCGATGCGGTGAAGTCAATACAAGCAATGTGGTAAACCAAGTTACAAGGTGAAAGCCGATGTGGTGAACCTAGTTACAAGGTGAAGCAGCTCAGGGTAGAATCCTCTTAATGGCTATTAAATAGTCACCAATGTGTTGTAAAATAGTTCTTCATCTGATCCATAATGTATGTCAATATGTCGTTTAAGTTTGATGTGCAAGAATGAACAAATGATTTAACTTATTAGTCAAAGAATCTTTAACTGTTGTATTAATTGTTTTTTCTAAATCTATTTCTAAGGTAAAAAAGTACAATTTAAATAATTTAAATGAGTCTATGTGGTAAAACTAATTAATATGCATTGATCGGATTAAATGACATATATGATAGAACAAAAAAAAGTTCTCTAAAATGATATATATTGTGGATTGAAGGGAGGAGGAGGCAATTGGAGGTTATCTAAAACTTCATGGTTGTTGGATAGCTAGTGAATAATCTCGCCATTCTTGTACCTTCCAATGTATATTCGATGAGTGTCGGTAAAAGTGATTTTCATTTATTGAAATAAATCACATAGTTGCAAAAGTATCTACTACATATCTACTATTCTTTTTCTAGATGACATACATCTACCTTTAAGAGTGCGACCAATGACTATTAAAAAATGATACTAATTCAGGTTTGATCCTTATATAATAACACAATCAGAGACATTAATATCATAATTTAACACATCATAAGATGATCCAACTATTTTCCTCTAGCAATCACCCGGTAAAAATTATATGATTAACAATATTAACTCGAGCATCAAATTTCATTATCAAAACCTTTAATTATACTAAAAGCTACATCATTGTACAGGTTTCGACAAAATTAATACTTTCTTAAAAACTTTAGACCATTTCACCACATCATCCCTAAATATCAATGAGTGCAGATTTGGGCCCAACTGAGAAAAGCCCAAGCCCAAAACCCGACTGAGAAAGTGAACAACGGAGCCCTAATCCAGCCCACTATAAATAGGTCTCCTTCTTCATTCTCTCGATTCTAATCCTGACGGCTTCATTTTAGGGTTTTTGGAGCACAAGCAACAATGGTAAGCCGATTTCGTCTAGTTCTGAATCTTGCTTTTATCTGATCTTCACGTTTGAATTCTTATCGACTTCTCAATTTCTTCCTCTTTAATTAGCTTTTCTTTTTTTGCCATGATGATTTAGGGTTTTAGCTTTGTTTTTGCTTCAATATAGATATATCATTTTCGATCTGATATTACTAGTGATTTTCTGGAACTTAGATAAGAATCAAAGGTTTAGATGTGCTGTTTTTGAGTTTGAGCTGGAATTTTGCTGTTGATTCCGAATTTACTGTTGTTTTTTACAAGGTGAGGACTCGAGTTGTTGTTACGGACACGAGAAACGTTATTTCTACAACATAACCTTCATAAAATAGACTCCTAAGAAAGGAGAAGTGTCTGTGTAACATAGGTTAGAACTGATGAAATAGGATGAGTGGACATGTGTGGGAACAAAAGATGATTCCTCGTAGTGATGATCTATGTTGCACAGCAACTTTGATTTCATGTGGTTTGAAGCATTTCTGGTATCCGAAATGCTTTGGAAACCTAAACTAAAACTGAACAATTGTTATATTTACAAGATTAGGACTAGAGTTGTTAGAACTCATGGTATAGCAGATCAATCCTAGTAGAGATGTTATTTCAGGTTTCCGAAATGCTTCAGAAACTTAAACTAAAGCTGAATATTTGTTATTTTTTAGAAGATGAGGAATAGAGTTTATAGAGAAGTGTAAGAACAAAGGATGATTCCTAGTAGAGATCTGTTTTGTATATGAACTTTTATTTGAAGTGTTTTTAAGCATTTGAGGTTTGGGAAATGTTTTGGAAACCCAAATGATGGTAAATTTTCTTTGGTCTCAAAATCGGGAGCTTTATTTTAATCATTTGGAAAGTCGTTTAGGATTTAGTGTGTTTACACAAGTAGCTTGATGCTTTTCACATGTCCACTGGGTATCTAATCTTTTTTAGATCATCGACTTTCTTTTAGAACTGAAAGAACATCTTCACCCCCCCTCCTTTTTTTTTGTGACTTGCATGTAATGTTGCATAATGCATATAAACTGAAAATTTGAGGTGTTAGTTTGGAGCTATTTCATACGATTGATTGTGGTTTCAGTTGAATGCAATAAATGCCTATCTCGACTCGTTTCTGTTTTGTCGTGGATTGTATAATGGATATGAATTTGGAAAATTTTTCTGCCCCATAACAAATGTCGTTACTGGCATGCTGATGTTTTTGATAGTGAATTGTGTATTGCCGTTTGTATTTTTCTGATGACAAGTTGTATTGTGTAGGTGAACGTTCCCAAGACCAAGAAAACTTACTGCAAGAGCAAGGAATGCAGGAAACACACCTTGCACAAGGTTACTCAGTACAAGAAAGGAAAAGATAGCCTTTCAGCTCAGGGAAAAAGGCGTTATGATCGTAAACAGTCAGGATATGGTGGTCAGACAAAGCCTGTCTTTCACAAGAAGGTGAACTCTAAGATGCATTTGGATCATTTTTTTTTTGTTTTTGGTCTGAGCATTTTGAAGTTGGGACACAGCATAGTTATAGCCAACTGCTCAGTCATCCATCCATTGCCTATTGGTTGTAGCGCGCTTAACCTATAAGTTTTGCAGGCAAAGACCACAAAGAAGATTGTGCTGAGGCTCCAGTGCCAAGCATGCAAGCATATGTCGCAGCATCCAATTAAGGTTCGGCTTGGCTAAAAAATCTTTTTATGTATTTGCTTGTTTCTAGAGGTGTCAAAAAGGGCTGTGTACTTCTGTCATAATCTTTTATGCTATATGTATACTCGTAATATGAAAAGAACAATGATAATCATCTCGAATGGGTTGTCTTGTGAGTTTCTGATGATTGCCTACTGTTTATGCAGAGGTGCAAGCATTTTGAGATCGGTGGAGACAAGAAGGGCAAGGGAACTTCACTCTTTTAAGTGCTGTTTTTTTTATGTCGAAGTTTTTGATGTACTTGTTGAACTCCTTTTCTGGAGCTGAATTTAATCTAGAATTTTGTCACTCATTTTTTCCCCTTTGGTGATTGCTAGACATGTTATGATATAATTTCTTATTAATAGCAACTTCAGCTTGCATCTAGAATTCTGAAGCTATTTTAGTTTTTATTTTAACTGCACAAAATGTAAATTGCACTTTACTCCGTTAAAACATCAAATGCTTGAAATTTCTTAGAAACTATGCACAGATTGGACCGTCTCAAATTGGCTAGGCGTCTAAAATTTGATATCACTAATTTCTTGATTAACCGTTTAGTTCTCGAAGGTCTAAGGCTGCTCAACCAGCATCGAACATTTATTGCTAAGCAATATGCTTGGGTTTTTGTACAGTTCACGATACAATAGTAAAATTTCTCCCTAAAACATCTGGGGGTTTATATATTGGTTTAAACGAAGTCTGCTCAGACTGATTTGATTTGTTCCTAACTAGTTTTCCAACTGGTCTTTGAAATTCCTGGACTGTTCCACTATTGTACGCTGGATCGTCGTATATTGCCTTTTACCAGGGAGGAAATTGAATTTATATAATCTATATTTAGCAACTTATTTATTTTACTTCTATCAACCCAAAATTATTGCAGCGGTTGTAAATTATAATATAACAATACATCAGTACACAAATGACGTTCTTGACAATCTATGTGAGCAAGAAATAGCTTCTTCACAGTTCACTACAAACCTAGTATGAAGCTTGAGCTCATAATTCTCGTCGGTTGAGAATAAAGGCTGAAGCAGGGGATACATATGCAAGCTGTAGGACTCCTGGGTCATAATTCTTGCCGGCTGAGACTAAAGGCGGAAGCAGGAATGCATACGCAAGTTGTAGGACTCTCGGTCATCCGTGACACTTCAAGTTGTGCTCTAAGAAGGACCTCCAACCATAACTGCTTCAGTCTTAGTCCCAACTGTAGGACTCCCGGCTCATCCGTGACACTCCAAGTTCCGCTCTACGAAGGACCTCCAATCATAATTGCTACAGTCTCGAATCTCAATTTCTGTCTTTGTTTCACCTATGCTTGTCGAGACTTCTTTTCAACATCAGTTCAGCATTCTTTAGTATGTCGATATCCTAAAGAAACAGCACATGTTTTTCAGGTATAATACAAGTCATGGGACTCCTGGTTATTATACTTCTTGTTTTTATTATGTAGTTATAGCGCCATTAACTTGTGAAAATGGATTAGGAATTTACTCAATTCGGTTGATGACTAGCTTCTATTTTCACGGTTCAAAACCTCTAAAATGACACGTGTGCATATTATACTACAAGGAATGCTCCGAGAACCATTGTAGAGCTTAAACTATGTAGACCAATCTGAGGGCTAATTCTTTCTATATCTTTTGAAAAGAGTAAAAAATTTAAAAGACTTACCCTTGAGCCAAATTCTGCAGAAATCTTTCTTGATATTGGGGTTTGTATTTGAAAGGTAAAACATGACATAGACTAGGCTAGAACTGGAAATAACAGAATTAGTTGGTCGAAAACTTGACGATGCTACTGTCACGAGGGATCAAAGATCCATCAATCTCTATGTATCCACTGCTGCAACATTTCACAACACCATCTGTAACGAGAAATACCCGAGAAAGATGATGAAAATATGATCATTGGGATTCAAATAGATTCATATGAAAAAAATTATATTATGCTGTTTAAACAAGGATTTCAGTTACAAAATTCCCGGTGAAAAAAAGCACTTATCGTTTTACTTATAGGCTAATATGAATTTTTGATATGTTCGTGGAGAATTTTGCCAACAGGCACTACGTACCTTTTCCATAAATAATGATTGGGTGGTGTTATTAAGGCTGCACTCCCCTTCCCATTGTACTCGTGTTTTCCTGTTTTAACTTTCATAAAGCTTCGGTGTAATTGGAACTTGCTCGGTAAATATCTTCATATAGGGACATCCTGTAACCATCACTTCATTCAAAGAGGATTATATATCATCTATAAAATAAAATGAAATACGAGCACAAAATGAAAGGCATAATTTCCTGAACAGAAGCTTGAGAAGCATGGCATATTTTTCTTTAATTCATAAAGAGGATTATATATCTATAAAACAAAACGAAATACGAGCATCAACGAAAACAAAATAGAGATGAAGTATGTGAAATGTAACATATTGCAAGCGTCTGTTTCTTCACTGTCCTGGAAACAAATATTTTACAATGAAAGAATTCTCGGGCAAATAAATTCTTCCGACTGCTAAAAATAATTTGTCATTCACTCTGATAATAAAAATGAAAATATTACTCCATTTCTACCTCTTGTTGTTTAATTTTCTTATAGGCGTATATAACAGCCTTTTTCATCACGTTTGTGGTGCATTTGTGAAGGAAGAGTCAATACTTTCGATAAATAATGCTCGAATGGTGTTATTAAGGCTGCCTTCCCATTCCCATTCCCATTCCGGATCGTGATCATGATCCTGACCCCACTTCCTGAACAGAATTTGTCTACTCTGTTCCTGTTTAATCTTGTGTCGTCCTGTTCTAACTTTCCTTAGCTTTGGTGCGGTAGGAACTTGCTCAGCAAAAATCTTCATGTTGGGACATCCTGTAATCATCACTTCATCCAAAGATGGAAAATGAAAGGCATAATTTCCCGAACAGAAGCTCGTGAGGCATAGCAGATTTTCAAGTCCCAAATATTCTAGTTGACTGAATCGAATCTCATATTCCACTCTGTCTGATGCAACGGCTATAATTTCTTTCATCGTTTTACAATCCTTCAGTTCCATTCTTCTGAGCTGCACAAGACTCCTAGCTGTTGAGGCAGTTATGAGATTTATCAACCCATTGCATTTTGACACTTGTAAATTTGCCAGATTTTGAAAAGCCACTACGGAAGGTACTAGAATCTTCAATCTTCTGCATTCAACTACTTCTAAACTTTCCAAATACTGAAATGACGGGACTATTCGGGAATCATCACGGACTAGATGCTTGAGCTTTGGCAGATTTGATAGCTTTATTTTGGATGTCTGGTAGTAGTTTAATAGATAAGTTTCCGTCTATTCATATTTCTGATACTGCTGTCCCTTTTGATGCAAAAGTTGCTGATGTTTGGAGAAGAGGGTATTGGCATCTTCCTGATCCTCTTAATGATATAACTCTGACAGCTTGGCGAGAGGTTGATCATTGGCATCAATTTCAGGAAAATCGGATAGTGTTTGCTGGCCGGCCACTAAATCGGGTCGTTATTCAACTGCTTCTGCCATGGAAGTTATTCGTGATGTCTCTGATCGTGTTCCTTGGTTCAGAATTATATGGGGAAAAGGCCATGTTCCCAGATATAGTTTTATTGTTTGGATAGCTATGCACAATCGGTTAAATGTTCGCTCTAGATTGCTCAAAATGGGGATTGTTCCCTTTGCCACTTGTGAGTTGTGTAAAACTGCTCCTGAAACTCTTTGTCACCTTTTCTTTGATTGTCGTACTACTCGAGCCATTTGGAGATATGTTGCTGGAAAATGCATGCTTGAAGCTATGATTAGCTTCCATTTTCTTGTTACTCCTTTGGGTGCTACTAATTATTTTGCATCTTTGAAATTTTTCTATTTGTTTTCTCAATATCATATGCAATCTGCACTAGTTTCACTTGTAAGTTTGATCATAATCTTTATGAATTTGGGATAGGTTTAAATACCATAATCCTTGAACCTGCTCCAAATCCGAATTAGTCGATCTATTGTAGTTCGGAAACCGAATGAAAAACCAAATAATCTTTATGAATTTGTCTGAGTTTTCACTAGATCGTGGCAGTAAAGTCACTCACAAAATGCAACCGCAACGTCTCGGGTACCACAATGGATAAAGTGGATATGAGCCTAAATAGCACAAACTTTTTTTTTTGATAAATAAAATGGCACAAACTTTAAATGATAAAGTGGATAGCATTTTGATAAATTTACTAACATATTAGAAACCGCAACTGAAAATAAAATAACACTTTCATCTTTATATCATATTAATAAGTCCTTTTAAAAAAGAAAATATTTGCGCAATTGCTTATATTAATGACACAAAAAAAAAAAAACTTCATTTGGAGCGTTTCAAATGCATGAGATTCATGATTATATGTAGTGTTTTAACCATTAAGCTTATTCATAAGTTATTTAGAAAATTATGATAATATCCATGCATTGTACGGGTTTTAAATCTAGTTTAATTAGAAACGCACCAATTGTAATTCTATCGTTTAGGATCTTAAAAATGCTTTTTATTGTTTTCGGTCTATTTTTGTAATTTTATACTTATAGGGTTAGGGCTCATATTTAAAACCTCTCACGGCTAAAGAAGACAGAAAATAACGCCTCCAAGTCCTCCCTCTTCCGGCTCCGGTAATGGGAGACCAAGTAAGTCCCGGGACACAAACCGGCAGGGTAACGAGTGATTCCGTCTCCGATCAATTGGATCCAAAGGTCTGTCTCAATATTTTTCGTACATTACTATTGATACAGCCTAGAATGTCTAGCTTAATTTAGTGATTTTGTCTTGAAAAAAAGTTATAGCTGAGTTAACTTGTGATAGAAGCAACATATGATGTTTGTTTGATACATTAAAATTGATTATTTTCGCATAAGTGTATAACATATTTGAATCTCATCTATGTTTTTATGTGTTTCTGATTAATCAGAATAACTTGAAAACTGATCCGAGATCAGCGGAAGACCTAATCCCCGAAGTTCTACTTTGGTCTTCGGTGAAGAGTCAATTGCGTTTCAGATGTGTTTCTAAATCTGTGTGCTCGATCATTGATAAGGATCAGTTTATAAATGTGCATCGGCTAATGCCCAAAATTCTACTTTGGTCTTCAGTGAAGAGTCTAGTGCGTTTCAGATGTGTTTCTAAATCTGTGTGCTCGATCATTGATAGCAACCACTTTATAAATCTGCATCACAATAGATCTGCTCAAGACAAAAAACACCGAAAGCTGATCAGCCGAGAAAGTCCGAAGTGCGCCAGATTACATGCTTTTGATGTAGACAGTGACCTTGTTGAGGAGATCAACAAACCATTTGAAAACAGCTATAAGCCATATGGTTATTGCAACGGTTTGATTCTCTTGCTTGTTGACTCGTACAAACCACTTGTAGGACTTGTTACATTCAGACTTGCTCTATGGAACCCCTCAACCCGGAAGTATCGATATATTCCTTCTTGCCCTATCATAGCCCCGAAGGGCAGCCGTCGGAGTATAACCGGGATGGGTTTAGGTTACGACTCTACTTGTGATGACTATAAGGTTGTGGTAATTCAAGATGTCAAGACACTTGATGATAATCATGAGCTCCAGATTTGGATTTTTGAATTGAGGTCGAATTCCTGGAGAAGGACTCGAGATTTTCCGTATGGAAAAGATAAACATATATATTTTGGACACTTTGTAGATGGTTGCTTGCATTGGACGTGTAAACTAAATGCGGTTGAATATGCTCTTGTTACATTTGATTTGGCAACAGAGACAATATCTTCTACATCTTACGGTGGTGGATGGTGTCGGATCGATTTGCATATTTTAGATGGGTGTCTCTGTATGAGTTTCTTCTCATGGCATCGAGATCAAGTGATTATTAATGTCAGGAAAAGAAAGAGAATTGGGTTTAAATGGATTAGACTGTTAACTGTTACACCTAAAGAGCCTCTACTATTTGATATATCTCGGTTTAAGACTGGAGGAGTTTTGGGATATACGAAGGAAGGAGATAGGATTATGCTAGATCTTGGCTTCAAGTTTATCGTCTTATATGATCTTAAACGGGGATGTTTTGAAACTAAAAAGCTAGCCGTTGAAATTCCCACAAAAGTTGCTAACTATCCATTTCTTTTTCATGAAAGTCTTGTGTCCGTCGGCAGTGAAGGTTTTGAACGACAAGCAGGGCAGAAAAGGAAAAATATGGACTAAATTCACACTCGAATAACCTATGGAAATTCCAAATGGTAATTGATGTTTGATATGATATATCCATATTCTATAGATCATAATTGAACTTTTGGCATATATTTCTTTACTTATTAATATATATGGAAAATCCATTGATAAGGCTATATTTTCATTTTACTGCAGCTGCTAGGTATATTCAACCTCAATATACTGCAGCTGCCACAATGATTACTTCTCCTGAAATAACTACTTCAAATCAAGGTCCCACCTGGAGATTCGATCCTTTCACTGGCCAGCCTGTGAGACCACCACCCGCGTCTTTTGAACCGACAACATCGACGATACGTCTCTGCCCTATCATCTATTTCCAACAACACACCATGGTTGAACTTGATTTGAACTTAATTGCATATTCATAATTTCATTTGTGTAAAAGTGGCTGCCATTTTTATTAAGTAAAAGCCGGGTAGATTGGAGGAACAAGAGCCGTTCGACATCTCTACTAGGTTGGCACCCCGAGCAAGACCAAACTTAAAACTTGCTTTCTCAAACAATATATTGTAGTAAAATTTCTCTTTGCTAGTATATAAGTGTAAAACATATTTTCAGAAAAAGTAACCAATAGCTATATATAAGTGTAGAGTATACATAATAAAGTTATTATATGTAAATCCAATCTAAGATCACTTTAATCTTAGATTGAGAAATCAAATCAAAGGTGGGAAATGTAAATCCTCCTACGAAGGCAAAAGTAAGTAAAAATCCTATAAAGAAGAGCCATGGAAAGAAGGACCCAAACTTCTTGGAGACCACCATTCAAATTGATCGTATCAAAAGAAGGAGATGACTGAAGACTCCTACACCCTCCTTTACTTTCACACTCGTACATGTCATCTCCATCATATTGCACCTTTAAAAGCAGCCGGAAGCCGTAATACATGAACGACAAGTACTTCAACCATTGCATAAATTTCGGTATGTGTTGCACGTAGTACCCACCCGTCAGTAGAAACAACATTAGTACCAATGACGCAAACATTCCCGCTCTTTTTATGCTAAAACTTGCAGCTCCAAACATTTCTCCTGCCCCCTACAATACCACACGGTCGATATAATTAGTTTCTGAATGAATGAATGATTGATCTGACTCCATAGTAGGGCCAAATTGCTCCACGTTAGGAATACTCGAGGAAAAAGTATTAGTATTTCTTATGTTCATATCTATACTTTTCAAGAACATTACGGGAATTTTGACCTTATAGTTAAGGGAAGGTAGGAGATCGTACGATATATACCTGGCTAGTAACTGCAATGAGTAGAATGGTGAACAGAGTGAAGAAGAAGCAAGGAAGAGTCCGCTTAAAGCCGGCCATGAAGTAGAGAATAATCATGAAAAGAGTAGGATATGCCACATGAGCCAACATGTCACACAATGTGCTACAAACATAGTATACACTTAGTCTATACATATCCGCTTTTCGTTCTTTCACCAAGTACATTTTTTCGAACGGAAACACATATACTGCTGCGAAAATCGACGATGATGTCCAGAATATGCATACATAGAACATCAACCCAATCTGCAATGAACATTAGTTAAATCATTCAAACATTAGTTAGTTAACGTGTTAATAACAATAGGAAAAATGATTAGTTACTTGATCTCTGAGTTGAGCTTCGGTTCGAGTCTGTGATTTCCACCAAAGTAGTCCTAGTAAGATTGCAACTCCAACTGCCTGAATTAATCTTACTTTGTCAAAATAATCTCTGCATCTCTCTTTGAATGTTCGTTTAAGCAGAATCATAAACTGTGCCCACCAATTCAATGTCCAGTCTTTCTTTACTTGAATTGCTTGTCGGAGATGTTCGGGTGCCTTTGCGTTCCGATGATTGTCTTCCTTCTCTTTTGGCTCCAGCTGAGTTTTGTATTTCAGTTGCAAGTACTAATACAGTATATAATCAAACACATTGAAAAAAGGGAGATGAAAATATGTATATATGGAAGAATTGTAAGTTCACTTCTGGAAAATGACATATTTAGAGTAATTTTTGGAACTATTCACAGAAATATGCTAAAAATCAACTTATCTCTGGATTTGGAGTGAATTTAATTCGTATTACGTCCACCAATATGAGAGGCGTGAAGTCAGATAATATCCAACTCCATGCCTCTTATATTACGTCCACTAGGGCTGTAAATGAGTTGAGCAACTCGGTAGTAGGCTCAATAAGAGGTCGACTCAGCTCAAGTTGTAAATGACCTGCTCGTAAGCATGTTTTTACAGCTTGATTAATAACGAGCCTAGCTTGAGAAGATCAAACCTCAGCTGTAAAGCTCGCCAAGCAAGCTCGATATGATCTTAATGTATTTTTGTGTTAGGTTTCGAGTCAGGGGTTTGATGAGCAAGGCTCGATAAGAAGATCGCCAAAGAGCCTTTAATCCAACTAAGCTCAAGCTCGATAATAATTGATCTACCCGAGCTTAAGCAGATCAAAGCTCGGCTGAGCTTGTTTACAGCCCTAATGTCCACCAATATGACTTGCAGGGGGAATTAAGCTCGCCCCAAACTCGAAAATTATTCCAATTTTAACTACCTTATTGTGTCATTTTCCTCTACTTACTCTAATCACAGCTTTCTCAGAATCAGAATTAGAAGCAGAACCAGCAGGTGTTGATAAATCCTGAGGAACAGTTATGTCGTTGACTTGTCCGGTTGCCAAATCAAGCAAGAATTCAGCCGGATTCATGGCAATCTCCGGTATGAAATTCAACGAAGAAAAATACTCAATAGACTCTCTTGCTTTTCCATAGTAGACAGGGTAACCTTCTGATATGAGCAGAAGTTTATCAAACATGTGGAACATTCTGCTTGAAGGTTGATGAATTGTTATTATAATTGTCCTTCCTGCCTGAAATTCATAGATTGACCATCCGAAAGCGAATCATGTATCCAGAAAGTAGTTTCGAAAATGGATGTTAATTGATGTGTGTACCTTAGCCAAACCTTGAAGAACCTGAAGGAGTTTATTAGCAGAAGTAGAATCGAGGCCTGAAGTAGGTTCATCGAGTAGAAGTAAAGAAGGATCAACAAGGATTTCATAGCCAATGCTGGTTCTTTTTCTTTCTCCTCCTGATATTCCCTTTATGAATCCTCCTCCCACCCGTGTTTGCCGGCATCTATCAATACGCACAACCCAAATTTATCAATACAATGTAGGCTAATAGACGGGGGCGGAAACGAGGGTGTTGGAGCACCCCCGAACCACCCCATGTCTCTAAATGAGGAGAAATTTTACTATAGACCGGGTGCAATGAATCCAACTTATGCATTTTTTTTATTGTATCATGCATCTCATTTTTCATTCCTTTGCACCTGGTCTATAGTAGAATTCTTCTGAATGCATTGTGTTTTTGTTATACTATGATGTTAATATTCAATGAGCCAATCAAAAAATTGATAAAATGGTTTTCAGATTTTATCGGGTCACTCCAGATTTGACTTAAAACCTATTTAATAAGACTAGCTCGTTTATATCAGGCTCGTGTCATGTTTTGGGTTTTCCTACAGTTTTTCAATTTAAATGTGACATGTAAAAGTAATTGGCCAGGTGCATTACAGTCGGTGTACACTAGAACTTCTCATTTAAACTACAGACATACCTTTCGAGCCCGAGCTCCTTTATAATCATCTCAACTCGGTTATATTTCTGTTGTCGGCTCATGTTCCCGGGAAGTCTTAGAAAAGCAGCAAACACAAGAGTTTCTTCTACAGTCAGTTGTGGAAGCAGCACATCATCCTGTGTCACAAATCCAATCCTGTCCAAATTTTTTGTTCAATCTTTGATTAAATACTAATTCGATGGGCGCATTGCAGTGCGAGTAATTTTAGAGCGCTCCTAGAGCACTGTAACATATTCTAGGACCGCTCTAGATTTTCTTGTACATTAATCAACTAACCTTCTCTTGAGAGCAGCATTGTAAGGAATTTCATTGTAAGTGATTTTTCCAGTAACATTGTCACAATTTAATCTTCCTCCTATTACTTTTAACAGTGTAGTTTTACCACTCCCTGAAGGACCCATCAGAGCAAGAATTTCACCAGGTCCAATACTTCCCGTTATACCCTTGAGAATCATCTTGCCACTTTCTTTCTCTAAATTCAATTGTGAGGCTACTTTTGACATAACCGCCTTCACTGGATTACCTGAAGAAGCTTTGGTGCCATTATTCCTTACTCTGTATTCCACATCTTCAAACTGAAACAATAAGTCTATCAAAATCAGCAAATATCATACTAAGACATGTTAGTTAAGCAGGGGTAGCAAGTTCGGTATAAGGCGTGTTATATTATGTGATGTCTGATGAAATGAACTAGGACATATGGCATGATTTTCGTACTTTTAGGGTGCCGCATCATGGAGCCAAGTTCACCTCCTCGGTCGATAAGCACTCCTATAACAAGCCAATACCTTTCGTCCACGTAAGATTCCATATCTACTAGAGTTTTTGAATAAGACTCCTTGATAGTCTATTATTGAGTCCTCAATAGGGTACGACAAACCGCCCAAATCTTTTATATAAATATATCATTCTACATCCTAGTGAATTATGTGCCACGAGCTTACATGCTCGGTTGATAAGCATTCTTAAATGGATAACAAACTAATACTATACTTCCACGTAATTTTTGCATACCTATTATAATTCCTGAACAAAAAGACTCTTTATTAGTCTGTTGTTCCTGAACAGACGAGTCCTGGTTAGGATACAGTAAGCCATCCTAATCACGTATATAAAACAATCATTCTACATCTTCGGAGATACGAATTATCCTAGTGAATTATGTATCACATTACTTATTCTTCATATAAAAATTTACTGATTTAAGCACCAGAGAGGAGCTACCGATCAGCTGCTCTGAACCTAACGTTTTTCTATCTTGCAGCTTACATGAAGTATTCTACGCCCTCGGTGAAGCTCAGATCAGTCCGTAGGATTTCATTATCTATATAACAAGAGAGCTAAATGGGGTCATGGGGCCCTCATCATCCACACGTGAGTAGAAGACAAGCATCAAGTAGCTCATGGATCCGCTCGTCACTAACTATATATGATATAAATGTAAGAAAACGCTAACCGTATAAACAAAAGTGTATTTGTAAATCGTGTTATTGTGTCCGTACATGCAAGCATGTCGTCAAGTGATTAAAAGTGTGAAGTTAGAAATGAACATAACCTTCAGAAAAATGGGAAGAGGGCGATCACTGTTCAAAGAGAGATTAAAGGTATAATCTTCAATATTAATCTCAGAATACCTATTTCTGAGGTAAGCTTGAGACATAAACTCAATGTTGTGACCAAAACTGCTTCCTGTAATCTGCATAGAACCCATTGTTGGAGCTGACAAAGACATGTCTTCAATTTCATGATCTTCCTTTTTACTTTCCATATTTAGAATATAGAAACCGGACTACGAAAACAACTTTTCTGACTAGGAAAAGGGCAAACGAAAACTTAAAGAAACAAAACAAGCTACACAAAATCTGAAATATTTAAAGATGACTCATAGCAATCTTCAAATGAAATATCTTGAATGACTGTAGGAGACACATTGCACCGACTAAAGATGACTAAAGAGTAAATTAAATTAAATCAAAAAAAGAATTGTTAATTAATCCAAATTAAAAACCCTGCAAAATGTAAGTGAATTAACTGTAATTGAACAAATGCCTGCCTATTTATGCAGGAAATTGGGTTTAGTTGGGTAGCTCACATGCTTTCCATGTTTAATTACAGAGGAATTAATTAAATAAATTGTTATTTTAGTTCTTTAAGAAAAAAATTAAAATAGGATCAACATTCCAAGAATGTGTAGCATAGCATCCAAAGAATGTTGGAATAGGTAGCTGAAATCTTTGATCAGAATTAACTAAGAGAAAACTTGGAGAAATGAAAATTAATCCATAATTTGATTAGAACTATTAGCTGACCCAAATTATACTAGACAAAATGTGATAGTTCATGTTAGCTAAGGTTGTTAATTAACAAGTCAGTGGTTCGCAAACAGTCGAATTCAGTTTGGTTAAAGCTTGACTCGAGTTTGGGATCGGCTCAACACACTAACAAGCCAAGTCGATCTTCCTTAGATTTAGCTCGAAATCTCGCGAGTAGACTCATATAATATTATATTTTTAACTTTGTTTTTTAGAAGATATACTATTAATTTTTAATCTGATGGTATAAGTTTTTACTTTTTGTTAGTACATCAAAATTGAGTCATATTTTCTCGAGATTTCTTGAATTGGGTGTAATTTGAGCTTCGAATCAAGACTATTTCAAACTCGTTCTAGTGTTAAAATTTTAGGCTCACCACATTGAGCCAAACTTTGCATGAGCACGAGCCGATCTAAAAAGTACCAAGCTTGAAGAGCTTCAAATCGATCCGAGCTCAAACGGACACTTTTTCAAGCTTGATATTATGCAAAAATTAATGTAAAACATCTCATTCTAGCTCGGATGATTTAACAAAGTGGCCTGACGCGTTAAAGTATTTGGATTTAGTATTAACCTAGTCAAAGATAGCATCATTTTTGTCCTCTATATTTCCATTCTTGTAATGTCCTACCACTCTCCACATTAATTAATTATGGTACAGCTTATTTGAGTAATAATATTTTTTCTATTTGACTTTGTTTTTTTTCATTTTCAGTCTTAAATGCCAATAATTTGGTGCTGGATTAGGAAATAGAAAAACATTATTCAAGTATGAAGTATATATATGTTTTTTCAAGAAGTGGCAAAATAGTCTTTCATATGTATAGTAAAAGCGGCAAAACTAACTCTTGAAAAAGAACCTTACAATCATCAACAAAAATGCCAAAGGAGGAAATTAACCAATCGGCTAGGGCTCCTAAAAGCGGTAACTAGAAGTTGTGAATGCAATTCCATTTTGAACATTTTGAAAGCCCAAACATCAATATGCGTAGTCATTTTACATACTAAAAACAACCATTAGTCATTATTTTGATTACCAATCACTAGTATAATGAAATATAAAAAAAAAATAAAAAAAAATCAGAACAGAAAACATCAACAATTATACCAAACTGCAATATATCCTATTATTTTTCTTATGAATCTTGTAATATGATTAATCTTTCTATATAAATTGTGAGATTTCAACAAATTATTAGAAGTATTTTCCAACTTTTTTTTGTTTGATTATTTGGCTATATATTTGTGCAAGTATGAGAATTTTACTGGTGAATTTTATTCATCAGATCTCATTTACCATAATATAGGGTGAAATTTGACCCCTCAAAATTTTCTATTTGTCCTTACTTATTTGCCAACTTTAGAGCCTAATTTGAAGCAAGAAAATACAAAACAACAATGGTATAAAATCTTGGCACAAAATTCCATTTCCAAATCATTGTTATTGTAAATTAACATATCTACAAACCCAACTTGAAATACTATTATACAGAATATTTAATTAAAAATTATCATCATAAAAAAATATCCCTATATATACACACATATACACAGTGTTTATCTACCAATTGTACATCAAATAAATCTCAAATCAAAAACTCTAGATGGCCACCATTTCTCTAACCCTAACTCTAACCAGAACTCGAGATTCTTCAAACCCTAAACTAAACCGCCATAAATTACCATTTATCTCCTGCAGAGCCACCACCGGCACTGGCACCACCAGCACCACGTCAGACTTTTACAAGATTCTATCTCTGAAGTCTCAAGAAGCAGACATAGAAGAAATAAAGAAAGCATACCGTATCATGGCATTAAAATATCATCCCGACGTGTGTACTAACAATCAGAATTCTAATTCTGATAACTCAATGAGCAAAGAAGAGTCCACCAGGAAGTTTCTGCAGGTGCATGCAGCATATAGAACCCTGTCGGATCCGGTTTTACGTGAAGAATATGATAAAGGGTTGATGAATATTGGGTTTATGGGGTATAAAGGTAACTTTAGAGGTTCAACAATGGAGGATTTTGATGGGAAAAAGAGATGGAGAGATCAGTTGGATGAGTTGAAGAAAAAGTCTGCTCATCGGACGGCTGAAAATGGAAGCTCTTGGGCTAGTAGAATGAGGTCACGTAATTAACTATTTCCATACTTAATTATTCATTATTCTTTTATTAGTATTGGTTTTGTTTATTTAGATAAGTCGGATGAAATTAGGAAAAAGAGCTTAGCATGATATTGGTTCAAATCGAGGCGACTAATAAAAAATAGACATATATATCAATGTATATTTGTCTATATTTATTGATTGAATTCAGTAGATTGAAATGACATAGTAGATCATATGAATATTTTGATGGACTAGATTGAGTAATTTACAATATTAATATTTTAGATTTTCGTATTTAAATATCAGTGTCGTATTATTCTCTTCGTGACAACAACTTCTACTCAGATCAGTCTATCATGTGTCAAGTGAACATGTTGACTCATGTTGGCTCTCATTCTTTTATTCGTCATGTTACTTTGCTTCTCCAATAAATTTTATTTCACATGTACATCTTATAAAATACTTTCCCATTTTGAGACTTACTAATAAAGTTTGCTTCAAAAATATATTTCATATCAACAAAGTCACTCCATGATGTCGAATCCAAACATAAATAAAGGAACATACATATACAAATGACATTCATGTGTCGTTCATTAGCTAATTAAGTGTCAGTCGGATAATTTGTCCTCTTTGAACACTTGATAGACATATACATGCACATTGTTGCTTCTATGATCACGTTTATAACGTGTTGATCAGTTGTCACTGACGTTATTATAACGGCATAATAATTTTATTGATGTAAATGTGCTACTTTAACGATTATATTAAGGAATTAATGGTGAGAATATAGTCTATTTCAGTGACCGTGTGCTTTGATTCCAAATAAATGCCCGTTAACAAAAGGTGCATGTTCCTCAAGGTGCATATAGTGGTTTCAAAGCCCAAAAACAATAAAAGGCCCAATGTCCCCGGCCTATTTGATTCCAAACTATTAATGGTAATTTTGTTAGGACAAATGAAAATGATTGTTATGTATAAAATAAATGAGAATTTTTAGTTGGAAATTTTGAAAATTCTCTCCTTAATATCACAGTTGTTAGGCGTGGACAAAATTGATAGGATTGATTGGATTCAATAGAATCTATATTCTAAACCGATTGGACACACATATAACATAACAAGAAATTTCAGTTAAATCGTTTAACTAAGTCGAAGTTGATCCAATCTTGTCTTGATTGGTCGGCTTCATCCAACCCGAATAAAATACTACGAAAACAAGCACCCTACAAATTTGAGTTTAAATCCTCATTTATTTTAAAGGGACCACAATCAAATTGAGCAATTACACTAAAGAAAAATGTACTTATAATATTTGAATACAATCAAAGAGTTTAATTTGAGCTTGAATAAAACTTTAGAACATGGAATTCTTGAAATGATTAGTTTTGTGAATGAATTTAAGAAGAAGGGGTAGGATTAGGATTAGGAAGAGGCCAAAGCTCTGCTCTTTTGATCTTAGAAATGCTCTCTAAAACTCCAATTGGTGACACATTTCCCATTACAGTCACCCTCTTTGCCTCTAGCTCTATGCTGAATGAGGTTACTCCTGTCATTTCATAACAACCATACACCAAAATTCATTAGGACCCTTATTTACTAAACAAATCATTAAAATGATAATCAAATGAATTCTTAGTCCATTAGTATAAAGTTACACTTTTTTGTGATATTGTATTATGGTAATAGACCACAAAGTTAACAAGTTATTATGTTCAATTACCAACATACCTCATTCATCTAAATTTGTCAAAAAATTAAAATTCACTCGCCCCAAACTTCTAAAAGTTATAAAAGAGGCTTTTTGTTTAACTTGTTTGCACGATTTTCAAATAGAGCCGACACAGTTCACTCGTGTCATCAATTTTTAAGTTAAACCGACCTTAATGAGCCGTACCAGAGGCTAGTTTTATACTAGTGAATTTTAAAGTCAATGATATCAAAAAATGTAAACTAATGATTTTATAAACTAATCTCATCATCAGTTTCATAAACAAAAGTCGGCTAGCCAACTTAGGTCCCGTTTATAAGGGAGCCCAAAATCCAATAATGTGACAAGATCCTCCAAATTTGAGAAAGCACTCAAAATCTAATTTATTCTTGAATAGTCTCTTGATTAGTCCACTATAGTTCGACTAACGTCCAACGTTTTTTACTACATCAGATGTCCTTTATAATTTGCGTTTTTTTATATCATTAGTTTTAAAATGAAGGAGCTATTAACAACAATTGGGCAAGGATAATAAATCTAACTATAACTTTTACCTAAAGATGATGAGTCTTTGTAACTTTCCAACAAAATATAGGTAAATTATAACTTTCCATAATACTAAACAAGTCATTTGTGCTTAAAAAAAAGTTGTGACAAGTTTAAGTTGACCTTAATGTACTAAAAGTCCATTAGAAAAGAGCACATAATAAAAAACAAATATATGCTTTTCATAAAAACAAAACAAATATAATATAGTTAAATATGCAACTCCTACAAAAAAAATGTAAGCTAAAACTAAAATAATTACCTTCCATTTTAGATAAATGTTTCTTTAGTTTTCCAGCACAGCCTTGACAATGAATAGAAACTCGCATAACAACAATCTGCAAATTAATTTAAATGTCTATAATATGATGAACTCCACAAAATTAATAAATTTCAATCAATAATTATTCTCAATTAAAATGATGATATTAATTAATAAGAAAAATTAGTATATTTTTTCTAAATCTACGGATAGGGTGGTTGGAAATATCCATAATTACAAAGAAGACACATCATTGAACTATATTATATATATTTACCATATTGTCCTGTATATATGTAACATGTTGTATCATCTTTAGTGGAAATTTTGGATAATATTGGACGCAAAAAATTATTTAAGTTCCTTATGCTAACATGTGAAAAGCCATGTGGACACTGCTAAGGAAAATCCAGTCATCAAATATTCCTTTGGGTGCTCAAAGATTTGCATAAATGTTTTTTCAAACTAAAGTTATATTGTTCATATAAAATAAAATATTTCCTCAATTAATTTTAAATTTCAAGAAAAGTAAAAAAAAAAGTAGTTAAATATTACTAAATTACAGTAAAAATAAAAAAGTTATAATTTGGCCAAGCATATGGGGTCCAAAGTATATCGGTTTTTGCCAAAAATGACTTCTAAAATTAAATTTATACATTCTGTTATTTTATTTTATTTTCTGAAACAAAATTCTGTTATTTCTAAACATTTTTTAAGCATTACTTCGGTTTGGATGAGTCAATTTTCAAAGCTCCACTGCCCAAATTTATAACATTCGTTTCCAAATTCAAATTATTTATGAAAATTTAGATAACAAATAATAATAATAATAATAATAATAATAAATCCAAGAATAAAATAGACAATATTGATTTAAAAACAAAAAATTCTATTATGAGCCGATTGCAATCGCCCCGAACAATCAAAACCGGTGTAGAGAGAAGTCGAAGATCACTAAGTGTAATGTTATACCAATGTAACAGTAAAAACATGTCGTTTCACGGGATAAAATAAAATTCAAACCTGAAACACTTGGTGATCAGAAGATGATGAAGGCAATGGAGGAGGTTTTCTTGTGGATTTATGGCTGTTACTATCATCCTTTTTCCCCTCTTTGTTCTTCGTTCTCGACGCGGAGGATGATCTCTGAATCTTACTAGGATTCGGGAGAATCAATGGCGAATCCACGAGCTTAGAGTACCTAACAGAAGTCATCATCATCTTCAACCTCGGGTTATCATCATCCGCCATATCCCTCGAGCTTCGAACAGATTTTCTCGGGACAATCACAGCCCGAGAATCGCCTACTGTGCATACCACGGTTGAAGCTGTAGGATGGCACATAAAACCCTTCATTTTGTTTTGGTTGTTGTTTGTGAAAGTCTAGTGAAAAACTAAGTAAAACTGAGAGAAGAGTGTTTGAAATATGCCTAAATTGAGATTAAAATAAGAAGAGAGTGAAAAATTAAATAGGAAGAAAGGGTTTTCATGCTATATTTATGACATAGCTAACTATAATATTGAGAATTTTTTTAATCCATATATATATATTGTGAATTTGTCTTTGTGTATGCTTATGTTTTGAATGCTTTCACCTTCCTGTCTATGTCTTTGGTTAATGTTGAGAAACTGACTGTTTTGTCCTAATGTGTTGTTATTAATTGGATTCCTATATCCCAAGTCCGAGTACCCTTTTTGGTAAATTTTTGGGTCAAATACCAAAATAATAAAATTTAATCATTTTATCGCGTGTCTGAGGTGCCTCGTGTAGACAATCATGGTATGTTACGGAATTAGTTGTAATTGAGTGATCCGTTCATTCTAAGCAATGATGTGGGCCCCTAGGAAATTCTCACATTCAAAAAGGTGGCTTCACGTAGTGTATTCAAGAAATGTTACAATTTGAGAAGATGTTCGAAATTTATCTCAAACATAAACCTTCAATATATTCGACTTTGTTATAGATTATGGATCCATAAAGCTTGAAGATCGAATTAAGATCGGAATCTTGTATATGTCAAGAGCCCTAACTTTACTTAACAAATTTATTTAGAAAATAACCCACCCATTATTTTCCAATGATCAAGTATTTGTTTGTAACTTATTCACTAGCAAACTCTAATCTAAAATAAATATGAAGGGCTACTTGTAGTCAATGTAGCTAACCAGATGATCAAAGTCTTTTGAAGACTAATTAGAGAACTATTCGGAAAAATAAATCGAATTTTAAGCATTTATACATGTCTAAATGAATTGATCCAAATACGATACTTGATTTTGAGTATATACACGGTAGGTGGTCTTGGTTTACAAGAGATAATGAGAAAAAGAAGTCAAAAAGAATATAGAGTTGTGAAAAAGGAAATTTCAGTTAAATGTGGCAGAGGAAGTAGTAGCCATTAATGAATTCACAGAGCTCTTATTAATACTTTTAACTGTTTATTAATTTCACAGAGAAATCAGACTTTTTATTCTCTCTTAATTTATTTAATTTTATTTCAATTCAATTTTTCTATCTTCTTTCACCTTCACATGCACTCTTAGCTAAGGTTTTAAATTCATGAAATTGACATTTCCTATTCCCTGGTCCCAGATTCTGGCTGTAAAATGTATTAAAATATCGGATTGTTTTAATGTCCAATTAATTTATTGTTTACCCTTTGTTAATTTGATGGAGAGGTTTTATTTATCTTATTACATTTAGTAAGTGAAATAGAAAAAAAAAACAAGTTGGACAATATTATAAAAATAGAATAAAATTATCAAAAGTACACTATAAAACTTATAAGGTACCATACTTTCTCTATTATGGACCGAAATCAATATTAATTTAACATTAAACTAATGTGTTATCATCTTATTAGGCGAGGAGGAACCAATACTAATCGGTCTAATTGTAGATTTTTTTCAAATATAGCTACAATATCTTCATCTTTACTTTTTTTCTGTAAATCTTTACTTTTATTTTAATTGTTTGTAATCACTTTTTATCATTTCAACTAATAAAATTTAATCTTTAAAGTGAATTAAATTAATTAATGAAATTTTTGTTTTCATAAATATTGTTAAAATTTTCTTTACTTATAAATTAGACAGAACTTTAGTCATATTATTTACGAAAAAAATTCCAATTAAACCTTAAACCTAATGATTAAGGCATGAGTAAAGCTATAGACCTACTATTCTCAGGCCTACCATGTGAAAACTCTGAGCACTTGACCTTCATAATTTCTCATCCATGCTTAAAAAGTCTAAAAGGACCACAAATTCTCTATTTATTTTCCTCAATTAATAGACTTAATTACCTTCAAAACTAGTATATTTTATACTCATCAATTTTAAATGTTTGTGTGTAGTTTTGTTATTCAAGCATATAATGTATTATACCTTTGAAATTTGATAAAAAAATTTAATAAATTGAGTAATTGAATTTATAGTGTCTCATGTTAGCTTCACGAACTCGTTTAGAGTGATTTATTGTTCATTTAAATTTGACAAATCACAGTGATATATTCTTCAATTAAACTTGCGTACAGTAATATATTTGACAAGTTGTATAAAATGACTAATTTGTCTAATACATTGTTCTTTTTACATATGGACTTAATGACTTAATTATACATTTTAAACAAATTCAAAAAGTGAATACACGCAATTTGTAAGTTCAGGTACCTATGTGCTTTTTGGTCCAAATTCAGATCTTGTTCTTTTTTATTTTAATTCAATTCATTTCAGTAGCATCAAGTTTATTTACATTACATCAAAAAGGAAAAAGTCTAAATTCTTTTATCATTAGGAGAAATATTATCATATCGCTATCACTAAAAAGCAACATAAAATATTAGTCACTATTTAATAAAGTAATCATAAAGGTTTAAATGGCGTATCCATTTGGACCGAATTTGAGAAAAGTGTCCAAAAATCAATCACGTCATAAAATGCACAACACCCTCATATATTATGTCACCTTAAATCATGTAGTTCAGACTTCACTCAAACCTACTCTGTTAAACAATATCTCAACTTGAAAATCTAAATTAACGGTTATATATATCAATTTCTCTATCTTATTCCGACATTATTCTCTATTATTTGATATATAGCAGAAGGTATCACCCAATCAACAACTCTTCTTAAATCACTCATCTTTGTCCTTCCAAACACGAAACAATTCAAGCTAAGTTAAGAAGGATTTATCTCACAGTGTGTATCGAACAAGCTACTTGTATTAGAAAACAAATTATTCTTAAACTGAAATTAATTAAATTTAATTAATAAAGGTTTTATATATAACTTACACAATCATTGAAGTATCTAAATCGGAGACACTTTTATAGGAGATTTCTCCTATACATTTCAAGAAATCCGATTATTTAGACCATCACTTTCTTATAAAAGAAAAATTAGATAAGTAAAATAAAAATAAAACACATGGTTTCAAATTACAATTAAATGTTGAAAACTTTGCTATGAAACTATGAAAATAACGGTTCATTAGAGGAACCCATAGCTTATAAATATATGTTGACATTTTTGTAATTGTCCCTTTCTTAGTTATATACTGTTATTAATTATAATTTACTATTCGGTTGTACCTCAATTTTTAAAGTTATGGTGGGTCACTTCAATGGGAAAATTTACAAAATTCTTCATTTCTAGCAAAATTTGAAAACTCTTTAGAATATTGTGATAGTGTTAGGGAAAAATAAATACCTACACACTTTTTGGTAGCAAACACACAACTATGCATTATTATAAAAATAATTATTGATTTGTAGTAGTAAAAACATACCTAATATATTTCAGCATGAAAATCTCTTCAATAAATGTAAAATCACACTTGGAGGTTTCTTAAATCTCCGTGTGGAATACAATTTTGGACACACAAAACTGTAATAAAAACCCTTGCTCACTCAGATAAGTCCGAAATTCAAGTTACACCTCTTGGTTAACTAGTTTTGAGAATGATCCTTATTTTTTTTGGTTTTCATCCGGTATTCAGACGCACACTGCGCCGACTAATTCGAATTCAAAGCGGGTCCAAAGATTATGGTAATTAAATCCCTCATAGTCGCTGTTGTAAGGGATCGATCTGCAGACCGACTTACCAATTCCAACCGTATGATACCATTGTGAAAACCAACAATTAAAATAAGTATCGAATCACAGAGTGTACATTTGATCCCAAGACATTTTAGTTTAAGTGCAGAAAGCTTATCATTTTAATACCAACTTTACTAGCTCATTTGAATAAAATTTAGAAACTTAAAAGACCAATTATAACACAATGGTATAAGTTCCATTAAGGTAACTAAATCACTTTACAAGGTACAAAATTAAGGACCCAATTGATAAATTTAGAAACTTAAAGACCAATTGACTTGTTAAAATTTACTTTTGGACTTAAATCGCAGCTTTAAATCAGCTGACTTACGAACACTGATGTAGCTCCGCATACGCTAAAATGGCGACGTATCTTCCATTTTTCTATCACGCTATTAGCTTCTTCACACACTTCATACTCTGATTTTTCCCATAGCTTGTTTTCTGAATTGCAAGGTATTGTATCTTTTTTTTCTGATTTTTTTCCGATTTTTCCTGCATTTTTTGAGCTCGAAATGGTGTAAATTGGATGATTTATGTGTTCATGGGAAGATTTTCCCGGGAAACAAACAGGAGGCTGAAGTATAGTGAGCTTAGGAGCTTCGATTGTGAAAATTTGAGGTTTAGTGTTCGTTTTTTGTAGGTTGAATCTGAGTTTTGAGCTAATGATTCACTAGGTTTTAGAATTTATGTCGCTGACGTGACTTAATTTTCACGGTTCATTGTGTTATGGTAGCCGACTTCGGATCATTTTGGGATTAGAGCTTTGTTGTTGTTGTGCTTGTTTTTCACTAATTAAGTGTGGTAGTCAACCGAGCTCGAGCTGATAGATAAGGCTAACAACATCTTTTATATTAACTTTTGCATACGACTCTCGTCACATGAATGCCCCTAGCTAAATATTGAGGTTGCCAGGAATCGAATTCAGGTTCTTTCGATTGCAGAGGCTCTGATACTATGTTTAATAACATGATTGAATCGAATGCTTATGATATTATGTTACTTAATTGATTGAACCAATAGCTCGAGTTGATGGTTAAGGTTAAGGTCATCTTTTATATTAACTTCTGACACACCTCCTCACATGGAATGTACTTAGGCTCGAAGCTTGCACAACATTGATGTTGTCCAACCACCCTTTGTTTTTAGTTCAATAAATATTGATGTTGCTAGGAATCGAAATCTGCTCTGGTACCATGTTATATAACCGATTGAAACAAAAGCTCGAGCTGATAGTTAAGGCTAAGTTATGGTTTATATATTAATATCTGATATATTACTATATTAGCCGACCCCTACTCACTCCGGGATTAAGGCTTTATTATTGTTGTTGTTATACTTCTTTTTTCTTTAATTAAGGGGCTTAATTACTGATATTAGTCATTTCCCGCTTTATTTTCTTGTTCATAGATTGTGTTATTTGTAAGTTGGAGGATGTGGGTGTTAAGGGTTATGTTATAGTTTCTGTTTGCTTGCAAAGAAAACTTTCTGATTCATGAGGATATTTTTTACCTTTTTAGGCTTTAAACTTACTTTGATTAGTGATGAAGTTAATGCTCATAGCTTCTCTTACTTTATCTAGATGTGAAGCAGCAGATGGGAGTTGTATTACCTGCAAATTAGTTATGGGAGCTGTAATGAGTGTGAATAGCTCAAAGACTGTAGCTACCGAGGTTCCTGAGTTGCCGCAGGGAGAATCTTGGAAGAGACAGAGAATGTCACTGTGTTTATATGAGGGAGATTCAAGATTGATTCCAGGCCTTCCGGATGAGATATCGGTTCAGATCCTTGCCAGAATACCGAGGATTGATTACTTGCAAATGAAGTTAGTTTCTCGGACTTGGAAATCAGCCTTTACAAGTACTGAACTATTCAATGTGAGAAAAGAACTTGGTACAACTGAGGAGTGGCTTTATTTGTTAACGAAGGTTGAAGATGGGAGGCTGTTATGGTATGCACTAGATCCATTGTCTAGAAGATGGCAAAGGTTGCCTATGATGCCTAGTCTTGCTTTTGAAGAAGAACAAAGAAAAGGTTTTCGAACGTGGAACGTAGTGCACTCGAGCATCAAATTTGCAGACAAGGTCAGGGGCTGGCTTGGAAAGAAAGGTGCAGAAAAATCAGAATCCTTTCAGGGGTGTACTGTTGGAGCTGTTGATGGGTTCCTCTATGTATTAGGGGGACTATGTAAAGCTTCAGTTCTAAGAGGTGTGTGGCAGTACAATCCAATTCTAAATATGTGGAAGGAAATGAGCCCAATGTGTGTTGGTAGAGCGTTTTGTAAGACCGGCATCCTAAACAACAAGCTTTATGCTGTTGGAGGTGTTACTAGAGGCCGGGAGGGATTAACCTCACTTATGTCTGCTGAAGTTTTCGATCCTGATACCGGCTTATGGTCCGGGATCCCAAGCATGCCTTTTTTGAACGCTCAAGCGCTTCCAACTGCTAATTTGGCTGATTTGCTGAAGCCCATTGCAATAGGAATGGCATCATACAGGGGAAGGTTGTTCGTATCCCAGAGTTTATTTAGCTGGCCGTTTTTCGTTGATGTTGGAGGGGAGATTTATGACCCGGAGATGAATTCATGGTATCAAATGCCACCTGGCATGGGTGATGGTTGGCCCGTTAAACAGGCAGGGACAAAATTGAGTATCACAATAGATGATGAGTTATACGCACTTGAACCATCTAGTTCTCTTGATAGTGCCACAATCAAGGTGTACGATTACCTAAACGATACCTGGAAAAGTCTGCTCGGAGAAATTCCATTTTTCGACTTCAATAGCTCCGAATCTTCCTATTTGCTTGCCGGTCTACTTGGGAAGCTTCATGTCATCACTAAGGATGCCAGCAATAATATTACAATTATGCAGGCAGATGTTAAAAATCAGTTAGCTTCTTCATCATCTCAATTTGCATCGGGCGAGCCATCTCAACAACTTTTGAAGGTCATTTCCACAAGGAGTAATAGTTCTGCTGATCTGGTTAGCTGTCAGACCCTTGATCTTTAGCTACATTTCACCTTTTTACAATTCAAGTGTGCAGATGAATGCTCTTAAAAATTGTTTTGCTCTACACAGATATGATGTTTAGGAAGTAAAGGTTAGAAACGATACGTTTTGATTCTCCTGATATATGTTTTGTTTTATGGTATAGGTCAGTTTCTGAAACGCTAACACAATTTACATAGACAATCTGTTTGACTCAATTGTCATTTTATATCATATCATATAGAATCTGTGGAATTTATAGCTCATATAATGCGATTATTATGGGATAATTGACTCCCCCTTAATAATATATGGGTAAGTCTAAACATTCATTGCATTTACATGTGATTAGGTGACAATTTTACTGGAGAACAAGATGATAGACGAACTTTTCTCCTTTCTCTAATTTCCTATGCAGTCGATGAATTTTTAATGTTATTTGAATGATCTTCTTTCACGTAATCATCATGTTATTTGCATTTGAACTCTGATTTGGAATCAGTAATGAATTCCATGCCAGATTTCATAGTTCAGAACAGAACCTCGAAGATACTGAAAACATGTTAAGTCAACTCTCAGTTTTGGCATTTCTCGCTGCAATTTCATCTTAGATTTTTGGAGTTTAGTAATATGTAGGAAGTTGCTCAATAATATGCACCAACAAGCTGTTAGTCGGAGCAGCTAAAAGCTCTTTTTCTGTAAGTAAAAGTCAGGTTTGAATCTTGTCAGTGGCTCTAAACAATTGTTCAGAGAGCTATAACATCTAGGGTTCTTCCCGGTTTGATAGGAGTCTTTAGACTTTAGAGTCATCTATTACTAGGGTTTGGTTGTGAAATTAGTTAACCCCATTGCTTGAAAGATGAAGTAGCTTAGTGTTAGAATTTAAAATAATGGCCCCATACGTCTGAGAACCATGATAAAGTTGGTGAAACCTCTTAAGACAAGGACGGGGATGTCGCATGGGTTCCACCATTAGCGAACAAGACGATGTCCTGTTTTCTTTTTCTTTTCTTCTAGACTGGAATTTTTGTTCACTTCCAAGGTTGTCCAATAAGATGCTCTTTCTTTTTCTTTTCTTTTTTCTCCCGGACCCTCGAGCTTTCTTATCATAGCCTAGTATAAGTTTTCCACTTTAATTTGATCCACAACTTAATAATCTGATCATTTTAATCGAAAATGACGCATCTACGAATCATAAATTAACGTGTGTTCAAAAGTCACAAATCACATAACAACCCACATTGACTTGCTTTTAGGAGTTCTCTCTTTCAAGTCTGTAAATTTCTAGCAGCTCCTTCTCAAGTGCAGAAGTAACAGATATTCACACATTCAAATCTTAACAATAAGAAAAAACTTTAGACTACGGAAAAAGCCATATACAGCCTCTACTTAGTCAGACATTTAAGGAAAAAAGTACCCCCCCCTCTCTTTCTTTTTTCTCTTAAGAGAAATGTGTTTTCAGTCTCTTTGAAGCCTCAAGAATAGTTTCCCTGTGTCCAAATGCACTGATTCTTATATGCTCTTCACCTCCCGGACCAAACCCAGAACCCGGTATGGTTATTATGTGTGTCTTGTCAAGAATCTCGTCAAACATATCCCAAGATTTGGAACCTGGGAAGTGCACCCAAACATAAGGGGCATTTTGACCTCCATAAGTCTTTAGACCAAGAAAAGCAAGACTTTCAAGTAGTATCTCTGCATTCTCCTTGTAGCGGTGGATGTTTGAAGCAACAGCCTGAGAAAAGTTAATAACCAGAGTCAAATTGTGTCTCTTGACTCAAACATAGAAGTTTAGGGAATCATCAATAACAGAGGAGAATCTAGGCAACAAGAACAACAAAGCCTTAGCTCCGAACAGATTTGGGGTCAGCTAACATGAACCGTCATAATGAACAGTGAAATCAAGTCGCATTAGCGGATAGGAAATGTTGCAGAAATTGTTTTCAGAATATGATCTTACATTGAAACCTTCTGGGGAAAGGCAAGCTAGCCCACCACTTTGAGCTATGTTTGATGCCCCATTGAAGCAAGTGCAGACAACGCGATTGAAATCATTCAGAACAGGAAAACCATTAGCAAACAACAGCTCTTTAGGAATTACTGTCCAACCTAGCCGAATCCCCGTGAATCCAGCAAATTTTGAGAAAGATGAAATCTCAATAGCTACCTGAGAAACAAACAATAACAAGTAGGAGTGCGAGTTAGTGTAAGTTGGTCGTGCTGAATCATGTCAATTATGGAAATTTAGCCTTTATTTATGATCAATGAATTTTAAGACCGACATAAAAGTCTTTTATGAACGCAATCGCCTTCAAAATGACCCGACGACCTAAAAATATAAAATCAAAGAACTAATAAATTGTTTAGAACAGTAGATTTCACCTCTTTGGCTCCAGGAATTTCATATATCGATCGAGGGGAATCATCTGTTATATAAACTGAATAGGCAGAGTCATAAACGATAATAGATCCATTTTCCTTTGCAAATTTCACTAATTCCTCTAGTTGTTGCCTTGATGCCGCATGGCCAGTGGGATTATTTGGAGAGCAAAAGAAGATTATATCTGTTCTTGCAATTCTGTTTAAGTCGGGGAAAAAGTTGTTCTTAGGGCGACATTCCATATATTCAATGTTGCTATACATCCGACTTTTTTCTTCAAAAACACCAGATTGACCAATAATTATACTTGTATCTATATATGCCTGTTTCATAGAAACAAATTATTCATCATCATGAATGAACTGAATCTCGCATAAAAAAATGGCGAGAATATTGGATGCAAGTGTGTTTCAATATGTGTCTCACACTGGAAATGGAGAGAGTAGTGGACCATGTTAGTGTGGTTCGATACGTGTCGGTCAAAGGAATAGGATTGATTGGAACCTAGTGAACAATATTTGCATGTTGGTGGACCAGATTGATAGAGGAAATTTAGCATAAAAATTGTCAAGAAGGGTGCGTACTACGTAACAACATTAACAACTAAACGAGTCAGCAATGAAATTTCAACAGAATATATCAAGAACTATAATCGAATTCAATCATGTCATTCAACTGATTAATTCAAATCCTATCCAACTCAATCAATCTATCCTTTATAATCCAATCTAATCAACCCAACCTATGGAGGAGAAAAATCTTAGAATTGAAATATTTCCAAGTAAATGGGGACAACAACTCTTACAACTTGCTTCCTGTACTTTCAAACTGTCTAATCCAACTGAATCAATCTATCCTTTATAATCCAATCTAATCAACCCAAGATAAAAACATTAGAATTGAAATTTAAGAGTTGGGTCGGTTGTATTTTTCTATACCCCTATCGAAGACGGTAGAATTATCTGTTTTTGTATTTTTTGAATCATTGGAAGTTAATTACAATTACTATATCATAATCTTCCAACTATCAGAAATGGTACAAAGTTACCATATAAGCTTTGTTCTGTAACGAGAAACTGCTTGTGTTGTTTGACTTTAATTTTTTCTATTGTGTTCTTGATCAGAAATTAGTGAATCCGTTTGCCGGAGGTATTATGTAGGTGTCATGTTAACCTCTTTTAACTTTATGGAAAGGAAAAAAAAATCGACTTATTCTGTGGCATCCCTAGTCCTCATGTTATAAGAGTAGTGACATGAGACCTATGTGTCATCTCCAGCTAATGGGTTTACTGATGTCCGCTAAAAATGACAACATAATAAAAAAAAGTCACATAGTAAGGGGTTTTTCGTTAAGAAATAAAGGGTTATAGTAATTCTGTTCACCGGAAAGGAAAAAAGAAAACAATTAAAGATCACTGTAAAACTCACCGGAAACGACGGATCCTGCACAGCTATTGTCACATTGGCTCCAAGGAGTAGCTGTAAGTATGGAAAGAAATCATATTAACAGAATCAAATAAAAGACAATGATACCCTTTGTACTAAATAGAAATAGAGGCAAAAAAATAAAAATAAAGGAAAGATGAAAGAAAGAAATGGAATCACCGGGGAAGGTGACAGTGGTAAGATACCTGAAGGCGACTAATATCGCATTGTGAACCATCCGATACAAAGATTTCTTCGTGTTTTATATTTACATCTTTGTAAAACCTTTCTGCAATTGCTTTTCTCAGTTCCTGTTATTTTGCAAGTACAAGTTTAATCTCATGATGAAGAAAATCTGTCAGAAACTACGATGAAGAGTGTCAAAAACCATTTAATCTAAATACTTGAGGTATGGTTATTGAAATAGTTTTGATATCTCGTAACACACCCCTTCACACATATGTCCCTTTGAGTTTAGAACTTGTACGAGCACAAGAAAACTCTTGTGCTGGAACTTTGATCAATAAATAGAGTTGTCCAGATTCGAAATTTTGAACTCTAAGGTTATACACTGGTATTTTGAGAATTAGAATGATATCAGTAGACTCATCCTACCTTGTTGCCTTGCTCAGGTCCGTAGCCTCTGTATCCTTCTTCTGTTGAAAGAGCAAGTGCATACTGCAGCGTATCATATTATTAACTTCAAATTAGGAAAACTAATATTTTTTTTTCAAAAATTGCATAGTTATCACCTTGTTCATACATAATTGTCTACTAACTAATCGAAAGCTTCATTAAAAGATGGTTTAAAATGTCAAGGGTTTCATGCATGTGGTCAAGATCCAATTGGCTCCTGAAAGTTCGAGAAGTCTCATTAGTCCCTTAAACTTCGTTTGTACTGACTTATAGCCCTTTGAACTTGCTGAATTTGACCTTTGGCTCCCCTAAAGTTACTAATTGACATGCTGAAAGAGATTTGTTGACTCCCTGAACTTGGTTAAAACGACCAATCGACCGCTGAACTTGCTTAAAGTATATGCGCTTCTACTTTGCTATGTCATGTAGGACTTGTGGTGTAATCATCTATTTTTAAGAAACTTTAGGAAGCTAATGGGATATCTCTAAAGTTTAGCGGTCGATAGAATTATTTGGCCAAGTACATAGCCTCTCTGATATATCAAGCCTTAAAATAAGGACTTGAAATACACTACATTGAGTTATTCATAATCACATGAGACTAATCAACATAGATTTTTACCCTACTTGTCAAAATTGACCTGCATACAGGGAATATTTTTAGAATCTAGTGATTGATTTGATCCGACTACTGACCTTATTGCTACTTAAATTGCAAAGGAACAAAAAACCTGAATTTCCAGGAAGTTCTCAAATTGGCAGACTTAGTGTTGAATTCTACCCAATCAGACTTTTGTATTTTATCTAGTTAAAGAAAGTCACATTTACTATGATCCTCTAGATGCAAACGAGATCACATTTACTATGATCCTCTAGATGCAAATGAGACTTTTTCGTATCTAGCAATTAGCAGATATTGAGAAAAGTTCCTAGCTCAATGAGAAATTTCTGAAAAAACAATGAAATAAGGTAATGTATATAAACAAAAGATGAAATCTGAGGAAAAACGATTACTTCTGACATGCTTGCTGCTACAATTTTTGGTATAGGTTCTGTAGTATCGCCTATTCCAAGGCTTATCAACTTAGCATCAGGATACTTCTGAGTATGTAGAAGCTCACGCATCGAAATCTGGTTACAAGTTAAACAGATTCGATATCATAACTATTAGATCACCCAGCAAAGTTCTCAAAATGCTTGATACATACTGTATTTTGAGGAATTAGAGACAAGAATGAGTTACCTCAGGAAACAGATAGCCGTTTCTTAGCTTCTCCATGTTCGTGTTACGTGGTACCTTTGTCCGAAAAACTATGAACCAAATATCAGCAATTAGTCGAGTTATCAGAAAGCTATATGTACATGCTAGAAACCTATACATACCTGGTCCGTCTTTCTGGACAATCAATCTGTATGATAAGAAACATTCAAGCAACAGAATACATCAGAAGAATGCAGAAAATGAACTGACTATGCAGAAGACGAAACTCAAAACAATGGAACTTGGTTTATAGTTCCTGAAGTCGAACAATTACCTGGCTTGGGGAATCAAAGGCCATGAGAATGTTCGAGATGGCATAGCGTTAAATGTTGAATTAAGGTTGAACATTTTATGTTTGAAACTTTAGCTTTATAGGGGACTCTTTGAGAACTCTTGCTGATGTGAGATAAGTAGAAGCAAGCATGCTAACTTATATATTCTAAGATATATGTGTATATATAGATAGATAGATAGATAGATATTTGCTAGTCAATGAACACTCAGAAACATTTATGACAATCATGCATGTTATCTTTAGGTAATATGTAAAACAGTCGATTCACACTGTGTCGAGTCTATGGAAAGAATTATCGATTTGCAAACAGAGAAATATGATTTCATTATTTTGCAAAAGTTGCCATGTGTTTTAGAGAGTTCCATTCATTTTTTGATGATTTGGCTCGTGTTGACTTGTTTACTTTTGTTGTGGCAACAAAATATTGACTTTTGCTAATATGTCATGTTGATTTGATGATGTGACACGTTGGTTGTATGATATGTCAAATGGTATTAGTCAAATTTACAGCATTCCTCCATTTGCATATGGATATGAATGAACCAACGTAGGCTTTATTTGTACGCTTTATTTGTACGTTCTTTAAAAAAGTGGGGGGTCAATGGACAAAATAGCGGTAGGCGTTGCTGATTTTTGGTTCAATAAACATCACCAAGATGCAATCATTTGGGCCAATTCCGTTACAGATTTGAGTCTAGTAAAGTTATTCATAAATTGTAGGCTTAACACATTTCTAATCCCCTATACTTGTCTAGAAAAGTAAAAAATCCTCGTATACTTTAGAAACATCATGTTTGATCCTTTTAGCAATCGACCCCAATAAATTTATATAGCAAAGCAAAGATAAATTAGACAAATTAAAAAATAAATTAAACAAGTCGAAGTGCTTATCACTTTAAGCAAGTTCAAGAAGCAACTAATCAAGTTTAAGAACTATTCAGAATTACCACACTTGCGAGTAGATCAATATGTTACTTTAAGTAATTAACTATTTTGAACCAGGGATGACCCCAAGTTTCATTAGACCAAACTTGCCACAATTTTTTATTGAAAATTCTAATATTTTCCCTTCTATGTGACTTCCTATCCTCTATCTTTGGGTTCATACGTGTCAATAATTGATTTGGTGATAGTAGTAGTTATATTGAAGTATCCATGCAACTAGTAGTTATAGATTAGCTAAAGACAATATGTCTCTTTTCCACATACACCTAATTGTTTTTCTTTTCCTCGTAATTCATTAGTCATTTTTCCTGTTTGGAAAATCTGATGAAGCATCCTTCCTTCATACCATTTGTTTTGTAAGTCCTATGTTCTCTTTGAAAATAACTAAGAAAATGAAATGAGTTCAATCATGCATGTGTATTAAATGGTGTGCATGAATGGTAAGGAAATGTCAAATAACAATTTAAATGACTTTAATACTATGTCAAAAAAAGTTTAGATGAGAAACATAATTTGTAATATCGATTTAGTGGTTCAAGGGACTAATATCATATATCTTCAAAGCAGTAGTTGGTAAAGTTTTAAGAATATTTTTAGGTATATTATGTCATTTGAACTTAGCTAAAAAAGTAGATTGACTTTTCGAACTTATAAAGTGTTTTATTAGCTCTATGAACTTGCTTAAAATAATCTGTTTGCCACTTGAATTTGTTTAAAATGATCTATTATATTCGCCCGTTAAACTTGTGTAAAGTGGTATAGTTTGCAATGTTTACAAATTTACTCTTGTTCTATCACGTGGGTTTAAAGAGCCAATCATGTCACTTCAAACAAGTTCATGGAGCTACGATTATATAAATCTCAAGAGTCAATTTACTTTTTGGGTCAAGTTAAAGGAATTTTTGATGCATTAGGCATAAGTTATATTGGGGTGAATTTCATTGAGGGTCACTAAAGTTTGGTTTCTAATAAAAAAGTTTGTTAGTATTGAACTATTAAATCTAGTCCGCTAGGAAATATATGCTTAAAAATGATAGTTGGTAGAGTCTTGAGATTAGATTTTATTAGGATAAAATTCAATTGATGGCCACTAAAACAAATGTTATTAAACTTCATTTGGACATCTAACAGATCCTGGTACACTATGTATGGAATTTCTAGCATTGAAAGTCCAATTTAAAGCCAGTAATTTCCATTCACACTTATTCAAAAATATGACCTCCACCTAATCTATTTATAAAAAGCCAATAATAGTTATTTAGATTTTCCTAAAGAAAACTTTTAATTAACTGATACTGATAATATCATTCCAAAGGTGAAGAGGTTAAAGTACAATTTGGTCCCTGAACATATTACATATTGGTCCCTGAACTTATAGATCTATCGGGACAATCTACATGGTTCCAGACCTTGTAGCCTTATGCAAAGAATGCCGAATTTACTTGAAAAAAACGTGTTAAAAAATTGCTTAAAATTATGAAAATTAAGTTACCACATGTGTGTTAAATAGAATACCAGGATAGAAAAATCTCTCAGTTAGTAAATGAAAATTTTACTCAAATCATGTAGAAAAAGATAGTGAAAATGACCCTGGAAAAAATCAAGAAACTTTGGGTTGGAAATTTAATTAAAGATAAATATAAAATGAAATGAAAAGTTTGTGAAAATGACATATGACATGATTAAAATTCAAACCTTAAAAAATAAATTCTTCTTTTAGACCATCCAAAAATGTGACAAGCCCTCAACGAATTTGTGGAGGATAAAAAGTTTTAGCAAGAAATGATTCCATCAGTGACGATGAAGTAGGAATATTGAACATCTCGATATAAGTTGATTGAAAAGATAATCAAGAAATAAATGAGAGAAATTTGAATACACTCCATTGAATAAGACTTCATAGTCTTTTTTTTTTTTCTTTTTTTTTTTTAGGAAACAACTTCATAAACTTTCAATGAGTCCGAACTTTTAGACATCAAACAAAACTCTTCTGTTTTTTTAGAAAAGAAAATCTAATATTCATAACGAGAGACAAACAATAATCCTCATATAAGTAAACAAACTATGACCACCCATATATAGAGAAATATTTTTCATATTGAGAAAAAATAACAAAAACCTTTTCAATAAAAAGCTATAATAAATCTATCGTAAGTTTTATTAATAAAACAAAGTAAAATAAAGAAAAAGTTTATCTTCCGATTAGAAGCGAGAAAAAAACCTTTAAACTTGGATGAACTTTCTTGATCGTTAGGTTATAGCTCTTCCTTTTATCATGAATCCCACAAATTAATCGTTAGGTTAAACTTGGATGAACTTTCTTGATCGTTAGAAGCTATAACAAATTGTTATTAATACATTATTTTTATAATTGTTAACACTTGTAGACATATATGTTAAGTACTAAACGAGCTTAAACTTAGGCCCTGTTATTTTTTACTTCTTTTCAACAATTTTAGTTCAGTTCAGAAATTTCAGCAATTTCATTTTTTCCAGCAATTTCAATTTCAATAACATTATTTTTAAACAAAAAATATTGGTAGAATTAATTTAATTTAAAATGAAATTCTTAATTATAAATAATTGAATATCAATTATAAATTTTAAATTTGGAGTAAGGTGCATCATTTATTATTAACTAAAATTAAGTGATTTGTTTTAACCATTGATTTGAAAATGGAGGGTTGTGATGAATTAACTTTTAAAGAGCAAAAATATTTTATCAAGTGGGAGTGTGTGTTTTTTCTACAGTACAATTTGTCTATCTTAGCATTTGATGTGATTATCACAACCGTCGGATCCTTCAATTTGTAAAACGATTTAAGAAATTATACCTATTTATTTATTTATGATAAAATTCATTTAATTATATTCAATTCAATTTAGTTCAGTTCAACAATTTCAGTAAGTTCAACTTTATTCAACAATTTCAGTTCAGCTCAACTTTATTCGGTTCAGTTTTATTCAGTAAAAAAAAACAGAGCCTTATAGTTAAGGACTAAAAACAACTTTTATGCTTATTTTGTCATGTATTTTTAGTTATATCCAATATAATTATTGTTAGGGCTCAAACCCTCAACCGATAAGACACTCTAATATATACCATGTCAAACATCTTTTATATTAATATCTTGCAATATAAACTTCATTAGTTAGACTCAAGAATTGAGATTTGAGCTAAAAATGTAAAATATTTACATGGTCTTGCAATTGGCTTTAGAATTGATTCTCTACACAGTACGTTTCTTCGAAGATAATTATTAAGCAAAAACTGATAACTTGTCACAATCCAACTTGCAATGAATAGTAATGATACATAAATTAACTGAATTTCTACATAGCCCTAAGCTTGTAGATATCCTAAGAGATACTAATGGTACAAAAATGAATTGAAATGTACCTGATGTGTCTTCTGTAGATACGGACATATTGTAAAACTGTAAAAAAAAAAAAAAAACCAAAAAAAAAAGAACAATTAGACTTTACTAAAGCTAAATCATGGAAAAACAAGAACATATAAAAGTCAACGAAGACTTTGAAAACAAAAAGATAAACTAATATAACCTTTCAGATTTTTGTTGGAACAAAACCCAAAAGGTTCAATGAACACAAACTATATTTTTTCTTCTCTAAATTTAATGAGATTAATAAAACGAGTCATGCATATGACTATCGGGAAACAAAATAACAAATTTAAACGTGTCAGATTTTTATTGAAAGATTTAATCAATGCATTATCTTTATTTTAAAAGAGTAAAAATGTTTGATAAATAGCTTTTTAAATTTGTCTAAAAACTTCAATTGCCTCTTTTAAACTTTCATAACTTACAAATGACTCTTTACATATGTTTAGAGGTAATGAATAATTATCTATTCTTGTTCAACTATTACAAATAGCACTTTATTTTTTCAAAAAGTTATAAATTACACCTTATTCTTGTCTAATTGCTTTCAGTAGTCCTCTAATCTAGAAATTGGCCATGACCAAAATGTGAAACCGATAGACGCCGTCATTAGTTACAAAATTTTCGACTCCCAATATAACAAACTTGCACCTATAGCATCATTTACAATTTGCACGTTTTGATACATCGATTTTCAAAATAGAGGATTATTTCTTATTCTTGGATAAGAATATATGATCATTTTGTGGCTTTTGAAAGTTTACGAGAACAATTGAAATTTTATAAGACAAGTTCAATGGACTATGTATTAAGCCAAAATTAAGTCAAGATGCAAAATTTTATATATAAATCAAGGGCAGTAGTTTATACGTGATTTCAAATTGGAAATTATTGCAAACAAAATTCCAAAAACTAAAACAAATAATCAAGATTAGAAAAAAAAAGGAATTAACAATTGAAAACTACAATCTTTCATCACAATTAAACTGAGAGGAGAATGGGAAAGAAAGAAAGAAATCAGTCAAATATGCCATAGTCATCACTTTCCAAATGAAAGAAAACACTCGTTTTTTTCTAAAGAAAAAAAAAAGAAAATAGTTTTTGCTCAATTTGCACTCATAATTAATGATAATAATAATAAAACCTGGCTCGGCTGTGGTTCGGACATGAACTTCTAGTCATATAAAGAGTTAATAACTAGGTTAAGATTTTTACCGTGAATGAAACAATTTTTTATTTTCTAGCAGATTAATAATATATTTTAATTTGTCTTAAAACTTCAACTAACAACTTAAAAGTTTTAAACGTCAAATTATATCTTTCCTTTTATATTTATATCAATCGATATTATTAATTCCAATTCATTCCTGACACTTCTCAAAGAAAATTCCAAATTGGATCTTAAATCGACAGGTTAATATAAGCTTATGCACGCGGTTATACATTTTTTGGATAAAAGTCCATTTTCTATAAGATCTTGGTCTCAGAGATTCTATCGACGACCTTTATTGTGTTGAAAGGAATATATGATCTTATTCAATTTTCATTAGAAGACTGTTTTAGTGTTTCTTTTTTCTTTATGGAAGACTGTTTTACTTTTGACTTTATTATTTAATATTTGTTTCAATAAAACTGAAATTATATGTATTAAAATGATCATAGATAATAATATTTTAATAAAATAACATATGTCAATATTTTAAAAGATTAATGTGGATTATTATATCTTGTTAGACCTGATTGTGGGTCAAACAGGCCCAATAGGCCCAGCCCAAGAAGTTCTTGTTCAGGTCCAAATCAATAATAGTTATGCGGACTCTACTCTACCAGAATACATATGATATTATTGAATTTTTGGAACATCATGTAACCATTGTGAAAATACTCATGCTATTTACTTGTATTCGAATAAATGGTCGGAACATTTTACTATTCAAATTTAGTTGTTATGTTCCGACAACTATTTTTGTCTGCTCTCGGATTTGGCCACTTGTAACTATTCGAAATTTATTCATATCTGAATACAATAGGATGTTGCTAGTTTTCCAATGTCTGTGGATTACTCGTGATCTTGAGTGTTCGTGTAGACACAAAGTTCCACACGAGCAATCCTGACAATAATGTTGAAAATGTTTGGTTCGGTTGAGTATAGATGTTATAGTTTCATCTACAACAGAGTTATATAGATATATTGCAGTATAGAATACATCAAACGTTGCAGTAATGGAAACAAAATAAGAGCAGTTTGCAACATTTCCATATTCGGCAGATAGTCCAGACAAGGCGCACAAGGATCTCGCTACGTTTAACATAGCCTCGCCTAGGAATTGTTAGGCTCAGGACCTTGAGACTCGCCTGAGGCACGCAATAGGAAACCACAGAAGTTGATACTAATAGTTGGTTCATACACAAATGACTATAAACATTAAAATTCAGAAAATGGAACATTGTTCCTAAAGACCAATCATAAACAAAAAAGGAGAACATAAAATCTTCATTTGATTTCGCCATAATGTCGTTAAGATTTCCTTCGCGTTGTGGTTTTGATGTGCTCACGACTCCGCCACAGAAAATCTTCATTTGATTGCATCCCTTAATAAGTACTTTTTCTAACAATGGGAAATTGAAGTTTTAATTGGCAGAGCAAAAGCTGTTCACGGATGGGCAAGTATTATCTCTAGCCGGCTTCTTCAAATTTGGAGACGAGTATCATCTCTTCTATTGACTCGCATTCGCTTATTTCAAGCCTTTTGAGTTTCTTAAGAGATTTCACGGTTGAAGTTGTAAATACATACTTCAAACTGTTGCATCTAGACACCTCCAAGATTGTTAGATTAGGGAAAGCTTTGAATATTCAGAATAAGAACAAAAGAAAGACGAATAAAAGTATATCGATAACCAAACTAATAAAAGATATACGTACCGTTCCACTTGTTCTGCAAATCCCACTCAGATTTGGTAGATAACTCAGCTTCAAAGATTTCGACTTAGGGAACTCGATCGCTTCATCTTCATTCCCTTCACCAACAATTGCTTCTATGTTACAACAAGATTTCACTTCCATTTCTTGAAGATGTGGCAAACATTTTTAACTTATTAATTATCACCAACAATTGCTAATTTAATTGCAATATTAATTATCACTGATATTTATATCCATTGGATTGTTCTCAATTTGACTAGTTATTGTATTAACCAGTTTAGAAAAGTTTAGCAGAAATCCATTTTCGTAAAAGAATAAATATAGGCATTAGTCTTGTTATCACTTATCACTATTATTTTCTTAGAATAAGCGTTGAACGTTCTCAGAAAAGAGTTACGGTATAGGTAGAGACGCATTTAAGCCAAAGACAATGCAAACACCTTTGCCACGCAACGCGAATGATCTTCATGAATCTTTCAACCCATGCATTATGTTGTCTAAGGATATCAGACTACAAGAAAATAGACAAACTTTGTTACATTAGGAAAAGTGAAAAAATATACACTTCAAAAGTTTATAGATTATGTCTTAAGTTAATACATTTTTCCCTTCAACTGCATCAACGCTCCTCAAACAACTATGCTAACTGCAGCAGCAGTTCAACATATCTATCTTCAAGAGATAGCTCTTCAAAAGTGCAAATGCTTCATCAGCTACCGCCTTTTTTAGGAATCTCCACCGACCTTTCAATCCAAAGAAATTACGTTGCATTACTAACACTATCATTATTAATGATCATAAAAGGGAAAGAATAAATATGATTGTAAAAAGATTATTACCCGTTCTGTTGCATTATGTCGTTGAGACTTCCTTCACATTGTAGTTTTGGTGTGCTCACGACTCCGCCGCAGAAAATCTTCATTTGATGGGAAAACCTAATAGATACTTGTTCTAACAATGGGAAATTGAAGCTGTAATTGGCGGAGCAAAAGCTGTTCAAGGCAGGTAAGCAGTTTAGTCTCAAATGCTTCAACTTATCGAAACTAATCACGTCGACATGCTCTTCTATATATTCTCGGTCATCCTCGTTGGCAACAATGATATGTTCCATCAATTTGCAGTTCTGAACTTTTAATTCCTTCAATTGCACCATAGTTTTGGCTGTTGATGCTGTTACCAAGCTTGTCATTTTATTACACAAGTATACCTCGAGAATTGTTAGATTTATGAAAGAAGCCGATGATGGTGCTATATTCATCACATCACAACATTGATAAACACCTAGAGTCTGAAAACACTGAGAAACGGGATCGAGTTTGGAGTCTTCCGTCACTATGTGCTTCAGTTTACTAACACCTTGTAAATCCAGGTGTTTTAGTCCCAGATTATGTTGTTGTTGCTGATCTCCAGTTGCTCTTTCATCACCTAATGAAAATATCTCCCCCACAGAACCACGGTTGAAGACAAGCTTTTCCACAGAGTAGATTCGTCTTGGAAAATCGAACAGAACAGGAATGGTTCCCTGTTCTAAATTACTAAAAGTAGCTTCTTTCAATTTCCATATCGACTCACTTGGAAACCCGTGATGATCACTTTGAGTAATTGCTTTCAAGCTATGCTTATCCAATCTCAAGACCTCCACATTGGGAATAACCTGACAGGAATTTGAAAAATATTTTATCCATGTACACAAACAAATATATGCACACCACAACCGAATAAATATTTAATCTAAGGTAATTAGAAAATGGATTGAAAATGAAAGGTACCACATCCTTGAAGAGGTATTCATTGATTTCAGAGGAAGTTGTTATCTCTAATTCTGTTAGTTTCGGAAACTCAAATCGATATCCACTGCTGAACCTTTTCAGATTTGGAAGCCGAGAAAGTACAAGAAAGTCGAGTTCAGGAAATACAATAACATTGATGGTGTCTTCTTCAAATTTGGTGACACTTATTATTTCTTCCCTTAACTCACATTCACGTATCTGAAGTTCTTTTAGTCGCTTAAGAGAATTCGCCATTGGAGTTCTAAATACATACTTCAAACTCTTGCATCCATAGATCGTCAAGCTTGTTATGTTAGGGAAAGCAACCTGCTCGTTGAATATTCATTTTTTTTTATAATATGAACAAAAAAAAGAAAAATAATAATAATAATAACAAAAGTTTGATAAACATACTAATAAAAGATGTACGTACCATTCCGCTTCTTCCGGAAATGCTTGGAAAGACTTCCCTCAACGAATTGCATTTGTAGATATTTAAAAGTCGTAGTCTTTGAAAGGAATTAATCTTGTGATCCATGCTAGAACCATACAACAGATTCTCAATTCCATCCGTTTCACGTAAATATAAGACTTCAGCCCCTCCCATAAACTCCTTAATCCTATCCATCAAACCAACACTTGTTTTCAACTCAAGCGCTAGAATCCTCGATTTCTCATTAGCATCCGACAAATTCCAATAACCTATGAGGATTTTATAGTTTTGTATTCCATTAAAGAACCAATCCTCTGGTAGAAACTCATCATTTCTAACTTTGATTTCCAAAGTTTTCAGACGAGATAAGTTCTTCAACTCCACAAGACTCGCATTTCCTTTCTTGTCCCACCGATCATATTTGCTAAGCACATACAGCTCTTCTAAGAAATGGAAATTCGTTAAGACATTTGAAGGAATTACTCGGAGCTTGTAGCAGTCTGTCAAATCTAATAACTTTAATCGAGTCAATGCCTCAATTTCTCTAGGCAATCTTTTAATATCTGAACCAGCAAAACTAAGAATCTCCAGCTGCTTCAACTCTGCAACAATAGCAACATTTATCAACTTGCATCCATTCAAACTCAACGTCTGCAGACCTGTAAGGAAGCCAAGTGATGAAGGCAAACCGGACACAAAAATCACGCCGGTGAAATGGAGAACCTTCAGTTTAGTAGCCCCTTCAAAAAACAAGTCGGGGATCACGAGACTAGGATCTCGCACGAACATTGAAAACACCTCTGCTTGTGGACATTGGAGGAATTCAGGAAGCGCAGGGATATCACAAAAAGGGAGGGAAATTCTTTTGTAATCCTTGCTTTCCAAGTCTGTTGATCTGATATGACCTTTACCTACAAAAGCATAATGGACTCTCCATGCAATTGTGGTAGAAATATCACGAACAACATCATGTATTTTTACGTATCCAGCCTTGTCACCATCCAACAGCAAGCTCTCATTTTTGAGTTTATCAATCAAGGTTAACACTCGATTCCTTGATCCTTCAATGGTATTCATGTGCTTAAATAAGCTTAGACCCATACAGTAGACAAGCAAGTCGTGTATTCGAATATTCGAACTCCCAAATAGAGAACATAGCAAGAAAAGTGATTTCGCTTCCTCATCTATCAGTTTCTCGTAGCTTGACTCGATAACTTTGTGTACTTTCTCGTATATCTCTGTATTTTCTGAAATTGAAAGCTGGGTTAGCATATCTTTCCATGCGTATACGTCTTTATTTCGGAGATCTGTGGCAACTTTCTTAATTAGAAGGGGCAACCCTGCACATTTTTTGGCAACTTCAGTTGCTAAGGCACGCAACTCAAGATTGTTAGCCATGCTTACTGACATTTCAAATAATCTCCATGTTTCTTCTTCTTTTAGAACATCGAGTGGGAATTCTTTCTGTGTGCACATCTCACTAGATAAAACTTCCTTCCTCCTTGAGGTTAGCAATATTTTGCAACCTTCGCAGACATCTCCGACAGAAATTCCAACAGCATTCAGATCAAGTTTTTGCCAAACGTCATCAAGAATAATGAGTACTTTTGCTTTATTGAGCCTCTGGTGCAATCGACTTGCTCTTCCAGGAACTTCCTCCCCACCAAATTTCAAGCCTAAAGCATCAGCAATTTCTCCTTGAATTCTTCTTAGGTCCGGTGTCTGAGAAACAGCAACAAGGACTACATCATCGAACCACTTTTGTTCTACAGCTTGGCGAAGGACCTCCTTTGCAAGTGTGGTCTTACCAACCCCTCCCATACCGTAGACTCCGATCATATTCAGATTTGGATCTTTCAAAGCATCCATAATACGGTTCAAGATCAGCACCCGTGATGGCAAGGCTTCATGAGTGTACATAGAAGGCTCAACTATCGGTTGTGGAGGAGGACGGAATGCAATTGGATTTAATCCTTGTGCATTCTGAAGCTTCTCATTGATTGCCAAAGCTTTCTTATGTGCTTTCTTACTGAGCTCATAGCGAGTCTTCAGATTAGGACAAAATCCAGAACAACACTTCTTCTTGGATTCTTCTTTCTCCAGGATAAGCTTCTCTGCATCTTCCATGTCTGTTTTCACAATGCTCAGCCACTCCGTAACATTGGGAAAGATATTTTCCCCATTTCTTGTAGCATCATCAACAGACTGCTGCAACCTGTCTCTCTTGGTCTGCAACTTCTCAACCTCATGATGGAGTCTCTCAACGTTGCTGTCACAAGTAAAAGCGTAGCTGATATGGTTTTTGAGAGGCGTAACAATGTATTTTTTGATGGGATCTGAAAATAACCCCAAACAGGCAGTAATCAACTCCAGAGCCATCTCGATTATCTCCAAAAACACAGAAAGAAGCTTAAATTGAGAAGAGTTTTTTAGAAACCGAATGATCAAACAAAGAGACGACAAGAAGATAACAATGCTTGATTTTTACTTAAGAAAAAAAAAAGTAGCAACAGAAAAAAAGAATAAAGTGGGAGTAAGAAAAGCATAGATTAATCATTGTTGGTCCTCAATTTGAAGGTAGAATCTAAATTTAAAAGCATAAAATTGGATATATTTGAACGCAATGCAGACTCATATTTGAGGCAAAGAATTTAAAGATAAAAGCATAAAGTTACAATTTTCAGTACCAAGTCATCTATTTCTAGTAGATTTATCTGCAAACTAAACCAAGAATTAATGTACCTGATACTCATAAATAACATCATTGTATATATCCACGGCTTACAAATCGAAGATTTGCAACTTTAGTAACTTACTTACCCCACTTGTTCCCCCTGAAGCAATGAAAGGTACTTCCATCAAATGAGTGAGAGTAAGACAGAGATAAGTTCCCCTTAGTTAGTATGTTTTAGGAAAATCTCTCTTTTCAAGCCCGCAAACTTTTAGTAACCAAAAACAGAAGCTTACAGTATGTCCAGCAAAACCACAAAGTTCGACCACGAGATGATCAACAAAAGTCATTTGCTGAGCATTCAGAAACTGAAGTAGACAAGTATGGTTTGCATAAAATGGCATAATGTAGCTCTCTAGTGCCAATAATAAAAGCAAAAGCAAGCTACAAACTAATTGTTTCAGAAGTAATCCATAAACCTATATCTTACAGAGGCAACACTTCACCTTCCTTTATGTGAATGCTCGCAGCAAGACGGATAACATTTAATTGAAGCATCGGAATTCGGAATTGAGCTAAAATATACATCAAAAGCTCTATAAATTAGGAATTAGAGAGAAATTGAGGCGATTAGAAATTTGGAATATGACCATTGTAAAGAATTAATTCAAAGAGGGCAAAATAAGTATTTGACCTTAATTTATGGTGAAGTGTATAAGAAAAGAGTCAGTGATATAGTCAAACTTGTCTTAGCCATCATTTTGTTGATATTTAATGGAATTTTACAGATTTGGATTTTAATGTTACAATAATGTGAAGTCTAAGGAATTTTATGAAATTTAGGAGTCATAATATCAATAATGTTATAGTTTAGGGTCCCTTTAAGCAATAAAAATAGGATCCAAAGACACTTAGAATCTGAGCAAGGAGAGAGGAAAAGCAGAATATGCCTCTTAGAGACCATCTTTGAACAATTATGTTAGAGATAAAATTTTGTGGCTTGTAAACTCAAGGCTATCATCATTATGGCCTAAACTTCGAAGTCAAATGTTATATATTAGGATATTATACCAAATCATATTACAAGAGTCCAATACGGATACTGAGAGTTTTTAGATCCTGACATTTCCATCTTGAACAGATAGTCCATATTAAACTTTTGTGCCAAAGAAGTGCAAAAGATGCGTGCAAGAGAAGAGCTTGTCCAGACGAGGTGCACAAAGATCTCACCTTTGATACATAGCCTCGCCTAGAACTGATGAGGTTCGGGACCTTGAGCCTCAACCGAGGAGCCCCTCAAACAACTAAAGCTACTAACTATGGCAACACTCCAACGTTTCAATCTTCAGCGAGCAAAACCGTTCTTCCAAGTCGAAACTGAAAGTGCAAATGCATCATCACACACCAGTTGACTTGTAGCAATTCTACATTCCGGAAGAGTTGTCTCCATCTTCTTGCATGTCCTCCGGCCTTTCAATCCCAAGAAATAGCATTTAGTAGAAATATTAATTTTGATAGTAAAATGAAAGAATATACATTTTAGATAGGAAGTATATTAATCGATACCCGAACAGTTGTGTTAACATTTCGGAATAGTCGTCTCCATCTTCTGACATGTCTGCCAACCTTTCAATCCCAAGAAATAGCATTACTGGAAATATGAATACTGATAATAAAGTGAACGAATAAACATTGTAGGTACGAAGTATTAATAGACACCTGTTGTAACTGAGATTTGGTGTGCTTACTTCTCCGCCACAAAAATTCTTCATTTGATTGCATCCCTCAATAGATACTTGTTCTGACAATGGAAAATTGATGTTGTAACTGCCAGAGCAAAACCTGTTCAATATAGGTAATTCTTTCAGTGTCAAAATCTTCAACTTATTGAAAGTAATCACATCATCATCATGCTCTTCTGTGCAATCTCCATCCTCGTTTGCAACAATGATATCTTCCATCATTTTGCAGTAAGAAACTCGTAATTCCATCAAATGAATCATACTTTTGGCCGTTGATGCTGTTACCAAGCTTGTCATTTTCTCACACCGGAATATACGGAGAGTTGTTAGATTTGTGAAAGAAAATGATGATGATGATGGTGCTATATTCACCATATCATTACATCCACCAACAGCCAGACTATGAAAACGCTGAAAAATGGGATTGAGCTGGGAGTCTTCCTTCACTATGTGCTTCAGTTTACTAACACCATCTAAGGCCATGTGTTTTAGTCTTAGATGATCCGGTCGTATTGATAATATCTCTCCCAAATAACCACCTTTGAAGGTAAGCTTTTCCAAAGAGTAGATTCGTCTCAGAAAATCAAACATAAAAGGAACAGATTCTTCTATTAAATCGAACAGAGTGACTTGTTCCAATTTCCACAGCAACGGATCATCATTTTGTATTGCCTTCAAGCTATGGTGATTCAATTCCAAGACTTTTACATACGGAATAATCTGACCAAAAAAATAAATAAATCCAAGGTAACATGTATACACAAATATATGCCAATGGAAAGCATAATATCAAAATTGGATAGAAAGGTGCATAACCCATTCATAAACATCATAAATTTCCTTTTTATAAATTGAAAAGTCTTTTACGCTTTTCATATAGTCACACTCGAAGTTTTAAAAAGTTTACTTTCAAACCATAGAAAATAAATTATCACATAAGATGAATTACAAACGTACTTTCAACAGAGTTTGATTTATTTATTTAATTTTTTTTTTAAATCAACAGAGTTTGAATTTTATAACTAATTGTTCTTTCATGCTTTTGTTTTTGTTAAAGTTTTTGAGATACTTCCTTTTATTGTTCCAATACAGCATGATGCAAATGCGCGTAAAGATCGACGGAAGGTGAATTACAAGTATCCGGTTGCTTTGGATACAACTGTACAACTGTAATGAAAAGATAGGTTATCAACTTATCATTAAATGCAAAAATTTGTTTGGCTCGTACCTTCTGAATAAAACAGAGTGAACCTTGAGTTGGAAAATTGTGTTTGGTGATGATGGAACCAAACTCGATAAATTTATCACAATCACGAACGGTCAAACTTTGCAATTTAGGCCATTCGAAAGTATGAGTACTCACAACTTCTGATCCTTCAGTTTTCGGCTCTGCAATTATCATTTCTACTCCACACTCATGTATTATGAGCTCTTGAAGTTGGAGCAGGCCACAAGCTATGGATGTTGGAATTACGTATTTCAACTCCGGGCAATATTCAACTTTAACTGATTGCAGACTCTCAAAACTGAAAGCTTTATCGATGTCCTTGCTCCATATATGCTTCAATGACTGTAGAGAAATTATCTCTACCCGTTGTAAAGAAAATGCTTGTAGTACATTTGATTCTTCATAGCCAACCCCTTCATATCCATATATCTCTTTGAGTGCATTGCATCTAGATACACGAAGCGACTCTAATCTCTCAAATCGTCTATATGCATTTGATGGGAAAAGAGCTAATAGCTTTTCGCAATATCTAATCTTCAATGATTTTAATTTGGAAAATGAATCTTTGTCTGAAAATTGTTGGTGCCACAAATATGTCATGTTTCCCATCTTTCCAATTTGCATTTTCTCTAGATTCGGGAGAGTAACCTACGATAATATCATGTTCAAAAATATAAAAGTGAGATTTGTTCAAGAAATGTTACACAAACTCTTTGTTTATATGATTAAACAATAAGTTGTACTTTTTGTTAGGTGGAGATAGAGGTAAGTAAACTCTTTGAAGGGCTATTTCAAATCTAACTAAGAATTACCAGATATCTTATGATATCCCTCCCTTTCATATTAAATTAATATTAGATATCCTTTAGGACATGTATCTATGAACATAAGTCTCAGAAAATGGTTTATACTTTTATTTTTGAGTTGTAGTTATTAATGACTCACTTATGCATGAGTGCATATGAAAAAAGTTAATTAATATGCATAGATGAAACAAAAATTCATACATTAAGAAACAAGAAAAATAAAAAAAGGGACAATTAATATGAAATAGAGGAGTACTATTTATTTATTTATATATGTGCAATAGAGGGACTGAACTATTTAACATAACAAAAATGGAGGACCATGTAATGTATTTTTGAATATTCAGGATCTAAACAATATGTTCGATAAAACTGCGGGTAGTATTAAAGTATTTATCCACATAAAACTATGAAATTCATTCAAAATGGAAGGACTAAATAATGTTCTTTCAAAATACGGAACTAAACAATGTCTTAGGTAAAATAATACATAGATGCTAATAAATTATATACCATATTTTCTTATTTCATGCCTTTTTGTTTTGTCCCCTAATTTTGAAAAATGTATTCTAAGATCATTATCTTTACCTTTCTTTATCGTCCAGACACATTTTTGATTGGATAACAAGTGAAAGCTTTTCGCTATTTTTAGTTTTCAATTAATCTAAAAGAATAAATAGAAGGACCAAAAGGTCAATAAAGATAAAATATAGAGATCTTATAATGTGTTTTTCAGAATAGGAGGATTAAACAGTCTATTAAGTAAAAAGGTAAAGAATGATAAATTATTTACCGTATAATAAAAGGCTTGGAATGAAAGGTAATATGGGAAATTAAAATAATTAGAAGAAATTGAAAAAGAAAAGGGATAGAAATAAATCACCATCTCATTGAAGAAGTATTCATCTCTACTCTCATTGTTGTTTCTTCTATCTGAATCTTTGGATACAAAGTTCTTTAACAAAGAACAATTTCCTATTTCCAATTTCTTTAGTTGAGGAAATTTAACTACTCCTTCAGATTTGGTGACCAGTGTTATCTCTTCCATTGAATCACAATTCCATATGGAAAGCTTTTCGAGATGCTTAAGAGATTTAACCATTGAAGTTGTAAATACATACTTCAAACTATTGCATTGGTAGATCACCAAGCTTGTTAGGTTCGGGAAAGAAACCTGTTCATTGTATTTCAGAAGATAAACAAAAATAAAAAATAGAACATCGATGAACAAGATAATAAAAGACGTACCGTTCCTCTAGTTGTTCTGCAAATGCCTATGAGATTTGGTAGATACCTCAACTTTAAAGAGGTCAATTGGGCCAACTCCATCACTTCATCTTCATTCCCTTCACCAACAATTGCTTCCATGTTCCTACACCATTGCACTTCCATTTCTTCAAGATGCGGCAAACATTTTTCGCTTGAAAATGGAAGGAGATGAGACTTCAGCCCCAACGAATTACATTTTTCGATATTTAAAACACGTAGTCTGTGAAAGGAAATAATCTTCTCCATGTTAGAATCACATGACAGATTCTCAATTCCATTTACTTCATGTAGATATAGGACTTCAGCCCCTCCCATAAACTCCTTAATCCTATCCATCAAACCAGTACTTGTTTTCAGCTCAAGCGATAGTATCCTCCTTGAAGCTTTATTAGAAACAAACCCAGGCCAATCACGCATGATGATTTTGTAGTTTTGTATTCCATTAAAGAACCAATCCTCTGGTTACAGCTTGTCATCTTTAACTCTAATTTCCAAAGTTGTGAGGCGAGACAAGTTTTTCAATTCCACAAGACTCGCATTTCCTTTCGTGCCCCACCCATTATATCTATTAAGCATGTACAGCTCTTCTGATAAACGCAGATTTGATAAGACATTTGAAGGGATTAATTTGAGACGATTGCAGCCTGTCAAATCTAAAAGCTTCAGTCGAGTCAATGCATCGAGCTCTTTAGGAAATTCTTTTACATTTGAACCGGCAAAGCTAAGGACCTCTAGCTGCTCCAACTGAGCAACCATAGCTACATTATTCAACATGCATTCTTGTAAACTCAATGTCTGCAGGCCTGTAAGGAAACCGAGTGATGATGGCAAACTGGACAAAGAACTCACACCAGTAAAATGGAGAACCTTGAGTTTTCTAACCCCATCAAAAAATAAATCAGGGATATTAAGATCTTCGGCGAACAATGAAAACACCTCTGCTTTTGGACATTGGAGGACTTCAGGAAGCGCAGGAATCTCACAGTAAGGGAAGGAAATTCTTCTGCAATCTTTTCTTTCAAAGTCTGTGGATTTGATCTGACCTTTACCTACAAAAGCAGAATGCTCTTTTGATGCAATTGCGGCAGCAATGTCACGAACAACATCATGGATTTTTATGAATCCAGCCTTGTCACCTTCCAATAGCAAGCTCTCATTTTTGAGTTTATCAATCAAGGTCAACATTCTATTCCTTGAGTCTTCAATGGAATCCATTTTCTTAAATAAGCCTAGACCCATACAGTAAATGAGCAAGTCTTGAATTCGAATATTTGAACTCCCAAAAAGAGCACAAAGCAAGAACAGTGACTTTGCTGCCTCATCTTCCATCTTCTCGTAGCTTGACTCCATAACTTTGTGTACTTTATTGTATATCTCCGTGCCTTTCACACTTTCAAGCTGCTTTAGCATATCATTCCACGCGTATAGCTTTTTATTATTTCGCAGATCTGAGGCAACTATCTGAATGAGAAGGGGCAACCCTGCACATTTGTTGGCAACTTGTTCTGCTAAGGGACGCAACGCTTGATCATCAGCCATGCTTGCTGACTTTTGAAATAATCTCAATGCTTCTCCTTTATCTAGAACATCCAGAAGGAACTCTTTTTGTGTGCGCATCTCATTTGATAAAACGTCCTTTTTCCTCGAGGTTAACAAAATTTTGCTACCTTTCGATGCATCTCCGAAAGGAATTCCTACAGCATACAAGTCGAGTTTTTGCCAAATATCATCAAGAATGATGAGTACTTTGTCTTTCTTCAATCTTTCATGGAGTTCACTCGCTCTCACCGAGATTTCTTCAGGATTAAGTTGCAGGTTCAAGAAACCAGCAATCTCGCCTTGAATTTTTCTCAAATCTGGATTCTGAGAAACGGGAACCTTAATCACTGTCTCGAACAACTTCTCTTTCAATGCTTGGCCGTGGACCTCCTTTACAAGCGTGCTTTTACCAACTCCTCCCATACCATAAACCCCTATCATATTCAGATTTGGATCTTTCAAAGCGTCCATAATCTCGTTCAAGATCCGCACCCTTGAAGTCAATGCTTCATGGCTGTAGACGGAGGGCTCAACTATTTGCTGTAGACGAGGGTGAAAAGAAATCGGATGTAGTCGTTCTGCATTCCTAAGCTGCTCATCGATTGCCAAAGCTTTCTTATGTGCTTTTTTACTGAGCAGATAGTGAGTCTTCAAATTGGGACAAAATCCGGAACAACTCTTCTTCTCAGCTTCTCCTTTCTCCTGGACAAGCTTCTCTGCCTCTTCAATGCCTTCTTCTGAAGTGCTCAGCCACTCGGTAACATTAGGAAAGATCACATCCCCTTTTCTAGTAGCTTCATCAACGAACTGCTGCATCCTGACCCTCTTGATCTTCAGCTGGTTCACGTTATCATGGAGTCCCTGAACCTTGCTGTCACAGGAAAAAGCGTAGCTGACATTTTGTTTGATAGGCGTAACAATGTATCGACCGATAGGATCTGTAATTAAATTGACTACAAGGGAAACAATCATCTCCATGTTGAATGGTGAAGTGAACAGAAGAGATGAGTAATGAAGATAGGTGAATATAAGTGAAGAAGAGAAGAGTAATAATTAACAAGACTCTGTATGAATGGTTGTGCTTTCTAAGAGTATTTATAAGACTCTTTCATGTAGTGCTAATTTACAGCAGCTATTATTGAAGTTAAACGGTTGACTATGATTAAGATTAATTAATTTATCGAATGACTGATTGCACGTCTGTTAATTTAGTACTTAATCTGATCCCCCAACAGCTATGATTTAAATACAACATTTCATATATTTTGGTAAGAATACAACATTTCATATATAAACTCACCTCATGGCTATTATTTTATGTATATGATCATTCACTGCAACATATGGGTTGTCACCTATATATTCTACATTGTAATAGCGGAGATAATTAAGATTTAATGGTTCACTTAAATTATTAAAATTTGATATATATGAAGATTGAGTGTAAGCGAGAATGGTTATGCTTACCAACAAAAGGAATGTTATTAAAATTTGATGGTTGACTTGAATTAATTTAATGATTATGAGTAAGTAATCTGTTAATTTTTATCACCGATTCTCTTTTGCTTGGCTGAAGATTTTCTGAGTCGTCTTATCACAATGCAAGTGAATAATGGAAGTATTGATGCTATGGGTTATGTGCGTAATGCCTCTTTCCCTTCTCATTTGATTTATGCAGATGACATTCTTATGTTTTGTAAAGCTTCGGTGAAGAATATGAATGCTATTAAGAAGACTTTTGATGTTTATAGTGGTCTCTCGGGGCAAGAAGTTAATTGGAACAAATCTGAAGTGATTTTTGGGAAGCATATCCAACAGAGACGTGCTTCTTCGTTGGCCAGTAGAGTTGGTATTAGAATTGGAGTCTTGCATTTTCCTTACCTAGGAGTCCCTCTTTTCGTTGGTGCCCCTAAAGCGAATCAGTTGCGTCCGATTGCGGATAGAGTGATTGCCAAATTCTCCAAATGGAAGGGTTCGTCTCTTTCCATTGCCGGTCGAGTGGAACTAGTTAACTCTGTCATAATAGGTTCCTTTTTGCACACTTTCGCTGTCTATAAATGGCCGACTTCCCTTATTAAAAGAATTAATTGTTCAATGAGAAATTTTATTTGGACGGGATGTGTTGATTTGAAAAAAACTGTCACCGTTCCTTGGAACATCTGTTGTTGTCCCAAGAAAAACGGAGGCCTCGGAATTAAAGATTTGACTTCTTTAAACTTTGCAATGATGGGCAAGCTAGTATGGGACTTGATTAAAGGATCTCCTATAAGCTTTATTTCCAAACGCTTTCTTACGGTGGCGAAAGAACCTAAAAGAACCCCATTGATGTCTTCTATTTGGACCTCAATTCGAAGCATGTATGCTTGGATTCGTGTTAATTCGAGATGGTGGATTGGTGCTTCTTCGAATTTGAGCTTCTGGTATGACTTTTGGATTTATCCTAATATTGCAACTCGTCTTCAAATTTCTGTGACAGATCCGTCTTTGGCAGTTGATGTTGTAGGGAATTATTGCATTGACTCAGTCTGGTGTAATCCTCCTATCGCTGATGTTAATTTGCTTGCAGAAATTAAATTGATTATGGGAGGTTATGACTTAAATGACACAGCTTATTGGCTCGGTTCAAGCAAGGGTATTTTCACGGTTAAAGATTGTTATAGAGAGCTTCAACCAGATTTTGCTCAAGTCGATTGGTACTCTTTTCTTTGGAAACAATTTATTCCCCCGTCTCGCTCTCTTCTCTGTTGGCGAGTCATTCACGGATATGTTCCTACTCATGACCAACTCCGTCTTCGTGGTTTGATGATTGTTTCTCGCTGCGTTTTATGTAACCATTCTGTTGAGAATATTGATCATGTTTTTGTACAATGTAATTTTGCTAGGACTATTTGGACAGCAATCTCAGCTTTATTTGGGAAGCAAATTGATTGCTCAGGCACTTTTTTAAACCTTTTTAGAGATGTTAGGCAGCGAAGCTTTAGTCGTCAACTTGATTCTCTCTGGAACACAACAATCATTAGTGTGGTTTGGATCATTTGGAAGACTAGGAATGACACTTTTCATAACGACACTCCGGTTAACATTAGCCTTGTTCTCCGAAGCCTTTGGATTATGATTCGTGAGTCTGATTTGGACAGCTCAGGGACGATGTTCAACTCTCTTTTGGACCATCATGTTCTGAGGCAACTTGGTTTGCGAGGAAGGGTGCACCATTCTCCCCGTATTTTAGAGGTTCGTTGGAATTTTCCTTTGGGGGGTTGGTTGAAGTGCAATACAGATGGTTCAGCTATGGGTGCTCCTGGTCCGGCGGGTTCAGGGGGTGTTTTTCGTACCTGTAGAGATTTTGTTAACGGTGCTTTTGCTTTTCCAATTGCCAACTCTTATGCTTATGTCGCTGAGCTTCACGCAGCAATATTCACGGTTAACGTCCGAGCAGAAGCTTCTGAGGCATGGAAGATCATCAAGTCCCAAATATTCTAGTTGAATGAACAGAAAAGTCCATAATAGCCTTACAAATAATTGGCTCGAAATATAGTAGGTTAATCAACTCAAATTCATCAAACTGTGTCCGCTCTTCCAAGTCGAAAACTTTCTCATGCAATGAAAACAGAGTTCAGAATTAAAAAAGAATATCCTTTCTAGCAAAGGTTTCTCTATTATAGGCCTGATTATATTCATACAAATTAGAATAAGTATGAGAGAATATATAATGATTCATTAATCAAAACTACAGTTGATGAAAGCAGTCCAACGTTGCCATCTTTAGCAGATAGTTGAAATTAAACTTCTGTGTTAAAAAATTGCAGAAGAGGAGCGCTCCTGCGAAGAGCTTGTGAAGCCTAGCCGAGGTGCACAAGGATCTCACCTTTGATACATAGCCTCGCCTAGGACTTCTGAGGCTCAGAACCTTGAGGCTCGCCTGAGGAGTGCCTCGAACAAGCATACCAACTATGGCAGCACACCAAGCAGACCGTTATTCCAAGTTGGAATCAAAAGTGCTAATGCATTATCCAACACTTGACTTGCAGCAATTCTAGGTTTCGGATGAGTCGTGTCCTCTGTCTACCAACCTTTCAATCCCAAGAAATAGCATTAATAGAAATATTAATATAATTTATAAAGTGAAAGAATAAAATTATAGGTAGGAAGTTTAAAACATACCTTCTCTCTTGTATTTGACATGCTTTTATGGCGTTAAGATTTCCTTCCCCTTGTAGTTTTGGTGTTCTTACTATACCGCCACAAAAAATCACCATTTGATCACATCCGACAATGGATACTCGCTCTAACAATGGGAAATCAAAGTTGTAATTACCAGAGCAAAAGCTGTTCAAGCAAGGTAAGCGATCTAGTGTCAAATGTGTCAGCTTACTGAAAGTAATCGCATCATCGTTCTCATTCGCAACAATGATATCTTCCATCATTTCGCATTTTTCAACTTTTAAGTCCGTGAGTTGAATCATACTTTTGGCTGTTGATGCTGATACCAAGTTTGTCATTTTATAACAGCAAAATATATGGAGAGTTGTTAGATTTGCGAAAGAAACTGATGATGATGGTGGTGTTATATTCATCATATCAACACAATATTTAACACTGAGAGTCTGAAAACACTGAGAAATGGAATTTAGTCGTGAGTCTTCTGTCACTATGTGCTTCAGTTTGCTAACATCATCTAAATGCAGGTGTTTTAGTGTAAGATGATATTGTTGTTGTTGATCTCTAGCTGCTCTTTCATCATCTGATAAAAATATCTCTCCCAAAAACCCTTCTTTGAGGACAAGCTTTTCCGCGGTGTAGATTCCTCTCAGAAAATCGAACAAGAAAGGGACGGACTCCTCTTCTAAATTTCTAAGAGTTAATTCTTTCAATTTCCACGACTCACTTGGAAACTTGTGATCATCACTTTCTGTAATTGCTTTCAAGCTATGGTGATCCAATGCCAAGACCTCTACATTGGGAATAACCTAACCAAAATTTGAAAATATTTTATCCATATCACAAACAAATATATGCAGGCAGCATTTTATTTAAAAAAAACAAATATATGCAGACAAAATATTTTATCCATACTCACATAATTAAGATATTAATTACAAACGCACTTTCAACCGAGTTTGATTTCTATAACTAAATGTTTTTTTGTTAACCATGGTATCAACATATCAATGAGTCGAATTAAAGAGCAAAGATCTTTGCGTGTTTTTTCTTGTGTATATGAAAAGACGGGTAATGTTACATTTAATTTTAACTAATGGTATTAAATGAAAGAAGTTGTCTTGCTTGTACCTTTTGAATAAGGTAGATCGAATCTCGAGTTGGAAAAATGTGTTTGGTCTTGGAGATGGTGGAACCAAACCTGGTCAATTTGTCGCAATCATGTATTCTCAAACTCTCCAATTTGGGCCACTCAAAAGCACGAGTACTCAAGCCTTCTGATCCTTCAGTTTTTGCCTCTGCAATTATCATTTCTACTCCAGAATCTTCTATTTCGAGCTGTTGAAGTTGGAGAAGGCCACAAGCTATGGATGTTGGAATTACGTATTTCAACTCTGGGCAAAATTTAACTTCAACCGATTGCAGATTCTGAAAACTGAAAGCTGCATCGATGTCCTTGCTCCATATATGCTTCAGTGAGGCTAGAGAATATATCTCTACGCGTTGTAGAGCCAATGTTTGTAAGACATTTTTTTCTTCATAGACAACCCTATCATATTCATATATCTCTTTGACTGCATTGCAGAAAGATATATGAAGTGTCTGTAATCTCTCAAATTGTCTATACGTGTTTGATGGGAAAACAGCTAATAGCTTTTCGCAACGTCTTATCTCCAATGATTTTAATTTGGAAAATGAATCTTTATCTGCAAATTGTTGGTGCCACAAGTACCTCAACTTTCCCATCCGATGAATACACATTAACTCCATATTCGGGAGAGTAACCTATGATAATATGTTCAAAAGATAAAAATGAGATTTGTTCGAGAAATGTTCCCATCTCTTTGCATTTTTGTTCTGTTCATTTCGTTTATATTTCAGCTACACCGTCTTTGCAAATTGTTAAGGAAATATAACGAATTAAGGTAATTAGAAGCAATTGAAAGAGAAAATGGATAGAAATTAATCACCAGCTCATTGAAGAAGTATTCATCTCTACTCTCATTTCTGTTGCCTCTATCTGAATCTTCGGACACAAAGTTCTTTAACGAACAACAGTTTCCTATTTCCAATTCTGTTAGTTCAGGAAATACAACTACTCCTTCACATTTGGGGACCAGTGTTATCTCTTCCATTGAATCACAATTCCATATGTAAAGCTTTTCTAATCGCTGCAGAGATTTAACCATTGAAGTTGAAAATACATACTTCAAACTCTTGCATTCAACCACCTTTAATCTTGTTAGGTTAGGGAAAGAAACCTGTTGTAAATTCATTCTTTTTCAGAATAACAACAAAAATAAAAGAATAAAAGTTTGATAAGCAAACTAATAAAAAAACGTACCTTTCCACTTGTTCTGCAAATGCCTCTGAGATTTGGAAGAAACCACAAGGTCAAAGAGGTCAATTGGGTCAACTCCATCACTTCATCTTCATTCCCTTCACCGGTAATTGTTTCAATTGACTCACACCAACTTATGTCAAGCACTTTGAGTTGCGGAACAGATTTCATAATTGAAGTTGTAAAAACGTACTTCAAACTATCGCATTTGTAGATATTCAAGCTTGTTAGGTTGGGGAAAGAAACCTGCTCGTTTATTATTCATTCTTTTTCAGAATAAGAACAAAACAAATAAACAAAAAATCGATGAACAAGATAATAAAAGACGTACCTTTCCACTTGTTCTGCAAATGACTCGAAAATTTTGTAGATACCTCAGCATCAAAGAGGTCAATTGGGTCAACTCCATCAACTCATCTTCATTCCCTTCACCAACAATTGCTTCCATGTTACTACACCATTTCACTTCAATTCCTTGAAGATGCGGCGAACATTTTGAAAATGGAAGGACATCCCTCAACGAATCGCATCTCTCTATATTTATAAATGGTAGTCCCTGAAAGGAATTCTTCTTCACCCTGCTAGAATCACATGACAGATTGTCAAAACTGAAATCTTCATATCCATATATCTCTTTGACTGCATTGCAGTCAGATACATGAAGTGACTCAAATCTCTCAAATTGTCTATACGTATTTGATGGGAAAACAACTGATAGCTTTTCGCAACTTCTAATCTCCAATGATTTTAATTTGGAAAATGAATCTTTATCTGCGAATTGTTGGTGCCACATATATCTCAAGTTTCCCATCCGATCAATACGCATTATCTCCATATTCGGGAGAGTAACCTACGATAATATGTTCAAAAGATAAACATGAGATTTGTTCAAGAAATGTTACCCAATCTTAAATCTTATTGAACAAATCAAGAAAGGTAATAAAGCGAATTGAAAGAGAAAATGGATAGAAATCAAAAACCAGCTCATTGAAGAGGTATTCATTAGTAGTCTCATTGCTGTTGTTGCTAACTGAATCTTTGGACACAAAGCTCTTCATTTCACGGAAACCCTCTAGCTTCAGTTCTCTTAGTTGTAGAAATACAGTTACTTCTTTACATTTGGACACAAAGTTCTTCATTGCAAAGCAACGTTTTATCTTTAGTTGTCTCAGTTTCGGAAATTGAATCGGATATCCACTACTGAACCTTTTCAGATCTGGAAGGTCCTTAAGTTGAACAGAGTCAAGTTCAGGAAACTTAAACATATTGATGTTGTCTACTTCTTTTATTCCTTCAAATTTGGCGACCAATATTATCTCTTCCATTGATTCACAACTACTTATCTCAAGCTTCTTGAGTTGCTTGAGAGATTTCACCATTGAAGTTGTAAACACATATTTCAAACTATTGCATCGGCAGATGTCCAAGCTTGTTAGATAAGGGAAAGAAACCTGCTCGTTGGATATTCATTCTATTTCAGAATAAGAACAAAAATATAAGATATTAAAAATTGGATGAACAAACTAATAAAAGACGTACCGTTCCTCTTGTTGTTCTGCAAATGCCTATGAGATGTGGTAGCTCCATCAGCTTCAAAGAGGTTAATTGGGCCAACTCCATCACTACATCTTCATTCCCTCCACCGACAATTGCTTCAAAGTTATTACAAGATTGCACTTCCATTTCTTGAAGATGCGGCAAACATTTTTCACTAGCAAATGGAAGGACTTCCCTCAACGAATGGCAGTTATTGATCTTTAAAACTCGTAGTCTCCCAAAGGAATTACTCTTGTGATCCATTCTAGAATCACACAACAGATTCTCCATACCATTCAATTCACGTAAACATAAGACTTCAGGCCCCATAAACTCCTTAATCCTATTCATCAAACCAATACTTGTTTTCAGCTCAAGCATTAACATCCTTGAACGTTCCTCAATGCCATAAAAGTGATACCAATCCCAATAACCTATGGTAATTCTATAGTTTTGTATTCCATTAAAGAACCAATCTGCTGGTAACAACTTGTCATCTATCACTTTGATTTCCAAAGTTTTCAGGCGAGACAAGTTCTTCAATTCCACAAGACTCGCGTTTCCTTCCGTGCCCCACCCACAAAAACTGTAAAACACGTAGAGCTCTTCTAAAGAATGCAGATTTGATAAGACCTTTGGAGGATTACTTTGAGACGATAGCAGCCAGTCAAATCTAAGAGCTTTAAATGAGTCAATGCTTCAATTTCTCTAGGCAATTCTGATATATCTGAACCAGCAAAACTAAGGACCTCCAGCTGCTTCAACTCGGCCACCATAGCCACATTTATCAAGTTATTACATCTATCCAAACTCAATGTCTGAAGGCCTGTAAGGAAACAAATTGACGAAGGCAAACTGGAAATAAAACTCACGCCAGTAAAATGGAGAACCTTCAGTTTTGTAGCCCCTTCAAAAAATGAAGCAGGGATATCAAGACGCAGATATTCCCCGAAAACTGAAAACACCTCTGCTTCTGGACATTGGAGGACTTCAGGAAGCTTGGGGATCTCACAATAAGGGAGGGAAATTCTTTTGCAATATTTGCTTTCGAAGTCTATTGAGCTGATCCGATCTTTACCTACAAAAGCATAATGGACTCTCGATGCAATTGTGGTAGCAATATCACGAACAACATCATGGATTTTTACGAATCGATCCCTGTCACCATCCAACAACAAGCTCTCATTTTTTAGTTTATCAACCAAGGTTAACACTCGATTCCTTGATCCTTCGACGGAATTCATGTGCTTAAATAAGCTTAGACCCATACAGTAGATAAGCAAGTCGCGAATTTGAATATCCGAACTCCCAAACAGAGCACAAAGCAAGAAAAGTGACTTGGCTTCCTCATCTATCAGCTTCTCGTAGCTTGACTCGATAACTTTGTGAACTTTCTCGTATATCTCTGTATTTTCTGAAATTGAAAGCTGAGTTAGCATATCTTTCCATGCATATACGTCTTTATTTCGAAGATCTGTGGCAACTTTCTTAATAAGAAGGGGCAACCCAGCACATTTTTTGGCAACTTCAGTTGCTAAGGCACGCAACTCAAGATTGTTAGCCATGCTTACTGACATTTCGAATAATCTCCATGTTTCTTCTTCTTCTAGAACATCAAGTTGGAATTCTTTCTGTGTGCACATTTCACTAGATAAAACTTCCTTCCTCCTTGAGGTTAGCAATATTTTGCAAGCTTCGCAGCCATCTCCTACAGAAATTCCAACAGCATTCAGATCAAGTTTTTGCCAAACATCATCAAGAATAATGAGTACTTTTGCTTTATTGAGCCTCTTGTGCAATTGACTTGCTCTTCCGGGAACTCCCTCCGCACCAAATTTCAAGCCTAAAGCATCAGCGATTTCTCCTTGAACTCTTCTCAGGTCCGGCGTCTGAGAAACAGCAACAAGGACTACATCATCGAACAACTTCTGTTCTACAGCTTGGCGAATAACCTCCTTTGCAAGTGTGGTCTTACCAACCCCTCCCATACCGTAGACTCCGATCATATTCAGATTTGGATCTTTCAAAGCATCCATAATACGGTTCAAGATCAACATCCGTGATGGCAAGGCTTCACGACTGTACATAGAAGGCTCAACTATCGGTTGTGGAGGAGGATGGATGCAATTGGATTTAATCCTTGTGCACTCTGAAGCTGCTTATCGATTGCCAAAGCTTTCTTATGTGCTTTCTTACTGAGCTCATAGCGAGTCTTCAGGTTGGGACAAAGTCCAGAACAACACTTCTTCTTGGCTTGTTCTTTCTCCCGGATAAGCTTCTCTGCAGCTTCCATGTCTGTTTTCACAATGCTCAACCAGTCGGTAACATTGGGATAGATTTGTTCCCCGTTTCTCGTGGCATCATCAACAGACTGCTGCAACCTGTCTCTCTTGTTCTGCAGCAGCTCAACCTCAAGATGGAGTCTCTCAACGTTACTGTCACAAGTAAAAGCGTAGCTGACGTGGTTTTTGAAAGGCGTAACAATGTATTCTTTGATGGGATCTGTGAATATCTCCAAAATGGTAATAATCAACTCTAGAACCATCTCGATTACCTCCAAAAACACAGAAAGAAGCTTAAACTAAGAACAGTTTTTTAGAAACCGAAAGATCAAATAAAGAGAAGACAAGTTTATTTGCTGGCAAGAAACGTTTGAAGACCAAAAAAATACAATGGGTAGGAAATAAGAAAATGGAAAAGGAGGAGAAATTGGTAGGAAAATAGAAGAGTAATTGGAGATTTGTGGATGAAAGATGTAAAGTGAGAACTGAAATGAGATGGAAAAAAGAAGATAACAATGCAAGGAAAAAAGAAGATAGCAATGCTTGATTTTAACTAAAGAAAAAGGAAACGTAGCAAGGGAACAAAATAACAAACTGGAAAAAGAAAAGCATAAATTAAATATTGTTGGCAAGCAAAGGTTCTAAAAATAAAAAGTATAAAATGAGATATATTTGGAACAAAGAATTTAAAAATAAAAGCATAAAGTTACAACTTTAGCATCTATTTTATTCAAAAATAAAGTTGCAATTTTCATTACCAAGTCATCTCCGTTTGGTAGATTTATATGCAAACTAAACAAATGATTTTTATCTGCAGAATAACAAAATTCTCAGCTCAAGGAACTAACAAGAGGTACAAAACCTCACAAACTTCCACGTTAACAAAATCGTGTACTTTACATCACAAAAGTAAAAATTGAAATATCGCCACAGTTTGACTTAATTGAGCTCATCCTCTCTCTTTACTTTCATATTTCAAGTGTTTGTTTCTTAAACATCCTAGAGAAACATATTTCACAATTAAACCATATTCAAATGATTAACTCGGTTCAAATTAATTGCATTACGCGTATGTTTGAGTGCATTGATTCATGCAGAGGACATACCTTAAACAAAAATAATGTTTGAACGGCGTTATTAAGGCTGCCTTTCCAGAGCCAGCCATACTCGTGTTTTCCTATTCTGACTTGGTGCTGTTGGAACTTGCTCGGAAAACATCTTCTTATTAGGATATCCTGTAACCATCACTTCTTTCGAAGATTGAAAATAAAAAACATAATTTCTTGAACAAAAGCTTGTGAGGCATGGCAAATCCCAAATATTCTAGCTGACTGAACCAAATCTCAAATTCTACCTCGTCGGATGCAATGGCAATAATTACTTGCATCGTTTTCAAATAATTTATATTCATTCTTTTCAGCTGAACAAGATTCCTAGCTGTTGAGGTCATTATGAGATTTACCAGCCCATCACATTATGGAAAGCTAAATGCTTGAGCTTTGGCAGATTTGGTAGCTCTATGTTTGTCAACAAAACAAGTGACCCTGAAGGTTAATTTCTTCAATTACAGCATCAGTTAAAGCAAGCTTCTCAAATTTGGGAAAACGTCGAACGAAATTAGATGGTGAAACTGCACATTCTTCACTCTGGAAACCTGTTAACTGAATGCGCTTCAGTCTGTGTAGGAATTTCAGTTGATATTTTCCAAAAATATAGCCTTCGATCTGTTCCATTCTAGTTCTAATTCTAGTAATCCTGGAATTGCAAATGTGAAGACAAAAGGACCTTACAGGTTCATTATCGCTCTCCAAATTCCAAATTTCCTGAAACAAGAATTCAAATTTGATCCGTTGTGAGAGACAAGTAATAACACAAGCACTAACTTGCATCAGTTGGCAAACACTCAGAACGGTAAAATTATGCCAGTTAGAAGCAAATTAAGAAAATCAAGTTTAATTCTTCAAAATAGATATCAAGCCCGTCATCCGGATTCTAACCAAGAATGTATCTGATACTCATAAATAACATCATCAAATATATCTACAGCTTATGAATTGAAGATTTGCAACTTGATTGATTCATTTTCCCCACTTGTCCCCCTTGAACTAATGAAAGGTACTTCCACAAAATGAGTGAGAGTAAGAGAGATTTAAGTGCCATTGAGTTAGAATCTTTTTAGGAAAATCACTCTTTTTAAGCCCGAAAAGCTTTAGTCACCAAAAACAGAAAAATCCTTTCAATATGCCCAACAAAACAACAGAGTTCGACCACGAGATAATCAACAAAAATCATTTGGTCAGTAATCAGAACTTAACTCTTACATAATCGTTCAAAGGTTTGAAAAAATAAAGGACTGTGGTTTGCATTGTTTGCATTGTGTTTAATCCAAGAAGCCGTGAATGTGTTTTACTCATTATTTTAGCCTTTAATGATAATCTTTTATTTTTCAAATCAGTTGAGTGCACAGCTTACGAGTTACTCAGTGGCACATGCTCAAGAAGCACATATTTTTAGCCGAAAATGATAAATTAATGAGTTTACTTTTACCAAATTGAGTTGTTACCAAGTTGAAAAGGTAAATTTTCATCCATACATCTTTAAAAATAGTCAAAAGAAAAAGAGTTGAAACGAACATCCAACTCAAGAGGAAGTTCGAGCTCACCATAAGATCAATCGTTGTCAACAACAGAACTCTTGTAGTGTTCACTTTTGTGTTCTTCTACATGTGTCAAATGTTACATGCTACCGAGAGTCAAACACCGATATTTTGAATACGCAACACCAAATAGGTTTAAAGATTTGAAGATTTGCAATTTCAGTAATTCCTTTTTCCGCTCTTCCCCCTTTTTAGCACTGAAAGGTACCGCCTCTAGTTTGGAAACTTATCTCAGCGAGAGTAAAAGAGATTTAAGCACCACTTACTTCGAATCTTTTTAGAACAATCGCTCTTTTTAAACCTCAAAAGCTTTAGTAACCGAAAACAGAAAAATCATTTCAGTATGCCAAACAAAAATCATCTGCTCAACTCCAATCAGAAACTTTAAGTACACAGTGATGGTTAGGTTTTGCATAAAATGGCGTAACGTAAATCAACCTACAAACTGAATGTTCCAGAAGAAATTAATAAACCTATATCTTACAAAACCAACATTTCACCCTTCCTTAATGTGAATGCTCACAACAGAACCGATCACGTTATAAATCGAAGCATCGGAATTCAAAATCAAGCTAAACTATAAATCAAAAGCGCTATAATTAAGGATATATTAGGATTTGGAGAGAAGTTGATGTGGTTAACAATCTACATTCTTTGAATTTTGAACTCGACAAAGAAGTAATTAATTTGGAGGAATAATTTGATTATTATACAAAACAACGGATGAAAATTGTTTTGAATTACAGCGACGAGACATCCGTTACAGCTGGAGAGCAGATGCCGGAGATTGTCCGGTGAAGTGAGCAGATATTGATTTTGGAGGGAGTTTTCAGGAGGGAAAGGGAATATGAGGAATTCAAAAAACAAGTAACGGCGTCGTTTTAAGTTGGGCCTAGCTGAAAATTGGTCCTCTTTATTTCTTTGAAAGCCCACCTATTTCTATTTCACATCCGAAATTGAAATAACGATCTACTGAGTGAATTACTCATAAAAGTGTTTAAACTTTTGACCACCCTAACATTAAGTAACCTTTAATTAAAAATGAAATGTTTGAGAATGACAACATCGAAAATGATAGATTTGAAAAAACGTAATGATGTTTCAGTTACAACTTAGAAATGTGGTTCGAAACAATATTTATTGTTGAGCTTCTTCATTTAAGGTCTTCATCAATCCTTTTAATATCTTTTAATAAGGAATTTTGTTTGTTTTTTGAAGTTTAGGCGCAATTCATTTCAGTGAAACACCACATTCATTGCAATCCCTCACCTTCATATTATTCCATCATTTTGCAATCTCTCACATTCATTTCTTTCCTCAAAAGTTGAAATAGACATCCAACTCGGAAGGACGTTCGAGCTCACCATTAACAAAGGCATTTTTCTTTTTTCTATCTCGAGTTGAAACTGTGATCCACCATCATTGCAATGACTGAGGAACTCTTGTTGTGTTGACTTTTGCATCCTTCTACATAAGTCAAACATACCAAATCATACTACACGAATTAAATGCTGGTAGTTTTGGATACCACAAGGCCAAATAGGACCCGAATCTTATTTTATTACATGGATGAAATTGAGAGTTTTCATAACCGTGCATTCTAATTTGAACTCGGGCCTTCACTAAATTTTAAAGGCTGAATTGATATTTTCATTAGCCAACTTCTATGAAAACTACATATTTTCCTCCCCTGCAGAGTTCAGATTCAGAAATATCCTTCCTAACAACGTTTTCTCTATTAAAGGCTGATTATATTTGATACAAATTAGAAAAAAATGAGAAAGACTTTCCAACATATGTATTAATCAAAACTACAACTTATTTAAGGAGTCCAACATTTTCATCATGAGCAGATAGTTGAAATTAATCAAAACCCATTTTATTAAATTTTTAAAAATATTTTTAACATTTTTCAATGATACCGCACAATCTACTCCTTGATCAGATTGATATTGAGAAAATTGAACAGTTGTGGCGTTCAAATAAAAAGCAAACTAGTATGTTTGAGGAGTTTCGTGATGCACATTCTGACCCGAAGGGCTGGTATACTGTGAAAAGGCGAAAGAACAAATATACCCCAATAAGTCAGATAGAGCCCCCCGTAACTCAGAATACTCATACTTAATTTCAAGTTGGTTCGAAAAGACAAGTCCAGATTCTCACCTTAATTTAGTTTTCTTTTCTTTTAATTTTCGTTTCTTTTTAATTTCTTTTTAGTTTCTTTTATTTTTCTTTCCTTTTGTACTTTTTGGATTTGAATTTCTCTCCATTCCTTGCTTTCAATTAAAAATAAAATAAAATTAGTGAGCGTTGAAGCATCTGCTAACTCCCTCAAGACTCGAGTTACATAGCTTCTCTGTTAACTTTCAATTTATAACAAAAAATAAAATAAAATTATCACATGTATTCACTTATCGGTTTCATTGTCGGGTCACATTAACTCATGAGTGATATGTAAATCTCTTGTGAGCCTTCTATGGTCTTCAATCCTTTTGAACCTCAATTTATTTGTAGCAAAATCCATTTAGGTTAAAAGTTGATAAATCACAAGGTAGATTGGTAAATTCACTCCCTAGGGGAAGCTACCTTGAAAGTAGTTAGTCTCAACCGGGAAAAGAAAAGAGAACTTTGGAGAAAGTTTCATTAGCAAAGACTCCTAACCCACTACACAAGAAAAGAACACAACAAAGTGTGAAAAAAGAGAGCATCATATAGACCCTAAAAGAAAAGAAGATAGAAATCTGACCACTTCTTACCCATTTGTACATAGTGATGAATAATTGGAGGGCAAAATAGGTACCTAATAAACAGTAATTGGGCCCTATAATTCATTTATTGACTATTTATTCTTCCCACACTTTACTTTTCTGGGTGGACCTCAACTTTAGAAAACATAGTAGAAGTGGTGGGGCTAAAATTTTAAATATAAAAGGACAAATTCAATATGTTTGAATAGATAATTAGAACCTTTTTTTTTTCGAGAGGATAATCAGAACAGTTATAAATAAATAAAAGTTGGTCTAGTAAAGATAAATTTAAAACTAATGTTACGTAAATTATGTGTTCTTAGTCTATTATTGTATTTGGTACTAACTTGTGGAATAACTAAAAACTTGATGTGACTAAAATACATGATCTAAAATATATGATCCTTCATGTTCATTCTTATCAGCCCATTGCACTTTGTGGCTTTTAAATTTGTTACATTATGAAATGACACCGTGGAAGACGCTAAAGTCTTTCCCACCTGGCACATTCAAGCACTTACAAGGAGACTACTCGTATCTGGCGTGTTCTAAACTTTTTCATGTATTTATACACATGGATGTAATTCGCCAGTACACGAAATAGTTGGTAACTTGATCAAGTTTTCGGAACTCTATAAACTAATTTGAACTAGATGTATGTTGGACGGCCAGTCCAATATCCGTTCGCTAGAAATCTCAGTTTATTTTGTTAGGCTTGCAAACCGAGGTCAACAGAAAGAATATGTAATGATTGATTAATCAAAACTACAGTTCATGAAAGCAGGCATCATTTCCATCTTGAGCAAATACTTGAAATTAAAATTTTGTGTTTAAGAAGTGCAGAAGAGGCGCGCCTGAGAAGAGCTTGTGAAGCCCAAACGAGGCGCACAAGGATCTCGCCTAGAACTTATAAGGCTTAGGTCCTTGAGCCTCATCAGAGGAGTGCCTTGAACAAGTAAACTAACTATGGCAACACAACAACATTTCCATCTTCGTAGAGCAGACCGTTATTCCAAGTTGGAATCAAAAGTGCTAATGCATTATCCAACACTTGACTTGTAGCAATTCTAGGTTTCGGATGAGTCGTGTCCTCTGGCATGTCTACCAACCTTTCAATCCCAAGAAATAGCATTAACAGAAATATTAATATAATTAATAAAGTGAAAGGATAAACATTATAGGTAGGAAGTATTAATAGATACCTGCTCTCTTGTATTGTACATGCTTTTATGGCGTTAAGATTTCCTTCCCCTTGTAATTTTGGTATTTTTACTACACCGCCACAAAAAATCACCATTTGATCGCATCCCACAATAGACACTCGCTCTAACAACGGGAAATTGAAGTTGTAATTACCAGAGCAAAAGCTGTTCAAGCAAGGTAAGCGATCTAGTGTCAAATGTGTCAGCTTGTTGAATGTAATCGCATCATGGTTCTCATTCGCAACAATGATATCTTCCATCATTTCGCATTTTTCAACTTTTAAGTCCGTAAGTTGAATCATACTTTTGGCTGTTGATGCTGATACCAAGCTTGTCATTTTATCACACCAAAATATATGCAGAGTTGTTAGATTTGTGAAAGAAACTGATGATGGTGTTATATTCATCATATCAACACAATATTTAACACTCAGAGTCTGAAAACTCTGAGAAACGGATTGAGATGTGAGTCTTCCGTCACTACGTGCTTCAGTTTGCTAACATCATCTAAATGCAGGTGTTTTAGTGTAAGATGATATTGTTGTAGTTGATCTCCAGATGCTCTTTCATCATCTGATAAAAATATCTCTCCCAGAAAACTTTCTTTGATGAAAAGCTTTTCTGCAGAGTAGATTCCTCTTAGAAAATCGAACAAAAAAGGGACGGAGTCCTCTTCTAAATTTCTAAGAGTTAATTCTTTCAATTTCCACGACTCACTTGGAAACTCGTGATCAACACTTCCTGTAATTGCTTTCAAGCTATGGTGATCCAATGCCAAGACCTCTACATTGGGAATAACCTAACCAAAATTTGAAAATAATTGATCCATATCACAACCAAATATATTATTTACATCAAATGAGTAAAATTTATCCATATCTTGTACACGCTTTCGATGGGAACACAACACATACAATTGAGCAAAACTTAATCTTCAATGATTTTATTTTTGGAATGAATCATGGCAAAGTTCAAATTCTATTTAACTACGTCTTTCGAAAAACCACAGTCGGATAGAAAGGTGCATGATCCATTCATAAAACATCTTAATTTCCCTTTTACAATTCGGAAGGTCTTTTACGTTTTTCATACATTCACACGCAACGTTTTAAAAAGCTAACTTTTGAACTATAGAAAAAGAAATACTCACATAATTAAGATATGAATTACAAACACACTTTCAACCGAGTTTGATTTCTATATCTAAATGTCTTGTTGCTAACCATGGTATCAACATAAACATTTAATTTTAACTAATGATATTAAATGAAAAAAGTTGTCTTGCTCGTACCTTTTGAATAAAGTACACTGAATCTCGAGTTGGAATATTGTGTTTGGCCTTGGAGATGATGGAACCGAGCTTGATCAATTTATCGCAATCATGTATTCTCAAACTTTCCAATTTGGGCCACTCAAAAGCACGAGTACTCAAGCCTTCTGATCCTTCAGTTTTTGCCTCTGCAATTATCATTTCTACTCCACAATCTTCTATTTCGAGTTGTTGAAGTTGGAGAAGGCCACAAGCTATGGATGTTGGAATTACATATTTCAACTCCGGGCAAGATTTAACTTCAACCGATTGCAAATTCTGAAAACTGAAAGCTTCATCGATGTGCTTGCTGCATATATGCTTCAGTGAGGGTAGAGAATATATCTCTACGCGTTGTAGAGCCAATGTTTGTAAAACATTTCTTTCTTCATAGACAACCCCTTCATATTCATATATCTCTTTGATTGCATTGCAGAAAGATACATGAAGTGACTCTAATCTCTCAAATTGTCTATACGCGTTTGATGGGAAAACAGCTAATAGCTTTTCGCAACGTCTAATCTCCAATGATTTTAATTTGGAAAATGAATATTTATCTGCGAATTGTTGGTGCCACAAATACCTCAAGTTTCCCATCCGATGAGTACACAATATCTCCATATTCGGGAAAGTAACCTACAATAATATGTTCAAACGATAAAAATGAGATTTGTTCAAGTAATGATTTGATGATTAAACAATAGGTTGGACTTTTTGTTAGACGGAGACAGAAGTAAAAAATCGACTTAGGTTAGATGGAGACGGAAGTAAAAATTTTCCTATAATCGATGACATGCAAAGCAATTGAAAGAGAAAATGGAAAGAAATTAATCACCAGTTCATTGAAGAAGTATTCATCTCTGCTCTCATTTCTGTTGCTTCTATCTGAATCTTTGGACACAAAATTCTTTAACGCAGGACAGTTTCCTATTTCCAATTTTTTTAGTTCAGGAAATACAAGTACTCCTTCACATTTGGTGATGAGAATCTCTTCCATTGAATCACAATTCCATACGTAAAGGTTTTTTAATTGCTGCAGAGAATTAACCATTGAAGTTGTAAATACATACTTCAAACTCTTGCATTCAACCACCTTCAATCTTGTTAGGTTAGGGAAAGAAACCTGCTCGTTGTAAATTCATTATTTCTCAGAACAACAACAAAAATAAAAGAGTAAATGTTCGATAAGAAAACTAATAAAAAAATGTACCATTCCACTTGTTCTGCAAATGCCTCTGAGATTTGGTAGAAACCATAAGGTCAAAGAGGTCAATTGGGTCAACTCCATTACTTCATCTTCATTCCTGTCATCGATAATTGCTTCCATTGACTCACACCAACTTATGTCAAGCACTTTGAGTTGCTGAAGAGATTTCACCATTGAAGTTGTAAATACATACTTCAAACTATCGCATTTGTAGATGTTCAAGCTTGTTAGGTTAGGGAAAGAAACCTGCTCGTTCAATATTAATTCTTTTTCAGAACAAAAACAATAAAAGATAAAAAAATCGATAAACAAGATAATCAAAGACGTACCATTCCACTTGTTCTGGAAATGACTCTGAAATTTGGTAGATACCTCAGCATCAAAGACGTCAATTGGGTCAACTCTATCAACTCACCTTCATTCCCTTCACCAACAATTGCTTCCATGTTACTACACCATTTCACTTCAATTCCTTGAAAATGCGGCAAACATTTTGAAAATGGAAGGACATCCCTCAAGGAATCACATCTTTCTATATTTAAAAATGCTAGTCTCTGAAAGGAATTCTTCTTCTCAATGCTAGAATCACATGACAGATTCTCAAAACTGAAAGCTTGATATTCATATATCACTTTGATTGCATTGCACTCAGATACATGAAGTGACTCAAATCTCTCAAATTGTCTATACGCATTTGATGGGAAAACAACTGATAGCTTTTCACAATTTCTAATCTCCAATGATTTTAATTTTGAAAACGAATCTTTATCTGCGAATTGTTTATGCCACAAATATCTCATGTTTCCCATCCGATCAATACGCATTATCTCCATATTTGGGAGAGTAACCTACGATGATATGTTCAAAAGATAAACATGAGATTTGTTCAAGAATGTTACCCAATCTTAAATCTTATTGAACAAATTAAGAAAGGTAATAAAGCGAATTAAGGTAATTTGACGCAATTGAAAGAGTAAATGGATAGAAATTAAAAACCAGCTGATTAAAGAGGTATTCATTAGTAGTCTCAATGCTGTTGTTTCTATCTGAATCTTTCGACACAAAGCTTTTCATTTCACGGAAACCCTCTAGCTTCAGTTCTCTTAGTTGTAGAAAGACAATTACTTCTTTACATTTGGACACAAAGTTCTTCATTGCAAAGCAACGTTCCATCTTCAGTTGAATCAGTTTCGGAAATTGAATCGCATATCCACTACTGAACCTTTTCAGATCTGGAAGGTCCTTAAGTTGAACAGAGCCAAGTTCAGGAAATTCAACCATATTGATGTTGTCTACGTCTTCTTCTATTCCTTCAAATTTGGCGACCAGTATTATCTCTTCCATTGATTCACAACTACTTATCTCAAGCTTCTTGAGTTGCTTGAGAGATTTCACCATTGAAGTTGTAAACACATATTTCAAACTATTGCATCAGTAGATCTCCAAGCTTGTTAGATAAGGGAAAGAAACCTGCTCGTTGGATATTCATTCTACTTCAGAATAAGAACAAAAATATAAAATATTAAAAATTGGATGAACAAACTAATAAAAGACGTACCGTTCCTCTTGTTGTTCTGCAAATTCCTATGAGATGTGGTAGCTCCATCAGCTTCAAAGAGGTCAATTGGGCCAACTCCATCACTACATCTTCATTCCCTCCACCGACAATTGCTTCAAAGTTATTACAAGATTCCACTTCCATTTCTTGAAGATGCGGCAAACATTTTTCACTAGCAAATGGAAGGACTTCCCTCAATGAATGGCAGATATTGATATTTAAAACTCGTAGTCTCCCAAAGGAATTACTCTTGTGATCCATTCTAGAATCACACAACAGATTCTCAATACCATTCACTTCACGTAAACATAAGACTTCAGCCCCTCCCATAAACTCCTTAATCCTATTCATCAAACCAATACTTGTTTTCAGCTCAAGCATTAGCATCCTTGAACATTCCTCAATGCCATGATACCAACGCCAATGCCAATGACCTATGGTAATTCTATAGTTTTGTATTCCATTAAAGAACCAATCCGCTGGTAACAACTTGTCATCTATCACTTTGATTTCCAAAGTTTTCAGGCGAGACAAGTTCTTCAATTCCACAAGACTCGCGTTTCCTTCCGTGCCCCACCCATCAAAACTGTAAAACACGTAGAGCTCTTCTAAAGAATGCAGATTTGATAAGACCTTTGGAGGGATTACTTTGAGATGATAGCAGCCTGTCAAATCTAAGAGCATTAAATGAGTCAATGCTTCAATTTCTCTAGGCAATTCTGATATATCTGAACCAGCAAAACTAAGGACCTCCAGCTGCTTCAACTCAGCCACCATAGCCACATTTATAAACTTACATCTATCCAAACTCAATGTCTGAAGGCCTGTAAGGAAACAAATTGACGAAGGCAAACCGGAAATAAAACTCACGCCAGTTGATACAACCTCGATATTTCGGTCGCGCCTTAGTTGTTATCTAATTAGGAGTCTTTTTATTATTAATATTGTAGGAGTAGATTTATTGTTTTAGAAGTATTAGGTCTCTAATATTCTATTTAGTTAGTATTTCTTTATTAGTAGAATTAGGTTTATTGGTTTGCTATTTAAAGGCTTACGAGCTATGTAATCAATCAATCAATTAAGAAGTTCAATAATATTTCAGTTTGCGCTAACTAGAAAAGCGAGTGGTGTTTTAGGTCGTTTCCACCCCAAAACGATCCCTTTTGATCGATTCCCAAGATAGGGTCGTATCAACTGGTGCTTTCATTGAGAGTTTTGTACCCATCATTATTTTCATTGAGAGTTTTATCCCCATCTTTCATCGTCTTTTCTACCCATCTTTCATTGTTTTCTTTTTACCCATGTTCCATTGTCCACCATGATTGACGCAATCCGTGTCGAGTTTGTTAACCACAAAGAGGCCCTTGAGTTATCTATTAAACAATCCCTTGATACTTGTGTTCAACAGTTGCGCGCTCAAATACAACCACAACACTCAACAGTCGACAACTCCAACAATAATAATGATGACACGTTTTTGTTTCGTTCCTTACAACAACCACCTCGGTTTATAGGTGAAGATCCACATGTTTGGTGCTCTAAAATTGAAGAATACTTCGATTTTCATAATACAAGTGTAGAAAATCGTTTGAACATTGTTGCTCTCTATTTAGAGTATGATGTGTATGTGTGGTATCGTCGGATGCAAGCTAACGGCATGTTTCGTGATTGGAATGATTTTTTGGTGCAAATTAAAGAACGATTTTGCTCTTTACAAGTTGGAACTTCCCAAGTGACTACGGAATTTGAGTCTCAAGTTTCCTTGACTCCATCTCGTATTTTAGAAGCTGCTTCTAATTCTGTTCCGACCTTGGCAGCAACTTCCACACAAAATATAAGCACGACGTTCTCTTTTTGCAAAGAAAAAACTCAACAAGCCCATGAACTTAAAGACACAAGTGGCTTAATTAAAACTCTTGATTATTTTACAGTGCCCTCAGCTAATGTTAATCAAGATTTTGATGATTCCATAGGTGTCCAATTTTATGATGGAGAAGTTGGCGTTGTTGTTCATAAGCCAAGCTTTGGCTCCACATTTGAAGATTTGCTAGTGAATAATGATAAGCTTTATTGGAGTTATGGCAATCGAATTCAGAAATTTGATGCTTATGTTTTTGAATTGCCTAATGTTTTTAATGCCAGGTTTCTTGTGTTTTTTGGGGATACTAATGAGTTACTTGATCCTGACCCTCCAGACCGTCTCGACCATATTTTGAAACATTCAAGCTCTCTTTCGGCTCTGACTTTCTCATTGCGATATTTGTTTTTTAAACTACCACCTTGAGGACAAGGTGATTTTGAAGGGGTGACGAATGATACAACCTCGATATTTCGGTCGCGCCTTAGTTGTTATCTAATTAGGAGTCTTTTTATTATTAATATTGTAGGAGTAGATTTATTGTTTTAGAAGTATTAGGTCTCTAATATTCTATTTAGTTAGTATTTCTTTATTAGTAGAATTAGGTTTATTGGTTTGCTATTTAAAGGCTTACGAGCTATGTAATCAATCAATCAATTAAGAAGTTCAATAATATTTCAGTTTGCGCTAACTAGAAAAGCGAGTGGTGTTTTAGGTCGTTTCCACCCCAAAACGATCCCTTTTGATCGATTCCCAAGATAGGGTCGTATCACCAGTAAAATGGAGAACCTTCAGTTTTGTAGCCCCTTCAAAAAATGAAGCAGGGATATCAAGACTCAGATATTCCCCGAAAACTGAAAACACCTCTGCTTCTGGACATTGGAGGACTTCAGGAAGCTTGGGGATCTCACAATAAGGGAGGGAAATTCTGTTGCAATATTTGCTTTCCAAGTCTATTGAGCTGATCCGATCTTTACCTACAAAAGCATAATGGACTCTCGATGCAATTGTGGTAGCAATATCACGAACAACATCATGGATTTTTACGAATCGATCCCTGTCACCATCCAACAACAAGCTCTCATTTTTTAGTTTATCAACCAAGGTTAACACTCGATTCCTTGATCCTTCGACGGAATTCATGTGCTTAAATAAGCTTAGACCCATACAGTAGATAAGCAAGTCGCGAATTTGAATATCCGAACTCCCAAACAGAGCACAAAGCAAGAAAAGTGACTTGGCTTCCTCATCTATCAGCTTCTCGTAGCTTGACTCGATAACTTTGTGAACTTTCTCGTATATCTCTGTATTTTCTGAAATTGAAAGCTGAGTTAGCATATCTTTCCATGCATATACGTCTTTATTTCGAAGATCTGTGGCAACTTTCTTAATAAGAAGGGGCAACCCAGCACATTTTTTGGCAACTTCAGTTGCTAAGGCACGCAACTCAAGATTGTTAGCCATGCTTACTGACATTTCGAATAGTCTCCATGTTTCTTCTTCTTCTAGAACATCAAGTTGGAATTCTTTCTGTGTGCACATCTCACTAGATAAAACTTCCTTCCTCCTTGAGGTTAGCAATATTTTGCAAGCTTCGCAGCCATCTCCTACAGAAATTTCAACAGCATTCAGATCAAAGTTTTGCCAAACGTCATCAAGAATAATGAGTACTTTTGCTTTATTGAGCCTCTTGTGCAATTGACTTGCTCTTCCGGGAACTCCCTCCGCACCAAATTTCAAGCCTAAAGCATCAGAGATTTCTCCTTGAATTCTTCTCAGGTCCGGCGTCTGAGAAACAGCAACAAGGACTACATCATCGAACAACTTCTGTTCTACAGCTTGGCGAATAACCTCCTTTGCAAGTGTGGTCTTACCAACCCCTCCCATACCGTAGACTCCAATCATATTCAGATTTGGATCTTTCAAAGCATCCATAATACGGTTCAAGATCAACATCCGTGATGGCAAGGCTTCACGACTGTACATAGAAGGCTCAACTATCGGTTGTGGAGGAGGATGGAATGCAATTGGATTTAATCCTTGTGCACTCTGAAGCTGCTTATCGATTGCCAAAGCTTTCTTATGTGCTTTCTTACTGAGCTCATAGCGAGTCTTCAGGTTGGGACAAAGTCCAGAACAACACTTCTTCTTGGCTTGTTCTTTCTCCCGGATAAGCTTCTCTGCAGCTTCCATGTCTGTTTTCACAATGCTCAACCAGTCGGTAACATTGGGATAGATTTGTTCCCCGTTTCTCGTGGCATCATCAACAGACTGCTGTAACCTGTCTCTCTTGTTCTGCAGCAGCTCAACCTCAAGATGGAGTCTCTCAACGTTACTGTCACAAGTAAAAGCGTAGCTGACGTAGTTTTTGAAAGGCGTAACAATGTATTCTTTGATGGGATCTGTGAATATCTCCAAAATGGTAATAATCAACTCTAGAACCATCTCGATTACCTCCAAAAACACAGAAAGAAGCTTAAACTAAGAACAGTTTTTTAGAAACCGAAAGATCAAATAAAGAGAAGACAAGTTTATTTGCTGGCAAGAAACGTTTGAAGACCAAAAAAATAAAATGGGTAGGAAATAAGAAAATGGAAAAGGAGGAGAAATTGGTAGGAAAATAGAAGAGTAATTGGAGATTTGTGGATGAAAGATGTAAAGTGAGAACTGAAATGAGATGGAAAAATGAAGATAACAATGCAAGGAAAAAAGAAGATAGCAATGCTTGATTTTAACTAAAGAAAAAGGAAACGTAGCAAGGGAACAAAATAACAATCTGGAAAAAGAAAAGCATAAATTAAATATTGTTGGCAAGCAAAGGTTCTAAAAATAAAAAGTATAAAATGAGATATATTTGGAACAAAGAATTTAAAAATAAAAGCATAAAGTTACAACTTTGGCATCTATTTTATTCAAAAATAAAGTTACAATTTTCATTACCAAGTCATCTCCTTTTGGTAGATTTATAATAACAAAATTCTCAGCTCAAGGAACTAACAAGAGGTACAAAACCTCACAAACTTCCACGTTAACAAAATCGTGTACTTTACATCACAAAAGTAAAAATTGAAATATCGCCACTGTTTGACTTAATTGAGCTCATCCTCTCTCTTTACTTTCATATTTCAAGTGTTTGTTTCTTAAACATCCTAGAGAAACATATTTCACAATTAAACCATATTCAAATGATTAACTCGGTTCAAATTAATTGCATTACGCGTATGTTTGAGTGCATTGATTCATGCAGAGGACATACCTTAAACAAAAATAATGTTTGAACGGCGTTATTAAGGCTGCCTTTCCAGAGCCAGCCATACTCGTGTTTTCCTGTTCTGACTTGGTGCTGTTGGAACTTGCTCGGAAAACATCTTCTTATTAGGATATCCTGTAACCATCACTTCTTTCGAAGATTGAAAATAAAAAACATAATTTCTTGAACAAAAGCTTGTGAGGCATGGCAAATCATCAAGTCCCAAATATTCTAGCTGACTGAACCAAATCTCAAATTCTACCTTGTCGGATGCAATGGCAATAATTACTTGCATCGTTTTCAAATAATTTATATTCATTCTTTCCTAGTTGTTGAGGTCATTATGAGATTTACCAGCCCATCACATTATGGAAAGCTAAATGCTTGAGCTTTGGCAGATTTGGTAGCTCTATGTTTGTCAACAAAACAAGTGACCCTGAAGGTTAATTTCTTCAATTACAGCATCAGTTAAAGCAAGCTTCTCAAATTTGGGAAAACGTTGAACGAAATTAGATGGTGAAACTGCACATTCTTCACTCTGGAAACCTGTTAACTCAATGGGCTTCAGTCTGTGTAGGAATTCAGTTGATACTTTCCAAAAATATAGCCTTCGATCTGTTCCATTCTAGTTCCAATTCTAGTAATCCTGGAATTGCAATATGTGAAGACAAAAGAACCTTACAGGTTCGTTATCGCTCTCCAAATTCCAAATTTCCTGAAACAAGAATTCAAATTTGATCCATTGTGAGACAAGTAATGACACAAGCACTAACTTGCATCAGTTGGCAAAAACTCAGAACGGTAAAATTATGCCAGTTAGAAGCAAATTAAGAAAATCAAGTTTAATTCTTCAAAATAGATATCAAGCCCGTCATCCGGATTCTAACCAAGAATGTATCTGATACTCATAAATAACATCATCAAATATATCTACAGCTTATGTATTGAAGATTTGCAACTTGATTGATTCATTTTCCCCACTTGTCCCCCTTGAACTAATGAAAGGTACTTCCACAAAATGAGTGAGAGTAAGAGAGATTTAAGTGCCATTGAGTTAGAATCTTTTTAGGAAAATCACTCTTTTAAAGCCCGAAAAGCTTTAGTCACCAAAAACAGAAAAATCCTTTCAATATGCCCAACAAAACAACAGAGTTCGACCATGAGATAATCAACAAAAATCATTTGGTCAGTAATCAGAACTTAACTCTTACATAATCGTTCAAAGGTTTGAAAAAATAAAGGACTGTGGTTTGCATTGTTTGCATTGTGTTTAATCCAAGAAGCCGTGAATGTGTTTTACTCATTATTTTAGCCTTTAATGATAATCTTTTATTTTTCAAATCAGTTGAGTGCACAGCTTACGAGTTACTCAGTGGCACATGCTCAAGAAGCACATATTTTTAGCCGAAAATGATAAATTAATGAGTTTACTTTTACCAAATTGAGTTGTTACCAAGTTGAAAAGGTAAATTTTCATCCATACATCTTTAAAAATAGTCAAAAAAAAAGAGTTGAAACGAACATCCAACTCAAGAGGAAGTTCGAGCTCACCATAAGATCAATCGTTGTCAACAACAGAACTCTTGTAGTGTTCACTTTTGTGTTCTTCTACATGTGTCAAATGTTACATGCTACCAAGAGTCAAACACCGATATTTTGAATACGCAACACCAAATAGGTTTAAAGATTTGAAGTTTTGCAATTTCAGTAATTCCTTTTTCCGCTCTTCCCCCTTTTTAGCACTGAAAGGTACCGCCTCTAGTTTGGAAACTTATCTGAGCGAGAGTAAAAGAGATTTAAGCACCACTTACTTCGAATCTTTTTAGAACAATCGCTCTTTTTAAACCTCAAAAGCTTTAGTAACCGAAAACAGAAAAATCATTTCAGTATGCCAAACAAAAATCAACAAAAATCATCTGCTCAACTCCAATCAGAAACTTTAAGTACACAGTGATGGTTAGGTTTTGCATAAAATGGCGTAACATAAATCAAGCTACAAACTGAATGTTCCAGAAGAAATTAATAAACCTATATCTTACAAAACCAACATTTCACCCTTCCTTAATGTGAATGCTCACAACAGAACCGATCACGTTATAAATCGAAGCATCGGAATTCAAAATCAAGCTAAACTATAAATAAAAAGCGCTATAATTAAGCATATATTAGGATTTGGAGAGAAGTTGATGTGGTTAACAATCTACATTCTTTGAATTTTGAACTTGACAAAGAAGTAATTAATTTGGAGGAATAATTTGATTATTATACAAAACAACGGATGAACATTGTTTCGACTTACAGCGACGAGACATCCGTTATAGCTGGAGAGCAGATGCCGGAGATTGTCCGGTGAACTGAGCAGATATTGATTTTGGAGGGAGTTTTCAGGAGGGAAAGGGAATATGAGGAATTCAAAAAACAAGTAACGGCGTCGTTTTAAGTTGGGCCTAGCTGAAAACAAAATAATGGGCCCTGTCCAATACTTGAAATTGGTCCTCTTTATTTCTTTGAAAGCCCACCTATTTCTATTTCACATCCGAAATTGAAATAACGATCTACCGAGTGAATTACTCATAAAAGTGTTTAAACTTTTGACCATCCTAACATTAAGTAACCTTTAATTAAAAATGAAATGTTTGAGAATGACAACATCGAAAATGATAGATTTGAAAAAACGTAATGATGTTTCAGTTACAACTTAGAAATGTGGTTCGAAACAATATTTATTGTTGAGCTTCTTCATTTGAGGTCTTCATCAATCCTTTTAATATCTTTTAATAAGGAATTTTGTTTGTTTTTTGAAGTTTAGGCGCAATTCATTGCAGTGAAACACCAGATTCATTGCAATCCCTCACATTCATATTATTCCATCATTTTGCAATCTCTCACATCCATTTCTTTCCTCAAAAGTTGAAATAGACATCCAACTCGGAAGGACGTTCGAGCTCACCATTAACAAAGGCATTTCTTTTTTCTACCTCGAGTTGAAACTGTGATCCACCATCATTGCAATGACTGAGGAACTCTTGTTGTGTTGACTTTTGCATCCTTCCACATAAGTCAAACGTACCAAATCATACTACACGAATTAAATGCTGATATTTTTGGATACCACAAGGCCAAATAGGACATGAATCCTAGTTTATTACATGGATGAAATTGAAAGTTTTCATAACCGTGCACACTAATTTGAACTCGTGCCTTCACTAAATTTTAAAGGCTGAATTGATATTTTCATTAGCCAACTTCTTTGAAAACTACATATTTTCCTTCCCTGCAGAGTTCAGATTCAGAAATATCCTTCCTAACAACGGTTTCTCTATTAAAGGCTGATTATATTTGATACAAATTAGAAAAAAATGAGAAAGACTTTCCAACATATGTATTAATCAAAACTACAACTTATTTAAGGAGTCCAACATTTCCATCATGATAGATATAGTTGAAATTAAACTGTGTTTATGCCTGAGAAGAGCTTGCGACGCTTAGGCGAGATGCACAAGGATCTCATCTTTGATACATAGGCTCGCCTAGGACTTATTTGGCTCGGGACCTTGAGCCTCGCTTAAGGAGCGCCTCGAACAACTACATATACTAACTATGGCAGCACACCAACATTTCCACCTTCAGCGTGTAGATAGTACTTCCATGTCGAAACTGAAAGTACAAACGCATAATCATTCTACATTTCAGAAGAGTCACCTCTGTCTTCTGTTATGTTCACCGGCCTTTCAATCCCAAGAAATAAAATTAGTAGAAATATTAATATTGAGAATAAAACGAAAGAACAAACATTATAGGTAGGGAGTATTAATAGATACTTGTTCTCTTACATTAACATTTAGGAAGAGTCTTCTTCATCTTCTGACTGACCTTTCAATTTGAAGAAATAGCAATAGTAGAAATATTAATATTAATATTGATAAAACATTATTGGTAGGAAGCATTTAATAGATACCTTCTGTTGAATTGAGATGCTACTGTAGCATTAAGATTTCCTTCCCACACTGTTTTAAGTTCATATTGTATCAAATGTAGTTCTGGTGTGCTTACTTCTCCGCCACAGAAAATCTGCATTTGATTGCATAACGTAATAGATACTTGGTTTAACAATGGGAAATTCAAGATGTAATTGCCAGAGCAAAAGCTGTTTAATTCAAGTAAATGATGCAGTTCCAAACACTTCAACTTATTGAAAGTAATCACATCATCCTTATGCTCTTCTGTGCAATCTCCATCCTCGTTAGCAACAATGATATGTTCCATCATGTAGCAGTGTTTAACTTGTAATTCCATCAAATGAATCATACTTTTGGCTGTTGATGCTGTTAGCAAGCTTGTCATTTTACGACACAAGTATACATGGAGAGTTGTTAGATTTTTGAAAGAAACTGATGATGACAATGGTGCTATATTCATCTTATCAGCACATCCATAAAAACTCAAAAATTGTACATTGGGATCGAGTTGGGAGTCTTTGGTCACTATGTGCTTCAATTTACTAACATCGAATAAATGCAGGTGCTTTTGTTCCTGATCTCCAGCTGCTCCTCCATCAAGTAATGATAATCTCTCTCCCAAACTACAGTATTTGAAGGCAAGCTTTTCCAAAGAGTAGATTCCTCTCAGAAAATCTAATAAAACAGGAACGGATTCGTCTTCCAATTTGAACACAGTAACTTCTTTCAATTTCCACAACAACTCACTTGGAAACTCATGATCATCACTTTGTATTGCTTTCAAGCTTTGGGGATCCAGTGTCAAGATCTCCAGATTGGGAATAACCTAACCAAAACTTGAAAATTATTTAATCCATGTACACAAATATATGCATTACTAAAACCATATAAATTTGATCTAAGAAGAATATTATTTACATAAGATGAATCCATATCTTCTACACGCTTTGGAACAGATACAATTGACCAAACTTCATCTTCATTCATTTTAATTTTAGAAAATGATCATTGCAAAATCTAAGATGAATTACAAAGAGTTGACTGGTTCGTACCTTTTGAATAAAATAGACCGAATCTTGACTTGCAATGTTGTGTTTGGCCTTCGAGTTGCTTCTATCGAAATCTTTCGATGCAAAGTTCGTTAACGAATCACAATTTACTATTTCCAATTCTTTTAGTTCAGGAAATTCAGCTACTTCTTCACATTCGGTGACCACTATTATCTCTTCCATTGAATCACATGAAGATATCTTAAGCTTTTTTAATTGCTTAAGAGATTTTACCGTTGAACTTGTAAATACATACTTCAAACTCTTGCAGTTACTGATCTTCAAGCTTGGTAGACTAGGAAACGAAACCTGCTCGTTGAATATTCATTTTATGTCAGAACAAGAACAAAAATAAAAAGAAAGAAATATTCGATAAACAAGATAATAAAAGACGCACCGTTCCACCGAACCTGACCAATTCATCGCAATTACGTATTTTTAAACTTGTCAATTTGGGCCATTCAAAAGTACAAGTGCTCGCACGTTCTGATCCTTCATTTTTCGGCTCTGCAGTTATTATTTCTACTCCACACTCAAATATTTCGAGCCTTTGAAGTTGGACAAGGCCACAAGCTATGGATGTTGGAATTACGTATTTCAACTTGGGGCACCAACGAACTGTAACTGATTGCAGATTCTCAAAACTGAAAGCTTCATCATCGACTGCATTTGATGTGAAAACAGCTGATAGCTTTTCGCATTCGCTAATCTCCAATGATTTTAATTTTGAAAATGAATCCTTATCTGTGAATTGCTGGTGCCACAAATACCTCAAGTTTTTCATCCATTCAATATTCAGTATCTCGAAATTCGGGAGAGAAACCTACGGTAATATGTTCAAAAGATAAAAGTGAGATTTGTTCAAGATGTGTTACAAAGTTGATATTTCTTAGAATATGTTATCAAAATAGAATTACATCTATAAATTCATAAAAATAAGGAGATTTTTGTTAGTCCTCTTATTTTAAAAAACACATTATAAAGTTGTTTATCATCTATTATTTAAAATTCTTTTAATCGTCCATATACATTTAATGGCAAAACAACTGATAGCTTTTTGCAATATGTAATCTCCAATCTATCTAAGAAAAAGAACAAAATGACATAAAGGTCAAGCGAGAAAACATATAGAGATCTTAGAATGTGTTTTTTAGAATTAAAAAGGTGATAAATTATTGGCTAAAGCACAAAAGGGACTTTGTTCATCCTCCGCTTTTACTCAAAAAAGGACTACGTGATTTGTGTAATTTGTAAACATGGTTATCTGGTTAAAAAATTGTAGATACGTGGGCTTAAGGTATGGCTCATCTGTAAATAAGCGTCGAAAAGGTTTAATAGGTTTAATAGGGTTAAAAAAAGAAATAATGACTAATGACATTGCATTTAAAACTAAAGGGTTAGAAAATGACATTTTTTATATCTAATTTTTAAACACAAAACCAAATTAATTGATAAACTCTTAAATCTATTTTAGACAGTGTTCTAAAAATCGCTATGCGGGTGCGTCGCGGTTAGTGCCCCAAACGATGAATCGGAGATTAGTCGGGGATGAATCGGAAATTAATCGGTTTTTGTATTTTTTTCTAATTATTTTAAATAAATTAATATAAATATTTTTATAAATATATGACTCATGTTAGAAAACATAAAATATTGACCAAAGTATCTGAAAATAATAACTATTTTTTGTTCAAAAGGATAATAATAAATATACCAAAATATTCTTCAAATTCATAGTCCTCAAGTAATTTCTCGTTTTATTCCTTAAACTCATAGTTCATATTTGCATATGACTCAGTTTGTATGAATTTTTGTTTTATTTTTTTATTTTTAAAAGTTAATTATTAAATAAAATTATATGAGCCATTTTTATTTGGACCGATCTTTTCTCAATTGGGCTGATTTTTTCTGCTTTTGACCGATGGATCGTTCATAAATCGGTTGACCAATTTAAAAAGAACTATTTACGCAAATCGGTATGGTATTCTCAATTTTACCGATTAATCGCCGATGAATTGGTCATTTTGACCGACTTTAGAACACTGATTTTAGATCATATTCAAATTTCACAATTGTAAGAAGAGGTTCACTAAGTTATAATAAAAAAAATCAACAACTCCATTCATCAAGTGAAAAAAGAAAATACACATTTAATCCACTCGACTTTTTTCTAACACCGTTAACCTTTGAAAACCTTGTTTGTTAATGGTAGGTACCATCCACTCTTATTTGCATCGTTTTAAACCATGAAACCTTATTTTGCAAATGGCTCAAACTACAAAGTATTATTTTGTACCTCACCCTAAATAATTTACCCTACAACCAATGGCATAGAATAAAAAGGTAACATACGGAATTAACTTAATTAGAAGAAATTGAAAGTAAGAAAGGATAGAAATTAATCACCAGATTATTGAAGAAGTATTCATCTCCACTCTCATTGTTGTTGCTTCTATCGAAATCTTTCGATGCAAAGTTCGTTAACGAATCACAATTTACTATTTCCAATTCTTTTAGTTCAGGAAATTCAGCTACTTCTTCACATTCGGTGACCTCTATTATCTCTTCCATTGAAGCACATGAAGATATCCTAAGCTTTTTTAATTGCTTAAGAGATTTTACCATTGAACTTGTAAATACATACTTCAAACGGTTGCAGTTACTGATATACAAGCTTGTTAGACTCGGAAACGAAACCTGCTCGTTGAATATTCATTTTATGTCAGAACAAGAACAAAAATAAAAAGAAAGAAATATTCCATAAACAAGATAATAAAAGACGCACCGTTCCACTAGCTGTTCTGCAAATGCTTATGAGATTTGGTAACCCACTCAGCTTCAAAGAGTTCAATCGGGTCAACTGCATCACTCCATCATCATTCCTTTCACCAACAATTGCTTCCATGTTTTCACATCTACTCACTTCCATTTCTTCAAGATGCGGCAAACATTTTGAAAATGGAAGGACTTCCCTCGACGAATTGCAGCTCTCTATATTTAAAAGTCGTAGTCTCTGAAAGGAATTCTTCTTCTCCGTGCTAGAATCCCGCAACATATTCTCAATTCCATTCAATTCACGTAAACATAAGACTTCCGTCCCTCCCAGAAACTCCTTAATGCTATTATCCATCAAACCAAAACTTGTTTTCAGCTCAAGCATTAGGATCCTTGAAGTATCCTTGAAGTTAAACACAGACCAATCATCACCTATCAAAATTTTAAAGTTTTGTATTCCATTAAAGAACCAATCCTCTGGTAACAACTTACCATCTAGAACACTGATTTCCAAAGTTGTCAAGCGAGACAAGTTCTTCAATTCCACGAGACTCCCATTCCCGTCTTTGTCCCATCTGTCAAAACTGTCAAGCATGTATAGCTCTTCTAACAAATGCAGATTTGACAAGACATTTGAAGGGATAACTCGGAGATGATAGCAGCGTGACAAATCTAATAGCTTCAACCGAGTCAATGCCTTGATTTCTCTAGGCAATTCTTCTATATATGAACCTTTAAATATAAGGACCTCCAGCTGCTTCAACTCCGCCACCATAGCTACATTATTCAAACTGCATCCATCCAAACTCAGTGTCTGAAGGCCTGTAAGGAAATAGAGTGACGAAGGCAAACCGGACATAAAATCCACGGAGGAAAAATGGAGAACCTTAAGTTTTGTAACCCCTTTAAAAAATGAATCAGGGATATGAGGACTCAGATCATCAGAAAACACTGAAAACACCTCTGCTTCTGGACATTGGAGGACTTCAGGAAGCTTTGGGATCTCACAGTAAGGGAGGGAAATTCTTCTTAAATCTTTTCTTTCCAAGTCTGTTGATTCGATCTGAGCTTTAGCTACAAAAGCACAATGCTCTTTCGATGCAATTGCGGCAGCAATGTCACGAACAACATCGTGGATTTTCACGTAGCCATCCATGTCACCATCCAACAGCAAGCTCTCGTTCTTTAGCTTACTGATCAAGGTTAGCACTCTATTCCTTGAACCTTCAATGGAAACCATGCGCTTAAATAAGCCAAGACCCATACAGTAAATGAGCAAGTCACGAATTTGAATATCAGAACTCCCAAACAGAGCACAAAGCAAAAACAGTGACTTTGCTTCCTCGTCAATCAGCTTCTCGTAGCTAGACTCGATAACTTTGTGTACTTTCTCGTATATCTCTGTATTTTCTAAACTTGAAAGCTGGGCTAGCATATCTTTCCATGCGTATGAATCTTTGTTTCGGAGATCTGTGGCAACTTTCAGAATTAGAAGGGGCAACCCTGCACATTTGTTGGCAACCTCGTTTGCTAAGGCATGCAACTCAGTATCATCACCCATGCTTACTGACTTTTCAAATAACCTCAATGTTTCTTCTTCTTTTAGAACATCCAGAGGAAACTCTGTCTGTGTGCGCATCTCACTACGTAAAACGTCCTTCTTCCTCGAGGTTAGCAAAATTTTGCTGCCTTGAGATGCATCTTCGGAAGGAATTCCTATAGCACTCAAGTCAAGTTTTTGCCAAACATCGTCAAGAATAATGAGTACTTTTGCTGTTTTAAGCCTTTGGTAAAGCTCACTTGCTCTTCCTGGAACTTCCTCTGCACGAAATTTCATGCCTAAAGCATCAGAAATTTCTCCTTGAATTCTTCTCAGGTTCGGCGTCTCTGAAACAGCAACCAGGACTACAGTCTCGAACAACTTCTGTTCTACAGCTTGGCCAAGGACCTCCTTTGCAAGTGTGGTTTTACCAACTCCTCCCATACCATAGACTCCAATAGTTTTGAGATTTTGATCTTTGAGAGCATCCATAATATGGTTCAAGATCAGTACTCGTGATGGCAAGGCTTCACGACTGTACATGGAACGCTCGACTATAGGCTGTGGAGGAGGGAGGAATGCAATTGGATCTAATCCTTGTGCATTCTGAAGCTGCTCATCCATCGCCAAAGCTTTCTTATCTGCTTTTTTACTCAGTTGATACCGAGTCTTCAAATTTGGGCAAATTCCAATACAACACTTCTGCTTGGCTTCTTCTTTCCCCTGGATAAGCTTCTTTGCCTCTTCGATATCTTTTCCAGCAGTGGTAAGCCACTCGGTAACATTGGGATAGATCTGTTCCCCATTTCTAGTAGCTTCATCAACGGACTGCTGCAACCTGACTCTCTTGTTGTCCAATTGCTCCATGTCATGGTGGAGTTTTTGAACCTTGCTGTCACAGGTAAAAGCGTAGCTGACATGTCGTTTGATAGGCAAAACAACGTATTGTTTGATAGGATCTGTAATTAAACCAACCATACAGGAAACGAACGTCTCCATGTTGAATGGTGAAGATAAGTGAATAAAAGTGTAAAATGGTTGAGTAGGAAAGATGGTTGTGCTTTCTAACAGCTATATGGTTGAGTACTTGTAAGCCTCTTTCATGTGTGAACAAGAAAAGGTTGTAATAATACTTTAATAGCTATTATTGACCTTGAATGATTTGAGTATGATGTAGTAATATCTTATCTCTCATCAATTGTTCTTCATAGTATATTCCCACTTGTTCTTACAGGTAATATCTAATCAATTATTTCATTAAATAAAGCCAAAGTTTGAATATTCAAATCTAGTAAATGAAACTATAGTAGTAGTTGATAAATAGATATTTATAGAACTGAATATGTAGAAGGTTGGAATGGAATTACTGAATATAGTTAGTTCTAATTTAGTTGCCTTGGTCTTGGGGTCGAAGAAAGGTTGAATATTTGCTGGTCGTCCCAAGACTATATTAATTAAAGTTTAATGTTTTAGGCTAAACACTTCTGAAAAGTTTCAACTAAACACTAAACAAAATACAAGGGAAGAGAAGAACTAAGCAGATGAACAAAATAAAATATATTGTTAGCAGATTAAGGTCGATTTTTGTGAATTAATTCAAACAATTGAAACAATTGTGGAAAATAAACAACACAAAATTTACGTGGAAAACTCAAAACGGAAAAATCACGAGAGAGGAAGAGTATTATTTATTGAAGCAATTCAGAACAGAGTACAAGAGATTCATGTAACACATAGACCCAAGAATAGTCCTAATTCTATAACCTAGTGTTTACCCAATCTCACAATCACTCTCAAATTAACTGACCAATATTATCAGTTAACAAAACATCTCTTTGCACTGCCATACATCAACAAACCTTTGCCGATATTATATAACCTTCTTCACATGATAATAAGTCTAAGTTAATAATTCATTTGAATTATTCAATGCATGCAGACAATAAATTTTGAGGACACCCTTTCTCAAAAAAAGAAAAAAACCTTTGTGGACACCATTCATCACTACATTATCATGATGTTGACTAATCTCCAATGAAGACAAGAGACTACTAATTCACAAGGGCCATGATCAACCTACCAAGAATAATGCAGATGAAGTGTTATCTCTAACTTGCACAATATCATTTTTGGTCCATTGTAAAAGGTGGATGCATGATACATTGGGGTGTAACACCTATTGCAGCATAATCGTCAAACCTTTCATGTCTAAGCAGCACCCTAAATTCTTTGTTTATAGTTCCACCTAATCTTGCTTTCAAGTCATAATATATGAGATATTTCACGTGAAACAAATGAACAAACTCGTTGAGTTCGTTTGTAATTTCATCTACAGTTGGAGAATTCGGAATTTCAGCATTAGTAGCAAGTGTGAGAAGCGCCGTTCTCAGTTTGCCCAATAATAGCAAACGGCTCTCTGAGAGATCAGAACATGAGTCTATGCCTGGATTCCTCACATACGCATAAAATGTGGTTATCTGCCATACTCTCACAATCACACGGCGCTTTCGTTTTTTTATGGCCTACAAGATAGACATATAACTTTAGGAGGGAACAAGAGTGTAATATTTGGCTTTAGATAATGATACATGCTTCTTGACATTTAAAAAAATAAAAAGAGAAGATTATTTAGATTTGAAACATAAGCAACTACTTTTTCTTTTGATAGTAGAAATTGACGACAGATTGATGGGAGAAGACAAGAACAGTACGAAATTGATGACAGTTTGATGGGAACCAGAGAAAACAGCCAAGTCTATATTAATTATTATTCATTCCTTCAACCACCAACTCATAATCAATTTAAGTTTTCAACTCAAAATCAATTAATTTTTTTCAAATAGGGCAATGCTTATTTACTAGCAAACAATGGATTCAATTTTTAAATGTTTTTTTATTTTTAGTTTTGTATCTTTTGAAGTCCCAAGTCAAAATCAATTTAAGTTTTTAACCTACACCCACAAACAATTGCTTCAATTTTAAATGCTTTTTTTTTAAGTTTTGGAATGAATTGAAAGCGAACATATTTATTAAGATGATTTCAATTATTCAATTATATACTACAATTAACCAAACTTTTTTATTTATCAATGATATTGTGTTTTTTCTTTTCCTCTCTTGATTTGTTTGTGTCAAGTCTAATATTAACAATTCAATTGACAAAATTCAACTCCAATGCATGAGCATTGCAAACCAAATCCACCTAAATTGGTTAGGACCTCTTAAATACTAAAATCAAGACTTCAACGAGCCCAATCCAAGACCAACTAGTTCTCTAACCAATCCCCAATTAATTATCGAAGATCCTCGACTGTTGAACTATTACCTAACATATTTTACTACATTGTAAATGAGTTAGCAACTCATCATTTATCTTAAAAAAATCAAGTCAAGATAAAATTGTAATGTCAAGCTTCGGCCAATTTTGGAGATCGGGTAACAATCCAACAAAACTCGATTCTAAAGCTCGCAAGTACATTCAGCTAACATTTGATGAACAAGCTGAATTATAATGTTCATATTCGAACTCGCAAATAGATTCAGTTATCAGTTGAACTATCAATTATGATGTCCATAAACATGCTCGCAAGGAAGCTCAAATTGATTGCAATTGCATTACCTTTACTTGTTATCTTGCTTATAAACATAATTGATAAACTGTAGGTGTAAAATTCCCTAACATAATTAACGAATTAACAAACTGCTCACGAGCAAAATTTGTGAGCATATAAGTGATCATATAGCAAGAAGCTTACTACTAGATAGTTCTCTCAATGAACTGAGATCGAACATGATGTTGAACTTGAATCGAGCTTGTCCATTTTCAACCAAGTAGAGCACAATACGCCAAAGCTCGGCTCTATTTAACCCCCACTTTATTACTGCATCTTGATTCCTTGAATCAACAGCAATAATACTAGTACTGAAACACATAGAATTACAAATCTCTTTTTTCCAATTCATTTCACATAATTTTATTCAATTTCACAAAACCCAAAAAGAAACAAGAACACAAAATCGCAACCGTCTATTGATATTGAATGATGATTACATAGATTAGAATTAGGACAGCAGATTCCTGCAAGTTCATCATATTATAGGATTTACAACAAGAAGCACAGGAAAAAAAGATGATAATACTAATAATAGCAGACAAGATTTTCTTTGGAGCTTATGAATACAAAAATATTATGTGTGTAATAAAAGTTTCAATTACCATTTTTAATAAATGTTTTCTGCAACTACTTCAGATAAGCGCAAAATAGTCAAGAGCCGCTCTAGCTTTTGCGAGTATAAGAAACCAGAATTTCTGCCGCATAATTACAATAAACTCAATAGTTATTGATAGATTAACTCGTAAATGCCTTCAAACAATACTTCGTTGGAAGTTATTGCAAAATCCCGTAAAAGTTGAAGATTTTAATGGTTCCTATTCTGGGTGCTGGAATTCGAGATCGAGTTTTCTTTTCAGATGGGATCTATCTGCACTGCACATTTGAAAGAAAAAAATAAACAATTATTATTCACAGAACATTGTATGTTTAGTTAATAAACGGGGAAAAACAAACAGGGAAACGACTAATCTGCAATAGAAAACCATCTAAAATCAAAATTTCAAACATCGATGACATCAAGCAAATTTACAATTTTTACATCCTGAACTGAAAGTTCTTGGATTGAACCATCTATCTCTCAATGCCAGCAGAGATACATGAACTTCAAAGCAAGCATTCTTCTAGATGTCTAACATCATGATAAAGTAATACTGAAGTCCGTAATTTGTTTCCTATTATTATACTGGATTCCTTAGTCCCCGACAAAAGCCTAGCTTACCAATTTTCAGTAGATTCTCTCTCTTTGCTTTCATCGGTCACCATCAGATTCATCACATTCCAACCGTCTAACGGTTATATATATGTTAAGCAATGGTTATTATATATTTTATGTTTACCATGATTAGAGCTTATTCTAAAAGTGGGGAAAAATAAACGTCAGTTCTCAATGCACTAGAAAATAATATTTCCAAGTACGTGGTTGTTTTTTAAGTCCAGCACAAATAAAGTATGTAAACCACGGTGCAGCACCACAACCAGTTCAAAACATTTCAGAATTTCTACTTAATCTGGAAACTTAAAATAAACTATCGATAATTTAATACTAAGAAACAACATAGACACCATTTTCGTGTTCAACTATCGACACCTATGATTAACTACACTTTTTTTAAAGAAACAAGACGTCAAAAGCATTATTAGTATGAAAGGACTACTTGGACGATAAAGCTTTACCTGTTAATTGTGGGTCTGTTCATAGGTCTTGAGCCAAAGACAGAAAAATCTACTGACATTGGCACCTGTTCGTTCCTGCTTGTATAACCGGCTGCCTGTCTGAAATCGCCATGTTCATCAATCTTATCCAGTTGATTTGCATTTCCATCAAATCCCTCACGATCAGGCATCACTCTTCTTGTCTTTCTTGGAGGTGACAACACCGTAGGTCCCTCCTGTGGATTAAAGTCTGAGGCCCTAGGATTCACGGATTCCCGCTTTGGTGCAGGTCTAGGGAGCTTTGCTGGCTCTGTAGGCAAGGGTGCAGATGAGAAGTACCTATACAAAAAGCACAGATAAGAGCAAGAAACCAACGATGATATGGACTTTCCATTAACAATGTTCTCCATACCTGTGCTCTAATGCCTGTTCCACGGTGATTCTAACTTTAGGATCGTAGGTAAACATCTTTGCTAAAAGATCTAGAGCATCATCACTAGCCATCGGGAACAATTTACGCAAAGGTTGTGAAAGAACGGTCTGGTATTCCACATAGTCAGGGAGGTACACAAGATCAGGCCACTGAGAAGGCGTAGGAGTTCCAAAAGCTTGGAAAATCTTTCCTAATTGATCAATGTCACTTGACCCCTGCAACATTGCAAATACCAAATGTTAAAAACACTACATGTAGGATCCCTCATGCATAAGTCCGTACTAGCAGAAAAACACGGGCAAATGGATTGCAACTCTGAAGTATTCCATAAGGAAACAATTGGTAGATATCAAAATAATTAGTTGGATAAAGCAAAGCAAAAGAAGCATTGTAGTTTCGTAAAGGGTGAGCAGCAAAATCATCCAACACTTATTAGCTATAAATTATACAAAAATGTATAGAAACAACGATCTAATATCTATTATTACTCTAAGGTTCACAAAAACAACTGAAACTCACACTATTTAGTTCTGCAAATGTCGGAAACAACAGATGAAATAATCGTGAAGAGCTAAGAATCATGAAAAAAAAAAATTCACCTGCAGAAATGGTCGGCGTAGCAACAATTCGGCAAATATGCAGGCTGCAGCCCAAACATCAACTCCACTACCATATTGCTTGGCGCCGAACAGTAGCTCAGGGGCTCTATACCATCGAGCGAAAACCTATCCAGTAGTACTACATGATTGTAAGAATGATCTTCTAATTTAAAGCACACTCACAAAATTATGATCAGAGAAGTGTTAATAAGAATATGCAAGCAGATCTTTACAGGTCAGAACCAAATCAATTTAATCTGTAAGAAAAATAGCCCAACTAAAGTCAACAGATATACAACAAAACAACCCAAATTTAATGAAGCGGAATAATAAGTTGAAGATAAGGAAGAAAACTTGCATTTCTGCGGAGGAAATATTTGGTTAAAACAGATTAGAGAACAAATTGAGTACTGTCCCGATAAGCAGCATTGATGCAGCAAAAAAAGTAAGCATTCAATATTACAGCACAAAACATGCGGAGAATATCAACTCAAGGATATATTTCTTACGACCTTTCAATTCAAATTGTTTGAGCATTAAAGCTGACAGGAAAATAACAAATGCACAAGGAGAAAGCATACTTGGTGAGTAAACTTGCGATCAGGGCTGCCAAATATTCGTGCTAAACCAAAATCTCCAAGTTTTAGCTGTCCATTAGAAGATATCAGTAAGTTGTTTGGCTTCATATCCCTGTAAATAGAAGTGCATAAATATCTGAGATTACATGTAGGATTTATTAATCTCCATATGTATTTCAACACAAATCAATACCTGTGCAGAACCCATTTCTTGTGGCAAAAAGCCAGTCCTTTTAACGTCATTTGGAAGTATGATTTTATATCAGCTGGTGAAAGAAATATGTTTCGATCACGAATAACTGCTTCAAGATCAGTCTCCATGAACTCGAACACAAGATGCAAATTCCCCTTGTGAGGAAATGCATCGACCAATTCAATTATATTTGGATCATGAAGCTCCTTCAGTAACTTTATCTCTCTAAGTGCTGTAAAGTTCACACCTTCCTTTTGTTTTCCAATCCGAATTTTCTTGATTGCAACTACTTGTCCAGTCTGTAAGCCCCACAAAAAAGATCATATCAGAAAGAGTTTAAGCTTTTAACTTCCATTTTACCATTATTAATCAAGTTCCGAAAACTAGCATCACAATCTATTACAGAAATCCATATGAAGCTCTTGTTTACTGCAACTAGAGCAAAACCCAAAGCACTGAAAGTAACACCAAAAGCAGGACATGAGAAGCTGAAACCGAAGAGCTGCGAAATTTTGCAGCTTTGCTATGCAATTGGCAAGTCAAAGTTAAGCCCTTGTTTGAATGAAGGTTAATGGGAGTAATGGAACGTAAATTTTCAAGTTAACCTCGTTCCGTCACTTCCCTTTCCATTCTGTTACTCCCATTAACCTCCTCTAACTCTCACCCCCATTAACCTCTCAACTTCCAAAGAAAGGCTAAAGTAAATTCACAATGAACATTATAACTAGATAGCATTCATGAGTTTGACAAGACCAAAAAGTAGACACAACTAAAAAATTCTAAAACTACCAAAGAGGGGATCAAGAGACTGATTATTGTGAGCTAATTTCCAATCCAACTAGACCCAAAAGCATAGCAAAAACTAGTTTCAACACCCACAAACAAAAGCAAACACAGATTAAAAAAAAATCCCCAATAAGGCAAAAATCACAAAAATCCAAGGGTTTACCTGAGTATCAATAGCTTTGTAAACAACCCCATAAGTACCTTCACCAAGTATTTCACGCTTCAGATATCTATCCGCCACTTTCTTTTCCCCATCATTCTCAGTCATTATGGATTTCTCCTCCTCCTTACAGATTATCCTTAAAAGGGTATAAATTTCTACCTCCAATTTACACTTGTACACCCAAAACTTCACGAATTTTCCAGGTATTCAATCGAGAAACAAGGGTTTCTAATTCAAATTTTAAGGGTTAGAAAAAACCCAGAAGGGAAATGGAGAAAAGATAAGAGAGAGGTATGATGATGGGTTTATACGGAGTGTTTGGTTGCTGGGAAAAGGAAAGGAAACAAAAGAAAGTAGAGAAGCTCAAGATGAAGAAGAAAGAGTTCGAGAAGAAATCAGGAAATTTATGAACAATTCGGAGCTCCGAATAAAAAGACCCGACCCATATATGATTTGGGCCTTTGGGACATTCTATTTCGGCTTTATATTTGTGGGCTAAATACTTTTGTTAATTTGTGGGATATTTATTTGGTACTTTCGTCTCTTATGAGAAGTACGAGGTTCGATCTCTGTGTTCATGTAAAGTAGTTCAATTTGGCCACACTTATATTATTTATAGAGGTGTCTTTGGTGCAAGCGTGTATTAGTATAGCATTGTTCCAAGTATACCGCATGGTTAGAGAAAAAATAATTATTTGATTATGGATTTATCACGGATGGTCCGAATAACTATGGTGGCAACTTTAAACCTTATTCACATCTAAAATAATTCTTGTTTTTTTGACTTGTATACACCTTACTAAGTAAGACAGCTGGTCAAAGAATTTTTTTTCATACCTAAGGCAAGGTTCGAACTATGGTCATTGATTAAAGTTGGATGAGTTCCTACCACTCAACCACTCCATTTTGCTATTCCTAAACTATTTATTTCATGTATATTTAACTAAATTTGTAATTTATTTGATTTAGTGGTTGATTTTTAATGGATAAAGATATTTGTTTGACAATATATATAAGTTGGGTAATGTAATAGAATAGATAGTTCGAATGACAAACGTACAAGGATACTAAAATAGTGCTATTTGTAGATACCATACATGTTATTAACAGAAGTAACTCAAATTTTGACGCGTAAAACTTAAAAATAACTTGAAAGTTTGGATTCTACGTGTCAAATATTTGAAAAAAAAAAAAACAAATGATGTAATGATTGTTTTATTTTTATGTTAATTAACAAGTTTATAAACCTCACATGTTAAAATATATTTCATCGGTTTCAAATTACATATTATTATTTTATATATTTTTTGTTTCATAATATACGTCATTTTGTTTTCATCCATGCACATTAATTAAAATTTTCCAATTAAGTAACACTTCTACATAAAAATAGTTACTAATTGCTTTTTTTTTTATGACACAAGTCCATATAATCATAAGTGTAACAAAGTCTTTTCATAACATTAACTAAGGAGTACTTCATGTGTACATGTTATAAAAGATGGAATAAGTAATGTCTTAACAAAATTAAAAGGTGAAAGATTAAAGGTTTCTGAACACAAAAACTAAGAAATTAGTTTTTCATTAAAACAACTCCACGACTCACGACTCATTGTTATTCTTTCTTTAAGCCTTCTTAACAATCAATTTCGGGAACTTCTTACTCGTTGTTGGGATGTTCATCACCGTGAAAGCAATCAAATCTCTTGGATGGCAACTTCCATAAAATTTTATTGTGAATATGATGTCTTTTCTAAGTAGAGTGGTTCTAGATATCCTTCGACTAGACCTTAGATTTTTCCTTTCCTTATTTTTAGTGTTCTAGGAGTCTTTACCTCACTGTTTATCCTGCAACTTCAATTGTTCTCCTACATTTCCAACATCAACTAAGCAAATCTCCAAACTTAGGTGGCCCAACTAAGCCCATTTGCTCACCCAAGCAAAAATTAACTTTTCTCCTCAAATTTTTCAATATTTGCAAGCAAGTCCCATATATCAACCATAATAGATGTTTTTAGCTATAACGATAATAGGGCTTCTTCTTTTTTTTCCATCAATAAATTAGTCTGATTTGATTTTTTTTTCATATAAATTAGAGCGAGGTAGAAAAATATCCCTCGAGTTGGTAGTACACAACAATGTTACAAATGGTACAATTATATCCCTATTATTTACAAGTTCGACTAATTTTAGTCCTACATTTTACAATGCCCTATAAAGAAAGAGCAGCAATCACACAGAGAAGATTAGGCGTCTTGAAATGATAGTACTGTCGCCACCTGAGATGGAACGGGATCCATCTAGTTCAGTCAGCAGAAAAGAGAGTATCCAAAAGCTTCTCAAACTGAATGCGTGATGAGTCTATCGCGAATCTGTAAGCCTTACAGTTAGGCCAGTTACAGTCGGTAATGAGCAGGAATCAAAAAGAAGAGATTAGGCATCTCGAAAAGATAGTACTGCTGCCGATGCCTGAGATGGAACGGGATCCGTCTAGTCCAGTCAGCAAAAAAGAGAGTATCCAAAGATTTCTAAACTCAATGCACAACAAGTCCATCGTGAATTTGTCAGCCTTGATAACAGTCAGCTAAAGATCATGCATTCAAAGGAACAATATAACATCAGTGCTCGGCTTCGCCAAATCCCTCTCTGCCATTGCTCCCTTCGCCTGCCTCCTCGTCATCATCCTCTGGATCATCCAGCTGTGCAGTGAGCCGGTGAACCTCCGCTTGCAAATTGTCACGCTCCTGTGTCATCCTACCCAGTTGACTGGACAAGTCAGCACGCACAGCATCAATCCTCCGGACATCCATCTGCAATAAAACACAAGACCTGTCACATGGCATGACATACATATATAAGCATATCATACATATCAATTTTACAAGCACTCACTAGCATCTGATTGTGATCTTCAATCCAGAAGGTTTTCAAAGCATGATATAACTGGAACATCTCATCCGACTGTGCACGCATCACCTGCAACCAAACATATATACTCCGTAAAAAATACGAAAATAACAAACAAACCGAAAAAACGAAAAACAAAGACTCACATGACTAGTGTTCTTTGGATCATAAATGGGCTCTATAGGAAGAAGCGGCAGTGTCGTGCTGACATAGACGTTGTCCAAGTTCCTGTAGGTCAAATGCCTATCTAGACCCTCTATGCTGCCAAGGACAACATCAGGGGAAAGATTGGAACTGCCGCCAGTACCAGAGGGCATAAAGGAAGCAGGTGCAAAGCCACTAGCGGTACCTGGCGCTACAAAAGAGACAGGTGAAGGGCCACCAGAATGACAGGGAGTACAGCTACCACCAGTCGGCCTGGACGTGGTAGAAGACGGGGTACTATCAGGTAGCACCTGAGTAAACGTGCCAGTAAATGAGCTCGAAGCGGCAGGTCTCTTCTTACTTCCTCTCTACAAAAAAGAGAAAGAGAAGCAAAATATAAGGAATTTATGCAAAGAGAGGAAAAGAACGAGAAACAAGGTCACAAGGTCACATACTGTCTCCATAACACCGTGTGTAGGGGGAAGTAACTGCAACAAGAAGCTGGTATAATCATTGCCCACACTGTCATACACAACCCCTCCATCCAGGGCCACCATCTCCTTAGAATCAGATTGGATTCCGGAAGCCCAAAACATGCTCTGCGGAGGTGGTGGAGGTACAGGTCTATCTACGGGTCCAAGGTCCCATCCACGAACCCTTTCCCCGAGATACCACACCCGGGACAAAGGTCCCTCCAATAGAATGCGGCGATCACTTAAAGGGGCAGCATGCACCATACTGTCCAACCAATAATCTCGAGGAATCCATGGCGACTTAGTCAACTAGATACAACAAATTCATAATGTTATGATACCTCAAGATTTATTAACCAATTATTCGTTTATAGAGGAGACAAAGATGGAGAATACCTGGTCAAATGGCCGGATGGTCAAGCTAGGGCTAACAGGGCCAATCCGCTCGCCCCCTGAAACTTGGAGTCCAAGACTCTGAACCCACGCTCCAATTCGAGGAAAGCCCGAGTTGAGCGGATACATCTTTGGACGTTTCAAGAGTCCATACTCATAAGCCCAAATCTGATGATAACAAATAAATGGGTTTAATCGAAGCGGATTGAATTAATCATAAATAACTTGTCTTGTTTGGATCTGAAATGAACAAGGAAACCAATACAAGAGTAATGAAAAAATGTACCAATAAAACAAGGCCGAAGCCCTTGAGCTTGACTTGTCCTTTCCCCAAGGTTCCTCTGCAGCAGGAATCAAGGCCATGATAGAGGTGAGCAAGACCAGCTGCCCCCCAGTTCAGTCTCGGTAATTTATCCAAGTCAGTCAAAACCGGGAGGATCTGCCAGTAACAATTGCTGCTACTTGAAGGGAATAAAGTGCAGCTGAGTAGGAACCAGATATAGCAGCGAGCACATTGCTCAATCTCAAGCGAGGTCAGCAGCGTTCCAGTCGCTATCCTGCCAATCCAATAGCCCTCGAGAGCTCTAGTTTGGAGTTTACCTGAGTACGAAGGGCTAAACCCAAGAAGCAGATCGATCGAGTCCTTAGCCAGGGCAGGACACACAAGCTTACTGTCGAAAGAAATATGTTCTCCCTGAAATGGCAGACCAGTGATGGCACTGAAGTCGAGAGGGGTGATGGTCATCTCACCGTGCAAAAAGTGAAAAGAATGAGTGGAGTCCATCCATCGCTCCACGAGTGGTGCAAGAGCTGCCCGATCAGTCCTGACCCCTCGTGGTGATAACATTGAAATGAGAGGCCCAAATCCCGTGGCCTGTATCCTTTCTTGGACGATAGGTGGAAGGGCATTGTACCAGGATATAGGCTGAGTTAAATTGCCAACAATTTTCAATTTTATTGCACTCTGCAATAATACAAGTGATGTCAGGAACACATCTATAGTCACAACTAATTCCCTTGAACTATGTAAGTTTTTTCATGAGTCTAGCGTCGAACTATGTGACACTTATTAACCTCTTTGCAAGTAATATTTACATGATCAATTACCATCCCTCAAAAAGAGAGAGGCAACTTGTCTCTCTCAGCATAGGTGAGTCACCTCTCCATCTCCTTCAAAATCCAAATTTGGAGGGACCTTTGACATCAAGGGCAGTACAATAGCTAAATGCAATTCTTTTTTAAAAGAAAAAAATAGCCCGAAATAAACCCTTCTTCTTATAGAGAAACATGCAAACATGCATTTCTAACATCCTAGGATCACCAATTTCAAGATTCAAGCAAGAAAGTTAACAAAATTGAATAAATACAAAATTTACCACATTAGAAGAAACATGAGTTTGAAGGTGAAAGCGGAGAGGGATTTGAGACCCGAAACTCAAGCCATGATAAAGTTGATTCTGGAGACGCCCATGCTCGATAAAAGACGGTTTCGGATCAAGGTAGGACAAATCGGGCTTCAAGTGGTGCCCATAAGGACCTAAGTTTGGTTCCTCCATAGCCATTTCAGTGACAGAAGAGTCTACATTGCCACTTCCCGACGTTTCTCCACCGAGAACTTCATCCAGTTCCTCCTTGGGGATCCTCATCTATGTTGAAGAACAGAAAGAATCAAGTTCTGAAAACTAGCACCATAATCAATCAGAAAAATCCATATAAAGCTTTTGTTTACAGAGAAAAAGAGCACTAAAAGTAACACCAAAAGCAGCATGTAGAATCTGAAATGGAAGAGTTGCAAACTTATGCAGCTTTGCTATACTATGTTGCACGAACGGGTACTGTGAAATACTACTTCTAAAAAACATAGGAAACAGAATCGTGGGAGAAACGTGTAAATATACACAATATAGGGACATATTTACAAATATTAAATGTACAATAGTAATTGATTTGTACCTATACTGCATAAAAGATTACAATAGGGGTCAGGAAATAGAAAAATTAGAAAATGTAGGTTATAGGTTATCATCAATTTAAAAAGTAAAAAAGGATATTTCAATTACCTAAATCACAGTACGCATTGAAATTGATTGAGTTTGTAAGCAAAAACAGTTTCCTAAACCAGAAACAAGTTTCTTATTTTCTATATTCACACTAACGTGTATACAACGTGCCTGAGGACATATCCTATGAGATTCCGAGAGAGTTTCCGTTTCCGAAACGTATTCGAAACGTGGAAAACCTACCGGATAGGAGTTTCCATGCAACATAGTTGCTATATCATTCACAAGTCGAAAAGTATAGTAAATTCATAATGGACATCACTACTACATCGGAGTTTCATAAAACAAAAGGTAGAAACAGCTAAAACCGGATAATGTCCAAATTTGTCTATACTAATTTCATCTTTAACGTTTTCAATCAATATCAACTTTACACCTATGTAACAGATGACTTGTACAAACTAGTATATCGTTATTTGACTCTTCATTTAATTGTCACACTGGACATTCCATCCACAACAAAATACCTAAAATATCTACTAAACAACATGTCAAAATGCACGAAATTCCTTCTGTTTATCAACAAACTTGTCTAAAAGATATGATGTGACATTCAATTAACAATCAAACCAATGCGTTCAAATTTGATGACGATACACGGGGTAAACTAATCTTCCTAGGGTGGAATTTTACAATTTCATACGCTGGGGGTAATCTGCAATTCTCACGAAAACGATAGTGGCCAATTTGCACCTTATCTCAACTAACACTCTAAAGCTCTGAGTAAAAACCTCTCCAAGGAGGGGATAAAAAGACTGATTATTTATCTAATTGCCTATCAATTTCGACCCAAAAACATAGTAAGAACTTATTTCAGTACAATAAGGTCAGAATCTATCTTCAATATAAAAACCAAACAAAGATTAAGATTTTGTTTGGGAGTTGAGAAGTTAATGGAGCTGAAAGTTAGGGGAGTTTAACGAGAGTAACGTACAAAAAGCGAAGTAACGGAAATGAACTTTAAAAGTTAAACTTGTTTGAGGTTTATGGAATTGAACTGGAGCGAATGGAAGTAAATTAATTAAAAAGTTTATGTTACTCCCACTAACCCCCTATTTGATGGTTGAGCTTAATGGAAGTAAAATATTAACCCTATTAACCTCCATTTATCTAAAAACACTCCTGTTAAATCGAAATTTGCATTCCATTACTTCCGGAGTCTTTTTAGAGAGTAAATGTCAGTTAACGGGTTAATGTTTTACTTCCATAAAAATCAAAACTTTAACCTCCAAATCTGATTTGATAGAAGTAACGTAAACTTTTTAGCTATTTTACATCCATTTATCTATCTCCTATTCAATTCCACAAACTGAAATTTTTAACTAATTTACATCCATCTATCTATCTCCTATTGAATTCCATAAACTCCCATTAACATTTAACTTTCATTTCCATTACTACCACTCTGCTCCGTTACTTCCATTAACCTCCTCTAACTTTCACATTCATTAACCTCTCAACTCCCAAACAATGAGTAAATGAAACATTTGAACTAGCAATTTCATTTCCAATCTTTACCTACTTTAACTGTAACAACTAACAAATTCTCGAAAACCAACATGAAAAAAGCTAACTAGAAGAAAAATCCTAGGGTTTTACCTGAGTATCAGTAGCTTTTTCCAACACCATAGCAGAAGTAGCTGTCGGAGCTCAGGCAAATCAGACTTCCCGGCAATATATATAATTTGGGCCTGCCTTATAAATTTATATTTGGGCTTTCTTTTTTTTACGAGGCTTAATTAACATCCAAATGAAATGAACCCGAAAAGTAGATTAACTCTTAAAATAGTGTATTTCGTTAGCTTTTTAAGTTGATTAAAGGAACTTATATTTAACTCATTAAGTTTTCCACTAATGCTCATCTAGTCAATAACTGACCAAATTCAATTTGATCAATTACTTTTAGACTATAATCTAATAAGTGATGATTAAAACGTAGTTAATTTGTACAAATTGCTTAAAGTAACTTATAATTAGCTCCTTAAGTTTTATGTTTGATTAACAAGGTATTTTTAATCGATTTCATATGCATTCTAAATTCTATAACACTTGAAAATCAGTTTTTATATTGTGGCATCGGATTTCATGTGTGGCTTGATTGCAAAGGAATTTCTCTTAATTTATGAGTAGAAATTTATTGTGATAAAGAAAAATGATACGAATTCTATATTCAAATAAAAAAAAAAACCAAAAAATCATTTTACCACACAAAATGTCAAAAGCATTGTGGCTCTTTGATATTAAATGTTGCGTAATCTTTTAACACCATTAATCTTTCAAACATTATTTGGCAACAGTTTCAATCTTGCAAACCTCGATATGTAGACGCTCAGTTATACGGTTTTGAAACATAAGACCTTATTTGCCAGCCATGGTGTTTTTCGTACCTTACCCAACAACACTCAGGTATACAGTTCTGAAACATAAGACCTTATTTAACCACCCAAATTGACAGTTGATGGGCTAATTGGTTCAGAAAAATCAATTCAGAATCAAGTGTTCCAATTCATAGAATATAAATATAATGTGCAGGCATTGGTATACTCTCATAGCCTAGACCTAAAGAGTACTAGGGCAGCTACAGCCTACAAAAATGCTCATAGAATACGATTGTACCCAGTGACGGGTCCATGGGGGCCTTTGCACCTAGTTGTCGATAGAAAATGCCAGAAAATTCCATGGAACACCTGCATACGGAGCTTTTGTCCTGCAAAAACACACTGATAAACTATTATTGATCACCAGAGAGCACCCCAAGTGTGACTTAATCCTGGATCTGTCACAGTTTGTAACTAAGCAAATATTCATCTGAAGTGAATTCCAAATCGTACTAAAATTTAACTCTTTGCCAAATAGAATTATCATCATCGAGAGTTTATTTCAAAACTTTCACCTAATCACAATGGAACTTAAGTGCTAAACTAAACTTAAGCAGTCACTAATGAATGGCTCATTTTCTTAATAGAAGACAAATCTATGGATACTGCAGAGATACGGTTTTCATTGGGGGGTCGTTTCTTCTTCAGTGGAGTCGTCGTCTTCAGAATTTGATTTTCCAGCTTTTGTTGGAGTTTCTGTGTTCAAAAGGCGTCCAGTCATCGGATCAACTGGCCGTGTGTCACGAGGTCCGCCTTTACGTCCTAGTGCTGTCATTGGAGGCGGGGGTAGCATCCCTGCTCGGAAAAGAATGTTTTTGACGGGATCTGAAGGCTGAGCACCAACAGATAACCAATACCTGAAGAAAACCAGCATAATAAGATTAACCGGACAAAGTTGGGGAATAAATCTGCTCTCTTCCTCAGGTTATGGAAATAATTTAAATGTATGAAAACAGTAAGGTTCCATGGATTTTCCTTCTTGCAACAGAAAACAATATTCAAGTTACATCTACTCAATCAAAAATACAAACTAGATCCTAAAATCTTCAAAAACACTAATCTTGGGAAACAACAAGTAGCAGATTAATAGTGAGCATTGTGTGCATCACGTGGAAATATAAACAGCGACGCCAAAAGAAAAACTGGAAAATACGCTCAGATCAATGACTGAAAAACTGCCAGATACAAATTTACATGATTTTTCTGTCCGGCCTAGAAAAGGATAAAATAAACTTAGAATATGATAATAAGAATGGCAATGATGACCAGAGCTTGCATGGACAAGCAAATTGGGGACGTCTCACGCCAAATAAATCAAGGGACTTGAGGAAGAAAAATAGATCAAGAGTGGCGTCCCTTTCACATAAAAATTTGAAATAAATTTTCTTTAGTCAAGCAAAGCTAGCATGTCATTAAACATAGAAGACCATATACAGAACCAGTTTCTACACATTCATGTCCAAGAGACTTGTGATTATCTCATCCTAAATTACTCTTGCTCTGTTGTTTTACTTCCTCGGAAAATTACGTGAACAATACACCTCTGTCATTCTTCCAATTACCAAGAAGTCATTTTCTTACGGCTTTTCCCTGTTTATACTTCTCCCATGACTTCACTGATGCACCCTGCCTCATATCCTGTAATTACCTCACTTTGAGGACAAGGTATATCCCAGAGAAATGGATGTTGTGCCCTGTCCATAACTTCACTTTGACCTCACTCCCCTAATTCTCTCAAATTGAGATTACCGCGCACCCTCTGATATCCTTTTCAGCTTACTTTCAACGCAAATTCCATGACATATTTTTACAGCTACTTTTTTAGGAGGAAATAACACAAAAATACACACCTAAATTTGTCACTTTTTCCCGTTGGGCAACCCAAACGTATAGACTTATCACACATCTAAAAACTTATCAATTTTGGACCTCTAGCACCCTTCTTTTTAGAGATGGCATGAAAGTGTTTAGCAGAAAGTTTGACTCGGCGGTCCCATGAAGCCAAACATACTCAAAAGGGAATAACTTGAGCGTTCATATGCACAAAAATCAATACCATTCATCACCAATCAGCAAGTAATCTATAATCGAACCATCAATGTACCAAATCACAAAATTCCAAAAATACGAAATGGTATCAACAGCATAATTACCACCTCCACTGAATCAACCATACAAAACTTTCTCAAAAAAGAGACATAACACAATAAAATCAACACAATTTCAATAGCATTCATCACCAATCCCCAAGTAATCTATAATGAAGCAACAGCTAATGTACTAAATCATGACATTCAGCAAATTCGAAACAGTATCAACAGCAAGATTACTACTTCAATTGAAATCAATCAAAAAAATCTTCCAAAACAGACATAAGGACACAATATTAACACATATAATTCATCTCAAGAAGAAAAAAAACAAAAAAGAAGCTTACTTTACTCTTTCGAAATTAAGACCCATCCTTTTCCCTCCATCTTGACCTGTAAAAAAGTTCACAAATTTCAACAAGCAAATCACAAATTGGGGATTTCTCAGCAACAATTCAACAACAAAGCCTTAGTCCCGAAATGATTCGGGGTCAGCTAACATGAACCATCATAAAAAAAAACCCGTAAAGCTCAAGTATCTCAACAACAATAAAGAAACAAATTGGGGATTTCTCAGCAACAATACAACAATAACAACAACTACAACTACAAAGCCTTAGTCCGGAAATGATTCAGCGTAGGCTAACATGAACCATGGTAAAGAACCGTAAAGCTCAAGTCGCGTCGGCAACATATCTCAGCAGCAATAAAGAAACAACATTAAACAAATTGGAAATTTCTCAACAACAACAACAACAACAAAGCCTTAGGCACTGTTCTTTTTGGCTGAAATAAGATGAACTGAACTATTGTATGAATGTCTATCTAACAAATTTTGCTAAATTTGCTGAACTCAAATGTGCTGAATATAAGTAAAAAAGGACAGGGCCTTAATCCAGAAACAATTCAGTGTCAGCTAACATGAACCATCATAAACAACCGAAAAGCTCAAGTCGCGTCGGCGACACATCACAGCAACAACAAATTCACAAATTGGGGATTTCTCAGCAAGAACAAAAGAACCAAAATTGAGTTGAAATTTAATCTAATTAGACATAAGGGTAAGTGAAACAAACCAGGAAGAGGATTATAATAGCCAAGAACTTCGAGGTGTTTGCCATCTCTAGGGGATCTGCTATCTGCAGCCATAACACGATAGAAGGGCTTGTTTTTGCATCCGAATCTCGACAATCTCAGTCTTACCACCATTCTGTTATTCGAATTTTGATGAAGGCTGAAATGGGTGCTTCAGAATCTTGTCTATGGATGGAATTAGGGTTCGTTGATGTTGCTCAATTCAAAATTGTTCTGGAGCTCTGGCTTTTCAGTGTAGGACTAAATTGTGTAACTTTTATTTTATTGGTATTATGAGTAAATGATTTATTAGTCCCTCAAGTCTTAAGTTGTGTATTATCTAGTCCTTGTATTTACGCTATACATTAGAATTACAAAAAAAATATTTGTGAGTGTATTTGCGTTTTTTTTTCTGGCAAACTAGTGCTGGTAGTTGTCACCTTTTGTCAATTATCAAAACTGTTTTTAACAGTTATTTTTTTTTTTTTTTTTGAGAGTGCACTTTCTACAATCATGAGATTTGAACACATGACCTCACACTCACAGTTATTAAAATTGAATCACATGGTACTGCAGTTTGGTGGGTTGTCCTTAGCAGTTATTAAAATTGAATAACATGGTACTGCAGTTTTTATGAAGCCACACTATTCTCTAAAATTTGTCACTTTGACCAAACGACATGACATGTCACCTAATTAATAGCGGGTCATTTGGCCAAGTAGCTCTATCCAAAACAACATTTGACACATCCGAGCCTAGACCATCTTCATGAGCAATTTTTTCGAATATCGTTTTTCTTTTTCTTGTTCTTTTTTCTAAATTGCATCATTATCTGACGATTTTATTGTCCATTTGTAGAGCTTTTGACTCGCTCTACTATACAGATTTTCGATCCTATTTTAATTTCAACTATTTCATTTTGAACATATTTTCCTTTATGATCATTATGTTTGAGTTTTCTTTAGTAGCTTGGAAACATCAAAAAGATTATGCCTTTTCCCAACAATGGTGATTTGCTGATACACTTGTTGCATATATAATTGGTCTGTCCTCTGGAATGAACTGAACACAATTGAAGGCAATGTCAAGAAACTAATGCATCATCACCAATTTCTTGTTCCATGATAGCTTTATCAATTACAGCATGGGGAGGTGATTACTAATCCATTCATTCTACGAGCGATTACTACTATTACTACTACTCATTCGGGTTGAATCTTCCCCAGTTATCAGCTCAAGAAGGACAGCTCCATAGCTATACACATCCTACATTACAAATTTCATTTCCCTGAACTCGGGATTAGTACAAGAATTCAAGCTTGGAATTAGGAGCATTGCCTGCTCAAAATTTGACAGTCTAGGCTGGAAATCATGATCAGGAAGATGCATTTCGAGCTAACATTAATGATGGATCACACAAATATGGCCTCTGCGATGAAGCCATGCCAACCTTGACCAGTTGAAGAACCCCAGCCTATATGAAGAAGAAAATTACAGAAACAAATTGAAAAGAAAGTTCTCTTTTAGATTCTCATCCATGTATTTGCAGATAAAAAAGGAAAAGGAAAGGAAGTGAACCAATCTGATTGGTGAAGTCATCAGGAAGAACCATAAAGGACGTCATAAAATTTCTCCGAGTCATTATGGCATATGGCGGGGCAAGGAAGTCCACAGAATCCATAGAAATCAAGGTCTATATGGAAAAGACAACAGAAAGCTTCAATGAAGCTGAGTCTGGCATAGGGGTCGAACCAGTAGCGGAATGTTATGTTCCCTAGCCACAGATCTTGTCACGAGAACAGAATTCTCGAGAAGGCATTGAACAAAAATGAGTCAAGAGATTACAATTTTCAGGGGGATTAAGCAAGTGTAGAAGGCTAAAAACTCAAAAAGAACAACAGCAAAAGAGACCCTACACTGCACGGAAAATCCTCTTCAGTATCGTTTCTGCTTTTTGCATCCATCTCTGATTCCATTTTCGCTTTCTGACTATGTTCCTTTAAATAACGTGTTTCAGCGTCATTTCCATTCTGTTTTCATTTCCGGACAACATAGGTCGAAACTACGCAGGCTAATGCTTGTTTCGCTGAAGTAGTTGCTTGAACCAGTAAGCCGACATTTTCGGATATCTCTTTAGATTGTCAGAGTAATCGATATAGACGATACCAAACCTCGAAGTGTATCCTGATCCCCATTCGAAGTTGTCAAGTAACGACCAAGCAAAATACCCAACCGCATTAGCTCCATTATCAACTGCCTTCTTCAGTTGTTTCAAATAGCTCCTGTAGAAGTCAACCCGAGTTGCATCATGTAATCCTTGGGCTAGTGTCACACTACCAGGGTCATCCATACCTGTCCCGAGTTCAAAGGGTAAAATGTAAGTTTGGAGTCTGTTTCAAAGGGCTAGTTCTCGTGTCGTGTTCATTTCTGGGTTTCTGATACTAACCCAAAAATGGACACGACGGGAACACGAAAATTTAGAGGTCTACTAATTAGGCACATACCATTCTCTGTTATAATCACTGGAAGGTTCCCATAGTGCTCTTTAATGTACATCAAACACTTGTACATTCCCCATGGTACAATTTGGAGCCAATTGGAATTTGCCTGCAAATATTCAACAAAAAATATAAATATATGGCTTATTGCATTACTAATATGTAGTAAACTGCAGATTATGATGGTAATAAAATTACCTTCGGACCGATTACCTCCCCGTTCTTTGCACCTAAAAAGTTATTAAACTTCAGGTAAGTAACTAGACAGATGTGCTAATTTCTGACACTATAACATTATTTACAAAGAAAACTCAGCTTGACTAACACGACCATCATTTTTCTAGCACTTATATCATATATAACCATATGAAACACATATATATATATATATATAACATAATACGACTTTGACATGATTGGACCAATCTAATTTTTTAGCTAAGTTTAAGGACCTTCTAATGTATTAAGCTTAAGTTATATTTGAGAAGGAGAAATCAAAGGGTGCAATTTTCTCCCTCGTGGGTTTGCCATATTTTACAAGAACTACATACAAATTTTGATTCATTGGTAATTTTCGATGGATTCATTGACGGAATTTCTTGAAAAGAGGGTCAAAGGATAGGATGAGCACTTCACGAGGTGTATTTATGAACCGTATCCCTATTTAAAAACAACGTTAAATCAGAACTTTTCTTACCTGCATATGCAGCATTCCAGTCTTCCTGATAGCCCAAAGAATTAGATTTTCTTTTAGGATTGTACATGTAGATACTGGTGTATTGGTTGATACCCACAAAATCAATGGAGCCTTTGACCATTTTAACCTCTTCTTTTGTAAACTTAGGCAGCCTTTCTCCAACAATCTCTTTCATTGTTCTTGGATACTCACCATACACCAAGGGATGAACATACCTATCACAACCCCGAATCATTATCAAAAAAATTCTAAAGGGGAATTCCAAATAAAACCTATGTGGTTTCGCTGATTTGTAGATGGGTATCCATTTTTCATGATATTATGCATGGATCAGATATATCATGGCGAATTCTTCAGAAAAAATTGTGTCTTCCACAATGGAATCTGCTAAGTGAGATTTCGAGTAAATGTTTACATAATCTTCTTCCGTCCGAAGAAATGATGTGTGTGTTTTTTGTTGCAAAAATAGGATTGTGGTCCTCATTGTTAGCACAACTGAGGACTTTTAGATTGACAACGACAATTGTGATCTTTGATGACCTCAAAATAATAAAATTTCCAAAAATTAACACGACGTTTTCAATTTTCCAAAATCACAATTTCTGGAGCTTTCTCTTTCTGTATAATATCATAAATGTTGAATTTTTCTATTTCGATGTCATCAACGATCATAACTTACAGTGTCAAATTAAAAGTTCTTAGTTTTGTAACCGCAAGGACCCCAATCTCGTCTTTGCAACTTAAAAGAAAAACACAGACAACCATATACTAATCGGCGAAACCACAGAGGTTATATTTGGAAAGCTCTCATTTCAAAATTAAGAATAAGTTTAGTAAGTATGTTTGAAAGCATTAAGTAGGGATCCGTACCATCCAATATTAAAGTCTATTGCTCTTTGAGCTGCATAATTGTCAGCTTTTCCTTTAGTAAGAGGTTCATACCAAACAAAATCTAACACAATCCCAATTCTCCCCTTTTGCTTTTCCTGCAATTAAGGTTAAGTAAAATAAAAAGTTCAAAAACATGTAAAAGAAAAGGCTTAACATATTAGGAGCGCTGTATATGACCAAACAATTTTGATTTCCGCCCTGAACTTTTGAGATGTCTCATCAGCCTCTGAACTTGCTTAACAGTGAGATGATTAACCGCTAAATGGCAAAACAAAGTAAAGATTAAGATAAGTTGAAGCGTGAATCACTTTAAGCAAGTTCAGGGTGCTAATATGCCACTTTAAGAACGTCCACGACCCAATAGGTCGCTTTCAGAAGGTTCAACAGGTAACATGTCGATTTAAGCAAGTTCATGAAGCTAATAAGATAAGTTGGCCAAGTACAAGGACATGTATGAAGTTAAAAGCAGGGGCATATTTAGGGGGTGCCTCGACCCCATCCTCCAAAACCACCCATACCAAGGTGGTTCCAGCTCCTCCAATTTCAGAAAAAATTTAGAAAAGCTTATTTTGGAAGCAAATTCCGTCGTTAATCTTTGAAATTCATCAAACTATGTTAAATTTCATAGAAATCTACCATTTGGTAACTTCCAATTTCGTCTCAACAATTCATTTTTTCCATTTTTGACGGAATGTATGGGCTACAAGGAAAATCTTCACCGTAGAAGGATCTTTTTCTAGTAGATCAACAAAAGTTATATTACTAATCGGCCCCCCAAAAGTTATGACCCTGCATTCACCACTAGTTAAAAGAATATCATCCAATTGAAAACAGAGGAAGAACTGGTTACTTGATATTTCTGACGATATCTCTGAACAGCAGCAGCATGAGCCAAAATTATATTATGTGTAACAATATAAGGCTCAGTTGCAGAATTCCCTGCAGAACACTTTGAGCATCTAGAAGGAAAAGTTGCTCCATTGCCATATCCCAAAGCAGCAATTAATCTAGGCTCATTGAATGTCATCCAGTTCTTGACTCTATCTCCAAAAGTCTTGAAACAAAATTCAGCAAAATTGGTAAAGTCTTCCCTGCAAAGTTTACTATATAGTTAGTTACATATATCTCTCGATATAACAGCAAATTTAAAAGCTGATGAAAAACAAGTGAAACTTACACGATTTGGCGGTTTAAGAATCCTAAGTACTTCTTCTCAAGTGCAAGAGGCAGATCAGAGTGATAAATGGTTGCATATGGAGTGATGCCTACAGACATTCAAGTTCAGTTCGTCAGAAAATTAACGAGCTGGAGCCGAACTTGGGACTCGGTTCGAGCTCAAAATCATATTTCCTGTTCATGAGCAGCTTGATAAGGAAATTATCTAATTGTGAACAACTTGTTAATTATGTTCCTGAACTTTCCTTGTGAGCAACTCGTTAATTCTGTGTATGAACTTTGCTCGCAAACAGTTCAGAAAATATGTTTATGAACAAAGCTCGTGAAGAAGTAAACAAGCTGCTCGCAAACAGTTTGTATATTTCTTGTTTATTGTGTTATTGAATGCTAACATATTACTAAATCTAAATGTATCTAACTATAAGATATAAATGATATTACCAACACGAAGTTATGTAGTTTTGATTTTAAATCCTACGGTAAAAACTAAAGTTTGTTCATGAGCTTTATAATCGAACATGTTCATGAACATTATAATCGAGCGTGTTGGTGAGACTGTTTATGAACCAAAAACCAAACATGCTCACAAGCTTTTGAGTCGAGCTGCAAAACATCAAGTTAGACTCGTTTAGAAATCTAGCCGAACACACTCAAACAGGAATTCGTGAAAATCATAAACCAGATACGTAGATTCTTTGAAACTAACCTTTCAGAAGCATGTAATTGATCAACCTATTGTAATAGGCAACACCCTTCCAATTCACTTCCCCGGTTCCATCTACATATCAGAATTGTCTGAGAGATTAGGAACCTAACCAAAGATATTGGTTTCAATGATAACGGATAAGAAAAACAGAACACAAAACTAGATAATTACTTCGGAAAATTCTGGACCATGAAATTGAAAACCGGTATGCATCAAAGTTCATCCTCTGCATTATGTCTACATCTTCCTGTATGAGCCACAGAATGAAACTTCCAAGATTCAAGATTTTACTACTTACTCAAACCAGCACATTCAATTGGAAAAATCCAATGTTAGGTTGGTCCCTATACTTTAATTAGGGCCCATTTAGTACTTGTATTGGCATAATTTGCTAATTAAGCTCCTCTAGAATTATTGGTATATCTGATCCTTAATTCACTTATTCATAAAATCTAGGAGTGAAAAGGTTTTATGGTCACTTTAAAGGATCGGGTTTGTGTAAATTAGTCAATATAGTAGTATTTCACAATAAAGTCGCTAAGGTAGCAAACTTGTGTCAACAAGTCACTATAGTCGCATCCAACGATCAGCACCGGCTAAAATTTGGCATGGCTTTCATGGACATCACCTCACAATTTGGCATGCTTTTCATGGCTATGCATTGAAACAAACAAGGGCCACCTAGATTGGCTTAGATGCTAAAAATTGAGAATACAGCCAAATCGGCTACACCCGCCTAAGCATTCAAAATCCTATATGTTCCTATTTAGTTTCTAGAGTTACTTGACAGCTCAACCAGCACCTAACGTCTTTTTTACCACATTGTTGAATTGAATCGATAAAACAAAGATAAAGAAAAGGCTTAATACATAAAAAGTTGCTTGAACTTGGCTGAAAAAGTGATTGTCTCCCTAAACTTACACATCCTCTGATTAGCTCACTGAATTTGCTTAAACGTGACATAATGAACACCATAAGTCCCCATGTGGACAATAGGGGATTTTGAGAAATTGCAAAGTATATCGCTTTATACAAATTCAAGGAGCGAATTATCAATTTAAACAAGTTTGGATAGCCAATAAATCACTTCAAACAAATTTTAAGTAGAAAATAAATCATTTTAATCAAGTTCGAAAGCTATCTTAAACCAAGTTGGAGAGTTAAGCCCAAAGAGAAAAGGACATACTTTGTAACGATGATATTGGTCTACAGCTACTTCAGCAGTAGCATTATTAGCTACAGCTCCTGCAAATCCCACATACAATCATCATCAATCACATCTATAAATTCTTCAAATTCGCAAAAGCTCCGTTCTTTATGACTTATTAGTACTTAGACCCTGTTCTTTATGACTGAACTGAACTAAACTGAACTGAACTGGAATGAACTATTGATAATGGAGCATAAAGAACATGGCTTTATCATGAGTTCGATCCAGTTCAGCAATTTTCAGTTCAGTTCAGTAATTTTTAGTTCCGTGATGCCTAAATTTAAAAGCAACTAAGCTAAAATCAAAATCAAATACCAAGAGTTTTAACAAACTCATCCCAAATGCTCGGCCCTCGGCCATCCTTATCAGCCATTCCTTCAACTTGATAAGCAGAAGTCGCCGTTCCGAACACAAACCCCACCGGAAAACTCTCTCTGCTCAGACCTCCGGTATCCAACTCTATCTTCTTCTTCTCCCTCCATTTTTCTTCATTTGCTGCTACACAAACCACACACAGTAACAATGCTGATAGGAATCTGAATCTTCCCATTTTCAACACTGAGAAGCTAGAGAGAGAAAGTAGAGAGATGGAATAGTAAAGAGCAAAGAAGGAGGGAGAGGAAGATGACAACGTGAGCAGTTATTTTATTTACTTTTATTTTCTTTCATTTCTTCTTTTATACTGACATGTAATGAGCTCGGATATTCCAAGTATAGGTGTCAATTTCGTGTTTGGTGTCGTGTCAACTTTCATTTTCGTGTCAAAACTCTAAACACAAACACGATATAGAAAATGTTCCGTGTCGAGATTCCAAATCCAAACACGACCTACTCCAAATACGGAAACACGAAAATTACAACGATAATTTACAAACAACCCGACCCGACCTATATAAAGATGGCAAATTGTACATAAAATTAACCACTCAATCTTCACAAAGTTTTAAGTTCATTAGAAATACAAAGATATAAAAACTCATCAAACACAAGACGACATTAAAGTCAAAATACAAATAAACACAAATGAAAAGTATCAAATTCATCAAAATTCGTGTCAGTTTCGTGTTTTTTGTGTTGACACAAACACGACACGGGAATTAGCGTGTCTTTCGTGTCGACCGCCGGAAATGACACGTTACTTAATATGCTCAACACAAACACGGAAAAATCCGTGTCGTGTTGTCGTGTCGAATTGCCGCCTCTAATTCCAACAAGGTTGACACTTTCAGAATAAACTAAATTCGAACTTTAACTTATTAAATCAAGAAGAAAAATATACAAAACAAATAAAATGAAGTTTTAAGTACAGTTTCAAAGAAAAAGAAAAGTCAAAAACGAGCAGCGACTACGTTCGAACATCTTAATGTATCGTTAAGAATAGAGAAAAGATAAATATAAAGCACAAATAATGTTACATAGTAAATCAGTACAAATTTCAACAGTTTAAATTATTATAATGAAAGCTAGCTAAGACTAGGTGGATGAAAATTCCACCAAATAATAGTATCACTAATGCGCTCAAAAGTAGCTAACACATCTGCAACTTGATCTTCTCTACGTTAGATGTGAGAAGCCATAATCTGTATAGAGCTCATAATCCACAAACAAGTATTACAATTTCTCTGAAACGACTAACGACCCACTTGACTCGGAGGAGTTAAAAGGTGAACAACATAAGGGGAGTCACTCTCAACCCACAGCTTCTGTTAACCTTCTAGCCGCTGAAGTTATATAAGAAAAAAAATTAAGTACAAATGTTAGGAGAAGTATACCACCAATCCAAAAAGAAAAAATTCCCCAATAATTAGCAAGGACATCAGTAGGTTTTTCTCGTGGTAGATATGGAAAACCACAATTTGCATATGGGACATGATAATTAAACAATTAAACCAATCAACGTGTACAGTCCAAACAATTGCATTAGTATTAAATGAATCAAAGTTAAATAAGGAATGAAGGAAGAGAAGCTATCCAACATTTCAACTAGTTTGTCACTACGAAAAACTTCCTCAAAATCTCGAAACTCAAAATAATATTAAAGAAAGTAAAAAAACAAAAGAGTTCAATTTAAGAGAAAACATATAAAAAAATAAAAAAAGATGAACGTGTATTTACTTATCGATTCGGATTTCAAAAAAACAAGTAACGTATGTGGAATCATATTCAATCCAAGGATTTAACCAACACCTTACTCCGCATTGTTTCGTTGTTTTTAGTTCTACCATAAAATCAAATGCATCCGGAATTGGAAATGCAAAAGAACCCCTAAAATCTTATATAAAATAACGAGTTTACCCATCTATCACAAGCTATTTTAATATTTCATAATGTTTAGAAAACTTGTAAAATATAATTCAACTTGTCACTTTATATAAACTTTAACTAGCAAAATTCTTGATAGATAGACTACGTAGTTGCTTTTAAAACTTTATAATGTACTTCTCAAGGTTATGTTTTGTCTATATCAACCACTCTAAACCTCACTTGTTACCCGAAAATGTCTACCAACTGGTTCAAGCAACTACTCAAGGGCGAGCATAGAAAAATGAAATATTTATCTTTATTGTCAAAAAAACTATAACAAAATATCATGTAAAACTAGCGGAAAAAAAAGTGTGCTAACAAAATATCAAGAAAGAATAGCGAAAAGGAGTTGTTACCAACATATTACGCCACTAAAACAAGCGTTTCCTACATTCCGCTGCACCACAATAGCATGCCATCTCCTTAATTTTTCCATCCGGACCACGAACGCTATCAAGGATATAGCCATAGTCGTAAGTAAGCTCTTGTAACGGTGGTATATTGTCCGCTGCAAACAGCATTATCCGAGCAAGTTTGAGATCGTGGTGCGAGCTCAAAACACACTGAACAAAGAGATTTGGTTCGCAGCTATGGTTAATGAACCTAGCAACGTTTCCGGTTGAACCCGCATCAATGCAAAAATCAGGTTGATGTTCGGAACTTGGATCATCTTCGACGTCTATTTTATCTTCTACAGGTACATTTCCAAGCCGGCTCTCTCTTCCATCGATCCCCCTTATTGTTTCCACGCAATCGATCTCAAAAATGTAGTTATTCTCGGCTATATTGTCCATGTCCTCGTTCCTCATTACCTTCCCAATGTACTCACAGACTGGAGCACCGGATGGTATGAAGTCCCATGATCTCACACCCCACCCTTTTTTGGGAGTCCGAAAAACCTCTAGCCGATACTTAATTCCACTCTGAGATGTTCGGTTTACACAATCCGGTCCACAGCCACATTTTGGACCACATTCAAACACAACAGCCTTGGCCTCAATAAGCCTGCCACCATCCCTTTGCACATACGGAAAATCAGACCCGTTAAGCCTCGCACACGCACATCTACGAGCATCCACACAACTACCTTTACACTTGCATCCACTAGCATTAGCCGGAACCTCAATATTCTTGGCAACTTGAAGAGATTTACTGTATGTAAAACTTGGTGGAGGAATAGGCGTATCATCAACCAAATTCGTAGCAGGAATCGGGAACTTTTCTAGGCTGCCACTAATATCCTTGCACGCCAACCCTTTAATCACCGAAACTGATTTGGGAACGTCTCCCTTGATAAACAGAACCTGATTTGTCGTCAATGTTGGCTGTCCTTCCACTCGCCTCAGGCGGTACTTATACACATTAAACTCCGAAAGCCCCTTTTCCTTCCAATACGCAACCACATTATACAACCCGTCATACGTATAGATTTTTTTAGAATAGCTGCTCTTGCATTTGTGACCACGGACGACTCTAACAGGAACAGATTGATCAACACAATTCTTGAGCGCTAAATTCCCGCGCTTCATCTCTTGATCTCCATTCTGACGCTTGTTTCCAATCAAATTGTTCCCGCCTTGACCCGTGTAAACAATTTCCTCTGCATTGTCCTTATTGTCCTCGTACAAACCGGACAAAACTATTGCTACCGCGAGAGGGAAGTTATAATTTTTATACTTCTTTTTATAGTCTATGCCCATATAATCAATTCCACCCATCGTATGACTATGGAATCCGATCGCAATCATTTCAGCCCTCGAGTAAAACTGATGTCCGACATTGATCCCTGGCAGCTCACCAATTCTTTTCTCGGGGTACATTACCAAATTCGAGTCGGTTATCCTCTTCGCTGCCTTCAAATCAGGACGCTGAACCGTTCTTTTCTTAGCCCCATCTTTAACAGGACTCGGTTTTCTCTGTTTCTTGGCTTTTTCTTCTTCCTGGACAAAATGCAAGTAATGTTTATTAAACAGTCTCAGAATCTCTTTAGCCCGAGCAGACGCGCTCTTCACCGCGTCATCTCCACCGGGATTAGGAATCACGGGTTCATCTCCACCGGAATTCTGAATCACGGGTTCATCTCCAGTTTTAACTTCAATTGCACCCGAACTTTCACCTGATTTCTCCTTCTTATTCTGCTTCTTCTCCACTGATTCAACATCTTCATTGTCCGGATTATGTCTCTTCTTTCCCCGGGAGCCCCTGTTCTCATCTAACAATTTGAGTCTCTTCCTGACTAATTCTGTTTTCTCCGCTCTCTGCTTATTAATCCCCTCTAATCTTGAACTTAGCCTCCGCCACGGGGATACAACAGTTTTGTTCTCCGGGTTACTGTTCGCTTTCTCCATTTTTGAACCGAGATCTGAAGAGATATAAGAAGGGAAATCAGTTCTGAGGATGAGGATGGAGGAAGAAGATGAAGTTTTGGGGGCAATTTTTTGTTTGAGTAAATTAAAATAAGAGTGACATATGGTTAAATAATTTGATTTCTGAATCGATACCAAGGGGAGGAAATCAGTTCTGAGTATGGAGGAAGAACAGCAGTTTTGGGGAGAATTTTTTGTTTGAGTAAATTAAAATAAAAGTAACATATGGTTAGATAATTTGATTTCTGAATCGATACTGAAACCGTAATAATAATAACAAATATAAAGTGAATATAAAACGGATGCTCGGGTTACCTCTTGTATTGCACAAAGTTTGTTTACATAAAGTGAATATAAAACAAGTGTTCGGGTTACCTCTTGTATTGCACAAAGTTTGTTTAGATAATATGAAATCACAGTTCTGTATTACTGATGACGATAGTCCATGAATTAAGAGAAAGAAGGAGAGGCACAATAGAGAGGAGAGGTAAGTCTATATATAAGAGAAATAAAGTACATACAGTGTATGTATCAGGTCGAATCAATAGAGACGGGAGGTAGGGTTATAATTTTAAAATCTATATATAAGAGAAATAGAATACATACAATGTATCAGGTCGAATCAATAGAGAGGAGAGAGGTAGGGTTATAATTTTAAAAGTCTATATATAAAAGAATAGAATACATACAGTGTATCAGGTCGAATCGATAGAGAGGAGAGAGATAGGGTTATAATTTTAAAAGTCTATATATAAGAGAATAGAATACATACAGTGTATCAGGTCGAATCAATAGAGAGGAGAGAGATAGGGTTATAATCTTAAAAGTCTATATATAAGAGAAATAGAATACATACAGTGTATCAGGTCGAATCAATAGAGATGAGAGAGGTATGGTTATAATCTTAAAAGTCTATATATAAGAGAAATAGAATACATACCGTGTATCAGATCGAATCAATAGAGATGAGAGGTAGGGTTATAATTTTAAAAGTCTATATATAAGAGAAATAGAATACATACAGTGTATCAGGTCGGTCAATAGAGAGGAGAGGCAGGTTATAATTTTAAAAGTCTATATATAAGAGAAATAGAATACATACAGTGTATCAGGTCGAATCAATAGAGAGGAGAGGTAGGGTTATAATTTTAAAAGTCTATATATAAGAGAAATAGAATACATACAGTGTATTAGGTCGAATCAATAATGTACTGACGCGTCATAAATGTCGGTAGGATTTAGGGTTTACAATTTAGTGTCTGGAATTTTAGGGCTTACACTTTCGGGTATGGAGTTTATTTTCTGGGCTTGGATTTTTATTTTAAAATCTAGGATTTTATATAATTAACTAACTAAAAAATATATTAATTTCTTTTATAAAAAAAATATAAATATTATACCGTATTAAAATGTTATTGGTTGAAGGTATGGGAAATTCTATAGTCACTTTGTTTTTGACAAAGTAACCATTACTTTGTTTTGTCCATCATTAGATCATGAGGTGAAAAGTGATCTAATGGTGAATAAAGCAAAGTACAAACAAAGTAACTCAAAAACAAAGTCACCATAGCCTACACCTGAAGTTATACATACCAACTATTTATAAGTTCGGTGTGACACGTCGTCCACATTGTATACACATTAAAATGTCTCATATTTAAAAATATTTAACTTTTAAGTTAAGAATATTTAGATATTTCAAATTTATTTATTTGTTGGTAATGATATTTCAAATTTATTTGTCAAGTGGTTTCTTTTTCTTTTCTTTCTATATTAGTAGTTTTATTTTTACCGTTTGAGATTGATTTAATATAGATTTTCAAATTATAATTTTATTCTTTATTTAATTTCTTTCTATCTTAGTTTTCTTCTAATTAGGAGAATCATTTTGTTTAATTCCTAAGTTTGAGGAATTTACCATAATAGTATAAGTAGTGAATAAAGTTTAGAGTTCTTTCCATAGACATAGTCAAACTTTTCTATTTACAAAATTTTAATGAGAGATTGTATTCTATGTTACTTATTTATAGAAGGTATAGAAGTTGTATTCAATTCAGATTTTAAAAGATTTTAATAGACTGTGTGTAGAATCTAGATTCTACTAATTTCATTGATTGTTTTATAAATTTTAGGAATCATTTATTTTAATTTTTATTTTATAAAACATAGGAATCATCGTTTCAAAAAAGAAAAAAACATAGCAATCATATTTTAGATTTTTAACTATTGGTTAACTTCAACAAATTTCTGATCAGTTATAAACAACAAAGCTAAACAGTTTTGGCTTACAATTGACTAGGACAACAACCAAACTAGAAGAAATTGCCCAGCTAAGAACTTGTTGGTCGATTTGTTCCCATGATTTTTGGAGGGTGGAGCAGTGACATCAATATGCAATGCAAGTTTCCATGGCAGGAAAATTGTTTCGGGAAGTTTAATGGCCGACTGAGCGGAGAAATTTGGGGAAAGAAGGTTCGGATGGAGGAGCTATTGGTTTCGTTGGACCGGATGTTGTTAGGAGCCATGGCGATTTCACGCAGTAGACAACTTTTTTAACCACTGATATAATGCAAATCTTTGTTGGAAATAAAGAGTCGGTGACAGAAAACTTATCGATTAGAACTTAAAACGATTTTGGTAGACACGGTAAAATCTGGAATCCAGTCGTTCTTACCACAATCAACCTCTGAATCGGTGTAGTCTAAGTCGGAAGTTTAGAACAATAGTCAATTCCAGAATAGAAGATATTGTGAAAAACTCTAATTGGTTGGTTTATATCAGCTAACTAATTCGAAGAATAGTTGATAAGGGAGTCGATGCAGTTGGATATCTTGCTTGGTTAGTAGTTTACATCGTTCAAGCAACTAGTTGTCTATTTTCTCTTTGTTTTTTGAGTTTTTAGTCTTCTATTCTAGACAATTATTTATCAATATGCGCCCTTGTTTGGAAGGAGGTGAATAGAGGTAATGGAATGTAAACTTTTTAATTAACCTCATTTGGTAGTTTTTTAAAACATTAAATGGGAGTTAAGGAGAGATAATATTTTACTTCCATTAACCTCGAAACCTTAACCTCCAAACCGGAGGTTAGAGAAAGTAACGTAAACATTTTAACTAATTTACATCCATTAACCTCTTATTAAATTCCACCAACTCCCAAACAAAGTTAACATTTAACTTTCGTTTCCGTCACTTCTCTTTCCGTTCCTTTACTCTCATTAACCTCTTCTAACTCTCATCTCTCATTAAGCTCCTCTAACTCTCACCTCCATAATTTAATTGTTTATTTATTATGTCCCATATGCAAATTGTGGTGTCCCATATCTACCATGAGGGAAACCAATTGATGCCCTTGCTAATTATTGGGGAATTTTTTCTTCTTTGGATTGGTGGTATACTTTTTTTTTTTTTTTGAGAGACGGATTGGTGGTATACTTCTCCTAACTTTTGTACTCAATTTTTTTCTTATATAACTTCAGCGGCTAGAAGGTTGACAGAAGTTGAGGGTTGAGAGTGACTCCCCTTATGTTGTTCACCTTTTAACTTATCCAAGCTATACATAAGCAAAAGAAATTCAAGATAGTAATGAAAATCTACATTAAGTTATATACGGATTCTCCTTTTCGATCCATTCGTTCATTCGTTTTTCTTATAAAAGTTTTTGAAAGATCTATTAATCAAACACCAGCGAGGTTCATATACATATAAGCTTTCGATCTATAAAATGTGCATAACAGAGCTCAAAAACTTAGCTGATTTCAAGTAGGAACACGGCTACATCGACACCAAAATGCAGTTCCACCACTTTTTCCACGGGCAACGGCTATTTCCTCATCAATATAAAACCAGATAAAGAAAGGATCTTTGGTGCTCGGTTCTCTATCGTTCTTATCCCCAAGACTGATTTCGAAAGGGTTCAGAGGCCCGATTTTTACACGAACGCGTTCAAAAATGAAGGAAAGTATCTTCGTTTTCCATGTAAATCTGCCTTCAAATGTTAAGCTTCCAATTGGACCAAGATATACTCCATTTTCAATCCTCTTTCCCTGAAAATCTAAGAAACTTTGAGCCATTCTTTAACATTGGTAAAAAGATAACAACAGAAAAAGAAGAAGAGTTCTGATAGAAGCAAGAAAAAGAAAATGTTGAAGTTCAAAGTTGAGCTAAGATGGTACTTAAGATGTGAAGCTAGCAATCTAAAGATCAATTAGTCGGAGTTAGCCAAATTAACTTCAACAACTAATCTTGACGTTTAGAATTGTTTTATGTTTTATGATGCAGATAATTTCATTGTCATGTTTAGTGTTGTACACAGTTCAGCTGAGGGTTCTAAGGACATGTTTGGTTAGCTGTTCTTGTTTATTGTTTCGTGTTGCTCGTAACTATTTGGTTGACAATTGGTTAGCTATCAACAAACCGAACATTATAGAGCTAATTGAAATGAAATTTTGAGAAAGTTTGATCCTTGAATTTTTTGGTTTTGAGATCATATAAGTGTTGATTGATTAGGAGGGAATGAAAGTGGTTGTTTAGAAAAAAGAAAACTCCGAAAAAGTTGATCTGTAATACCAAAAACAATGCATCCATAGAAAATTTATTGCTAGACAACTTTAATTCAGAGATTTTGATGTCGGTTTTGTGGTAACAATTCTCCGCAAACCAATCCAAACTAATCAATAACATATCTAAATGACACTCCAAAAAAGAAACATAACCATGATTACCAAATCCTAATTCTAAAAAACAAAACTTTAATCACAATAACATGAATGAACTCATATTTAGAGGGGGGAAACAACTTACAGCAGCATCAAACCTCTGGACACCAGTAATAGGAAAATATCTTCCACTCTTATATTGCTTCTACAGATCATAAAAATCAGAAAATCAATAAACAAACTACCACAAAGATATTAAGTGAAAGGAAAAAATTGGGTAAAATATGTCCATAGCCCCTAAACTACAACGCTACTAACATCGATGGCCCCTGGCCTTTAATTCCTGTCATAGAAGCTAATGAATTTTACATTATTGTAACATTCAAGTCCAAATTAAAGAAAATCCATTAAAAATGAATGAAATGATGACTTGTAGACTGATATTTGACTAGGGGTGAGATAAGTTCGGTAACATCCGAGTATTTATAGATTTCTAGAACTGTACCTAATGAAAGTGTACCATACAATTCGGTTGAGTTCTAAAGAAAACCGATCAATCTGGTTTTTGGATCTTCTTATTCGAGAGTTCGGTTCAGTTTAATAATCTCAAACATATTTGCTCAACAACGGTGTGAATTTCCAAATAGCTAGAATTGCTAATGTAAGTCAAGGGTAAACAAAAAATCAAGGTTTAGTACAAATTCTGAATCTTTTTGTTCGGGTATTCAATTTGGTTCAAGAATCTACAAGACTCGAGTTTTTTTTCCTATACTTGACCATAGTTTATGATGACAAACTATGTTTCCCGGATATGGATACACCCGCTAAGGAAATTACGTAATATATGTGAGACGTGGGAAACGTTATTTCTAAACCATAACTTTCAAAAAATAATCATAAAAATGGAAACATATACTTACAAGGACCCGGTGTCGGACACGGACACACATGTATGGGTACGCTAATAAAGAGAAATTCCATGTAACATGACAAACATAGAAATAGAATGATTTAGTTAAACTTGCTTATTGTTCAGGTTATCATTTCGTCAAAATTTTAAACAGATTTTCCCGTCCTGGACGACTTTAATGTTACAATAATGTAAATTTCAAAGACTTTCAAGCCACAGAATGAAGTAGGAGCCATAATGTTAGTCGCGATGCTACAAGTACATTTATCCTAAAGAAATTACAGTAATTTCAAACCAAATAACATTATCATATTTACCTCAGCGGTGAAAATAAGCATCCATGTTCTTCCAGGGGATTTTGACCCACCAAGAGTTTCAAGAAACCCTGAGGGATCAATTTTGGCCTTCTCAATCACAGAAAGAGCAGATAAAATTTCCTCTGCTGCAACTTTTCTAGTCTTTGCTGCATTCTTTAGCACTTTCACACTCTTTTCTACCTCCTAAACCATTTAAAAGCAACATAAAAACACAAACTACGGAGAGATCTAACATTGGGGTACTTGAAAATGACTAAAATCATATAAAGTTCCGAACTTTGGCGACAAATATAAAGAAATTACATAAAAGGTAGGGTTGTAAATGAGCCGAGTTACTCATGAACTCTCGACGTTCAGCTCGATTCATAAATGAGCTGAGCTTGAACATGATTTTGAGACTAGATACATGAACAAGCCGAGCCCGAGCACCAGGGAACTCTGTTTGAAAGCTCGTGAACAGTTTCGGTTATAGGTTTCTGAACAATCTTATGAACAAATTCAATTATAACGTTCATGAACATGCTCACTCATAAAGCCTATAAACAAGCTCATGAATAAACTTTAGATTTGTAGTTTTCAAAATCAAAAGCACAAAGTATTGTGTTAGTAAAATTAGATAGCATAGATTTATTTCAATGTGGTAACGAGTCAGGTCAGCTCATTAGCAAACACGGTAAACGAGCAATAAATTTCAGTTCTTCCCTTTCCTTTCCATTCCATTCCTGAGGCCCTGTTCTTATCCGTAATTGATTTCAGTTTAGTTCAGTAATGCACTTCAGTTCAGTCGGTTCAACTCAGTAAATTTCAGTCCTAACTCCTCCAAACCTTCCCCCCTCCCAATCAAAGCCTTAATTACCCAAGCTCAGAGCTCAAACCTCAGCTCGAGCTAGCTGATATGGCTCGGCTTGATTACAGCACTAAAAATAACACACTGGACTAAAAGCAACAAAAAAACACAAATCCACTAGCCCTCATTCATCTGGGTACTTGAAAAATTCACTAAAAACATATAAAGCTCCAAACTTTAGCAAGAATTATCAAGAAATCAGATAAAAAAACATACTGGGTTGCTTTGAGCTTTCACTTGTTCTTCTTCTTCTTGCACAACAATTGGACTGGAAGAACTTTGATCTTTCTCTTTATCATCAATGGCAGCTCTGGTTTTCACCCTTTGAGAATGAAATCTATTGGGTTTGAGAGAAAAGGTAGCAACAATGGCAGCATTAGAGCTTAAAGAAAAGGAGAAAGGGGTTCTGGGTTTGAGAGGAAGAAAAGAGTGGGTGAAGGATGAAGATGAAGTGAGTGCCACACATTTGAGGGGAGAAAAAGAACAGGATGATGGTGGAGCTTGACACTCCATTTTGATTTGTGGCTCTTTATCATTTTCTCTCTGTTTTTCTTTTGGTTCACAAGATTTCTTTTTCAAAATTGAATACTAGGAAATGTATGAATTTTAATGCATTTTCCTTTCAAAAAAAAAGGAAATGTATGATTTTCCTTTTTTTTTTTTCTTTTAAAGCTTAATCTATGATGGGAGGCTCCGGACTGAAGATACCGAAGTTAATGTCTCGTTAGTTTTATGAACTTGTCACGTATATATAATAAAATGTGTATTAATATTTACGTTTAATCTTTATTAATATAATTTATATTAAAAGTTTTATATTTTCTAAAAACCATTTAATTTTAATTTTTTTGTAAAAAAAAAGGAAGGACAAAGCCTAGGAATCAGAAAAACAAAGAAAAGAAAAACCATAACAACTGATTCACCTAAAACTACAAACAAATATGCCAATTTTTGGTTGGCGCAGTGGTACGGAGGTTTGCGGATTAATTCTCACAACGGCGTTTGGAAGGAATTTAAATATCATAATTTTTAGATCCGTTTCGAATTCGAATTAGTCGGCCTAATATGAGTTCAGAAACCGAAAGAAAACCAAAAAAACTACTGACAAATAGAACGAAGAGTGTCAATTCTACACCTAACCGCAAATAGAATATCATTTTAATTTAATTTATCAAAGTATATATACCTTATTGATTTGAAATTACAAAATCAATGGAGAAAATGCTACATTTTGTATTAAAAAAAAAAAAGCCGAAACAGTTAATGAAATTCCTCTCTCCTCACAACATTATAATTTATAAATGTATCAATCATTTTTCTAAATCATTGACTTTTATATTGTGATCAAATTTTTCAATCAATAGATGCATTTTTATAAATATTTCATATAGTTTGGTGTTTTTAGTTTTTACCCCATATATGATAGGAACATGCACTTGTAAATGCACCAAAGTATTTTATTTTTTTCAGAAAAGTAAAAGAAGATATATTATTGAATCACAAGTAATAAAAAACTGCTCATCCGTTATTTGAACCACGCCTAACATATGATCACTTGTAATTGCAGTACAAGGGTGAGTTTTATAATATAAGTCAACTTATATGTAACATCTATGGAGTATTAATCTGCAATTACGTTTCCATGATAATATTATTAACGGTTTCGATATATGCAGCTTTAAGGGCTGCATATAAGCATTTAATAGAACTAAATATGATATAGAATTAAATACACATGTATTTATTAATCAAATTAATTTAAAACCATATATGTTAACAAAATAATCAAAATCAAAAAATCCTAAAACAATATAACTTACCTAAATAAAAAATCTTACACCTGAACCCTGAACATTGAAACCTGACCCTAACATTGAAACCTGACCCTAATTATTGATCATATACCCTAACCCAAGACCCTAACCTTAACCCTGACCATAACCCTAACCCTGACCCTAAACCCTATACCCTAACCCAAGACCATAACCCTAACCCTGACCCTACCATTGAACCCTAACCCAATACCTTAAACCCTGATCCTAACATTGAACCCTGACCCTAAACCCTAACCCAAGACCCTAACCCTAAACTCTAATCCTAAATCCTGACCCTAATTTCACAATAGGAAAGTAATTTTATTAAAATGGTATTTAACTTATATTTATATTGTTAACATATATAACACTCAATTAAATTAATTAATAAATATAAAAATATTTAAGATAATACTATATTTAGTTCTATTAAATGCTTATATACAGCCTTTAGGGCTGCATATATCAAAACACTATTACTAATGGGATTCACATTAATTTATTATTTATTACCAATTTGAGACTATTGATTTGAAATTACCATGTCAAGAAGAATGGAGAAAATGTGCTCTAATTGTTTATTTCTTTCCAATGTGACATTCATCATCATAAGAAAAATAGAGGAAATGAAATTATTTTCGTTTAACTCTTTACACCATCTTCAACTTAAGTTTCGTGGTTTAAAATAATATAAAAAAATTAATCGTATTGATATTTAGTAAAAAAGGACCAATAAAAGTCAATAGTTACAAAAAAAATTGATGTTGCAGTTAAATTCAAAAGATTAAAGAAACATTTTTAACATATTATCTTTATACATAAAACTTGTTTAGCATAGTGTTCTTAATCAATTTTGTAAGTATTTAAATTTCGTAACTTTAAATGTTCAAACAAAGTATTTAAACTTCGTAACTTTCAATTTAGCTATGCAAAATATTATGTTTTGTTCTATTTCTAACGATGATCGAGAATTTTTACTATGGACTCGGTGCAATTTGTCTGTAAGTTATAAAAAAACAATAAGTTTACTCATGTATTACAAGTTATTAAGTGGAGAATGTGTCAAGAAGACGATAAAGAAGATGAGGTTCGATTAAAATCGCCAAGACATATTTTTTTTGGACACAAACTAATGATGTGTAATATTATTTCAGGATACACTTACTGGTGGTGTTGATACTTCAGCTACAACACTAGAATGGACAATGTCTGAACTGATGAAAAACCCTAAAGTAATGGAAAGAGTGCAAGCAGAAATAAGATTGAAATATAATGCAAGGGGAAGAGTAGATGAAGCAGATTTGCATGAACTAAAGTATCTAACTATGGTAATAAAAGAAAGCTTGAGGCTTCATCCTGTTGTTCCATTGTTGGTTCCAAGAGAATGTATAAAGAGTTGTGTGATCGATGGATATGATATTCCGATCAAATCGAGGATCATGGTTAATGCATGGGCAATGGGAAGAGATCCCAGATATTGGGATGATCCGGAGGAATTTAAACCGGAGAGATTTGTTGATAGTTCGATTGATTTTAGAGGAAATAATTTTGAGTACCTTCCATTTGGTGCTGGAAGGAGAAGTTGCCCTGGAATAACATTCGGGTTAGCTAATGTTAATCTTCCACTTGCAAAGTTACTCTATCATTTTGATTGGGAACTTGTTGATGGAATCAAACCGGAAAATCTTGATATGAGGAAGAGATTGGTGTTACGGCCGCAAGAAAATTTAATCTTTGCATCATTCCTACACCATATCATCCCCTCATGGTTAATTAGTATCAGTTAATTAGTCTAAAATAATCTTTCGTTGTTTTTATTGTATCCTACATATTATTGAAATCTTAACATTTGTTTTACTTCACTTCTTTTCTTTTTTGGTATTGTTGTTCTAATAAAACATATATCAATAAATTAATGATTTTAATATATATTTTAATATACAATCGCTCAGTTACCTTCTCCCTACGTGGAGTGTCTCATCGATGAAGTTACAGGTCGTTGGAATTCTTTACTGGTTCGATCTGTTTTCAACGAAGAGGATGCTAACTTGATTCTGAAAATTCCCCTTAGTATCCGTCGGCCTTGTGATCGTAGAATTTGGCTCCACTCGAAGTCCGGAGATTACGTTGTTAAGTCTGGTTACCACCTTGCAGAACAAATTCGTGATGCAAAACAAGTAAATAAGGCCTCTTCATCTTCAATATCTGGTGTTTGGAATCTCCTTTGGCGACTAAATGTCCCTGCCAAGGTGCGACATTTTATGTGGAAAGCTTGCCGAGGAATCTTACCTAGTTCAGTTAACCTTGCAAATAGACATATCAATGTGGATGGGTGGTGTAAGAGTTGTGGTGATCTGGTAGATTCTGACATCCATATTTTCAAACTCTGTCTGAAAGCGAAAAAGGTTTGGAGTAGTTTTCCTTCTCATCTGCGGATTGATAAGATTATGGGCAATAATTTCTTTGATTGGCTGTTAGAAGCGCTCGAATTAATTCCGAGCAGTTTACATGATTTGTTTGTTGTGGTCCTCTGGCTTATATGGTTTGATAGGAATCAAGTGGTTCACGGGAAAGAACTTGAGGGTGTTCTATCCGTTGTTGATAGAGCGAAAATACTTATTGACGAGCGGAATGCTGCTAAAGAGGTAAGAGTTGATGTAAGTGCTCAGGTTATTGATGACATTAGGTGGCAGCCCTCGCCTGTAAACTGGTTTAAATTTAATTTCGACGCTGCTTTTGGAGAGAACGGAAACCTCTGTGGAGCTGGGGCAGTAGTTCGTGACCATATGGGAGACGTCTCACTTGTAGTTGGAGCACCGATCGGTCCATGTCCTTCGCCGGAGGTAGCAGAAGCAATTGCCCGTGATTGCTTGAAGGTGGTGATGGAAGCAGGAGGTTTTCAGAAATTAATAGTAGAACTTGATGCAAATAACTAGGTAAAAGCTCTTAATGGTTCATGTATTCCTTCTGCTGATGCTATGCTGGTATATTGGAGGATATTATTGAAATGGTTTCAGATTTTGTTCAAGTTAATTTTGTTTTTGGACCAAGGAATTGTAACAAAGTAGCACATGAATTAGTTAGATGGGGTGCTAAGCTCTTAGAGATGGATGTAAGGTTAGATGAAGCCTCAAGCTTTATTCAGTTGTTACTATCTTGCGATGTTTTGTTCAGCTAGTTGAATGAGATTTTTCCCGATTATAAAAAAAAAAAAAAACATAATATATTAACAAAGAAAAATAATACTAACCCCTTAACCTCATATATTTTTCTTTAGCCCATGAATAACAAAAAACATAGATGATAATAATGATTCACTACATTAAATTTAGTACACAAAATCACTGTAAACAATAGCAGCTCAGAGACAAAAAAAAAAAAAAAAAAAAAAAAAAAGTGGAAGAAACAATTATGTCTTTTACAACCTTATTTTCATTGCAAAAACATAGTCTATTGGCCTAAAAACATTTTAAACTATAAGGATTTTCATCATAATGCAATTTAGTAGAAACAGAAACAATCCCATATAGATTTATTAATAATAGAACATACAAATAGTTGTTAGATGAACTTACCTCGTGATCAATACAACTCCTCTTCTTGATCTAATATATTTCCTCTCCTGAAGTTTGGTCTAAGCTATTCAACCATCTCAGCCCGATATTCTTTGCACACCTATGGAGCATGTAACAACTATTAAACATTTGTTAAAGCTCATCGAATCAAGATCCCTACAAAGTTATCAGATTGAGCAAGGTGTTGTCGTGAAAACGCATGGGGATGAAAGACCTGGCTTCAGGTTCGCTCTGGAGACAAAACAGAAAAAAGAAGAGAAAGAGAGAAAATGAATCGTAAAGAGAAAGACACATTACGAGGAATAAGAGAGCACAAATTAAGGAGTTAGCTATCCTACATTGTTGGACAACAATTTCTCTATTGATAATACAAGTAACAAAACCGAAAAATTAATTTATATCCATAAATGAAATCAAAACAGATTAATCAATCAGCCACTTTGTGAAAATCGGCAGTGATACTCGAGAGAAATTTGAAAAATGAATGACTAAAGCAAAGAGGAATTTGAAAAATGAAAAAAGAAGAACAAATAGAAGAACATATACCACAATCCCAGCTATTAAAATGTTGTGTAGACGTAAATCTATAAAAATGAAATCACCATAACATGAACGACCAGAAATATAACACTCAGGCCTAATATCATGCAGATATTGTCCGCTCTCGCCCAAATCCGTCACCATTGGGCGCACGGCTTTAAAATGCGTCATACATGTATTGGGTCCACATGTCACTTATAAGCCCCTGTACAAGGAGCGGCTTTAAGGGATGACGATGGGGGACATGAATGAACTGAATCCCACATCGGAAATAGATAGGAGTAAACTGGGGCTTATAACTGATATGTGGACTCAATACATGCATGACGCGTTTTAAAGCCGTGCGGCCCAATGGTGACGGATTTCGGCCAGAGCGGACAATATCTACATGGTATTGGGACTCATCATTCGTACAAAGATGGAACCATCTTAAATTTATTTACCTCATGTTTGATAGCAGGTACACAGAGAGAAGTTGAAAGGAGATACAAGTATGTGCAACCGACTAAGTAAAACGTTGTCGTTTCTATTAAAGGTTAGTGAAGAAAAATTGAAAGAAATGAAGGATTAAAATGACAATATGCCAGATTGAAATTGATTTGAGAAGCACTGCACACCTTTTATTATATAGATAGATAGATATTCAGCAAATTAGTGAAATGTATCTCTCCCATCCAATATAAGAAATGAACACCAATCCTTCTCTAGCTATTGTGTGAATCTTGATCATGGAATCCCTTTTTTCCTCCTCAGAATGGGCAATAATGATCATTCTAACCCTCCTATGCCTCATTATGATTTGGAAGAAATTCAAAAACCCAACTCCAAATCTTCCTCCAGGGCCATGGAAACTACCTTTCATAGGACACATGCACCATTTAATTGGGTGTTTACCACATCACAAAATGAGAGACTTATCCCAAAAACATGGTCCCATAATGCATCTTCAGCTTGGTGAGCTTACAAACATCATAATATCATCTCCTCAAGTTGCTAAACAAGTTCTCAAAACACATGATCTCAACTTTGCTCAAAGGCCCCACATTAGTTCTGTTAAGTTTTTCAGCTATGACTTCCAAGACATGACTTTTTCACCCTATGGAGATCACTCGAAACAGTTGCGAAAAATCGTGACAATGGAGTTGCTGGCTACCAAGCGCGTGGAGTCATTCAGATCGATCAGGGAAGAAGAAACGTCGAGGCTTGTCGAGCAGATTTCATCTAGCGAACGGGGTTCGGGGATCAATTTTACCAAGATGATCACTTCTTTAACATATTGCATCACATCAAGAGCAGCATATGGGAAAATATGGGAAGGGGAAGATCAAATTGTGACATGTATTAAGAAAATAATGATGGAAACTGGGAAAGGGATTAGTATAGTTGATGATTATCCTTCAATGAAATGGCTTGAGAGTTTTATTGGGATGATTAGTAATAATAGAGTTGAAAAAATTCATAATCAAATTGATCAAACAGTTCAGGGAATTCTCAATCAACATAGATATGATAGAACAGCAAACATGAACACCATGGATCATAGCAGACAAGATGATCTTGTTGACATTCTTTTACATTTGCAAGAAAAAGGGGAACTTCAATTCCCTATCACTGATATCACCATCAAAGCTCTCATCATGGTTAGTTTCTTTTCAATTTATCTATGCAAAATATTATGTGTTGTTCTATTTTTAATGATGATCGAGAATTTCTACTATGGACTCGGCGCAATAAATAAAAAACAAAGCCTCAGTCATTCGTCAAACAATTTGTCTGTACGTTATAAAAAAAACCAATAGGTTTACTCATGTATTACAAGTTATTAAGTGGAGAATGTGCCGAGAAGACGATAAAGAAGATGAGGTTCGATTAAAATCGCCAAGACATATTTTTTCGGACACAAACTAATGATGTGTAATATTATTTCAGGATACACTTACTGGTGGTGTTGATACTTCAGCTACAACACTAGAATGGACAATGTCTGAACTGATGAAAAACCCGAAAGTAATGGAAAAAGTGCAAGCAGAAATAAGATTGAAATATAATGCAAGGGGAAGAGTAGATGAAGCAGATTTGCATGAACTAAAGTATCTAACTATGGTAATAAAAGAAAGCTTGAGGCTTCATCCTGTTGTTCCATTGTTGGTTCCAAGAGAATGTATAAAGAGTTGTGTGATTGATGGATATGATATTCCGATCAAATCGAGAATCATGGTTAATGCATGGGCAATGGGAAGAGATCCCAGATATTGGGATGATCCGGAGGAATTTAAACCGGAGAGATTTGTTGATAGTTCGATTGATTTTAGAGGAAATAATTTTGAGTACCTTCCATTTGGTGCAGGAAGGAGAAGTTGTCCTGGAATAGCATTTGGATTAGCTAATGTTATACTTCCACTTGCAAAGTTGCTCTATCATTTTGATTGGAAACTTGTTAATGAAATCAAACCGGAAGATCTTGATATGACCGAAGAGATTGGTGTTACGGCCGCAAGAAAATTTAATCTTTGCATCATTCCGACACCATATCATCATGTCATTGGTTAATTAATACTATCAGTTAACTAGTCTAAAATAATCTTTCGTTGTTTTATTGTACTTCTTTTTTGGTATTGTTATTCTAAAATAAAATATATATCAATAAATTAATGATTTTAGTCTTTTTACTATATTTTTTTAGTCAGAAGTAGGGGAAGGGAAGCAACTAAACTAGATATTCCAACTAGTCGTGGAATCTAAACCAACCCATCAAACCCCTTAACTCAAAAATTTAGATGTCATAATATTAATTTTTAAAGTTTAAGACATGTTAATGAATGCGAAATTCGGAAATCATAGATACAATTTACCCTTTGAAAAGTTGCATAGTTTTTTACTAATTGGCTGGCAATTGATTCAGCTAAACTTTCAAAGTTATTTAATTTTTGTTAAAGAATAATATACATATGAATGAATATTGTTTTACAAAAAGAGAAAAAGAATATAAGATCTATTTATAAATAGTATACTAATTCAGTCTAGCTTTTGTTCAACGCAATTAACATCCTCGAAAAAATCTACCAACCTTTTTAACTAACAAAATATAATTTTAAATTTATTTACGTGGCCTTGCAAAATTTCCAAATTTGAGAATTCTTTTAATAAAATTTTATTCTCTTTTACAGAAAGAAGAAACTTTGATTGAAAAAAACCCGACCCGTTTACTTGGTCTAACCGAAAATCCAAAAGTCCGGCTAAAAACACTCTCACTGAGATCGCAAAATAGAAACATCCATTTCATATTTTCAAATGCACTCTTCTTAAAATCTCTTCACTGAGAATTTCTCACACTCCACACCCAAAACGATGTCGTCTCGCAAGCTTCTCTCCACCCTCCTCCGTTCATCCCTCCGCCGCCCCTCCCTCCGCCCTCCCACCCCCCACCACCGCTCCCCTCTCCCCCTCCTCCGCCGTACCTCCCACTTCTCCACCTCCGCCGCCCCCGCCGCCGCTGCCGCTGCTCCCCCTGCGGCGACGCCTCATGTTTCATCCTCGATCAGCTCGAGCACTCAGTCGGGGAAGATCGTGGATGAATTCACCGGAAAAGGCGCGATCGGACAGGTGTGTCAGGTGATCGGAGCTGTTGTTGATGTGAGATTCGATGAGGGTTTGCCCCCGATATTGACGGCGCTTGAGGTTATGGATAACTCGATTAGGTTGGTGCTTGAGGTTTCTCAGCATTTGGGAGAGAGTGTTGTTAGGACTATTGCTATGGATGGTACTGAAGGCATTGTTAGAGGTCAGAAGGTTTTGAATACTGGCTCGCCCATCACTGTAAGATTTTGATCTTCGAGATTCCGTGTTTTAGTTTTCGAATTGGTTGGTTTGTGGATTCTGAAATGGGTTTGTGTGGAAATGTTGTATGATTGTCTTATATGATTGCAGTTTAGATTCTTTTCGGGTTGTTTTATCGATAATTTTATGTAATCTCGGTGTAAGATTTTGAATTCCGAGAATCAGTTTTTGAATTGGTTGTTTTGTGTGGTGTGTTGTGATTTGGATTGGATTGGGGTTTGTGTGATCTGAAGTGGGTATTGTGTAGTAATCTTATATGATTGTATTATATGATTGGATTTTGGATTCATTTCAGGTTGTTATATCGATAATTTTATGTAATCTCGATATTGTTCATCTGTCTGATAGTAAGGGATTGAGGTAAACATGGTGGTAGATAGTACAGAGTGGCGGGAGGGAATTTATGTACTTTACGGTTCTTTATGATTGTTTAGGTTTATGTTAGCTGATCCCGAATCATTTCGGGATAAAGCTTTGTTGTTGTTATCAATTTTTTTTTTTATTGTTAAGCGTGGATTAGGATTTCTGGGATCTGAAATTGGTTTTCTGTAGAAATCTTACATGATTGTCTCATATAATTGTATTTTAGATTTCATTTCATGTTGTTATGTCGATTATTTTATGTGATCACGGTGTTGTTCATCTCTATCTGGTAATATAGAAGCTGTAGGCAATGGCGAATCCAGGTTCGAAATGTCGGGGAGTGCAGGGGTGCGATTTTAGACCCGGGTAAAGAAAAAAATTCCACAAGAATGTTTTCCCTAGAGTGAATATTTCTGTTGTAAATTATTCATTTGGTTGAAAAGTGAAAAAAGTACGATTTTTTTGAAGAATATTGCAGATTTTCAACGAAATTTTACTGATTTTGGACACTATTTTATAAATTTCTGACGATTTTTTATCATCGAAAATCAGCTTTTCTAGTAAAAATTTTGAAACCCAGAGGGCCGAAACCACTTATTATATGGGTAGTTTCAACGGATGGGAGGACCAAAAACATCCCTAGTAGGCGTGGTTCCGGGGGCTGGGGGGCCCATCCTCTAGCTACGCCCCTGGCTGTAGGGATGGATGATTGTTCCTTTTCGTGTGTATGCTTGCCTCTGATTTTTTTTATCAAAGAGTTATTGGCTTCTAATGGGATCTGAAATGGAGATCTGGGTTTTGGTTTCTCTTGGAATATTAATTCAGTTTTAAATGATTTTTTTTTATAATTTGCATTAAAATTTCTTTCGTGTCGTTATGACTCCAATGCTGTAGTCTCGGTATTGCTCATCTGTCTGCCAGTCCTAACATTGAGGCTATCCGGATTCGTTAATCATCATTGTTCCTTTTCGAGTGTTTGTTCGTCTCTGACTGTTCACCACCAGAGAGTTATTAGCTTCTTATGTATGTACTTTGGGATTCAAATTTCAATAATACGACAGTATTCTTGTTTATGTATTGAAATCTGGTTTCTCCTGGAAATATTAGTTTATGTTTGCTCACGTATAAATTCTGAGTCTCGTTTTAGGTAACATGATTGTTTCTTTTAATTGCATTTTCAAGTTCTATTTTTGTAATGTTATATCTTTAGTTTTAGTTAGTCACGGTATTGTTCATCTCTCTGCTAACGTTGAAGCTACTGCGATGCCTTATCACGATTGTTCCTTTTTTATGTGTGCTTAATAGTTTATGGAAACTTATTGACTACTAAATTTTATACTCTGGGATTCAAATTTCTATAATATGATATCTTGTTTATATACCGAATTGAGTTTTTCTGCAGCTTAGCCATGTCTTTTATATACAAAAAAATGTTTGTTCAATCCTGTATTTATGTGCAGGTGCCAGTTGGTAGGGCTACCCTTGGACGCATCATTAATGTCATTGGAGAGCCCATTGATCATAGGGGTGATATCAGTAAGCATCCAGATCCTAATTTGCAAATTTTTCTATTTGAAAAAGTGCGTACGAGAATTTGTTCTAATTGTTTCCTTCATTCTCAGAAACCGAGCACTTTCTGCCCATTCATAGAGAAGCTCCAGCATTTGTTGAGCAGGCAACTGATCAGCAGATTCTTGTCACAGGAATCAAGGTATGATCTATTCTTTTGCATATAGAATCTCTAAAGGAAAAGTCCTGCTAAAAGCAAAGAAGTCAAATTTGGTTAGGGGGACCTAAGGAAAGGATTATATATAGATTTCACGGTTCATTATGACGGTTCATGTTAGCCGACCCGGAATCATTTCAGGAATAAGACTTTGCTGTTGTTGTTTTATTTACTTTCTATTCAAATGTGGTGATCTATATCCTGTCATGTGCCAGCTGCAGTTTCGACATGTTAACTTTAACAAGGATTGTGTGATTTAATATTTTTGTGATTAGAATCTCGACTGTAAATTCTAGCTTCAATTAAATGTTATCTGTATGTAACTAAGTAGCTTTTGTTCATTAGCAACTTGAGGTAATCTTACGTAAGTTTAAAGGTGGTCTTATCGTTCGCTTCTGTTTTTTTCAATCCTTTATAGGTAGTTGATCTCCTTGCACCTTACCAAAGAGGTGGAAAGATTGGACTCTTTGGTGGTGCTGGTGTCGGAAAGACAGTGCTAATTATGGAGCTTATCAACAACGTTGCTAAGGCTCATGGTGGGTTGCATCGAGTTAATAATTACTTTGTTTATGTTTATTAGTGTACATTGTATGGAATTAATCATTTTGCCTTTTATATAGGTGGTTTCTCTGTGTTTGCCGGTGTTGGAGAACGTACTCGAGAGGGTAATGACTTGTACAGAGAAATGATGGAAAGTGGTGTCATCAAGCTAGGAGAGAAGCAGGTGACTATGTGCAAAATTCTAGTTTTGATTTGTGAATTTGTTCTTTTTGGCTCTTTCATCAACCAGCTACACTTGAGTGAAGATGAAAATGTGTTCTTATTTTTGTTGAAAACGTCATTCCTTATTTCAGAGTGAGAGCAAATGTGCTCTTGTCTACGGTCAAATGAATGAGCCCCCTGGTGCCCGTGCTCGTGTTGGACTCACTGGATTAACTGTGGCTGAACATTTCAGAGATGCAGAAGGACAAGATGTGCTTCTCTTCATCGATAATATATTCCGCTTCACCCAAGTAGGTTGCCTATCGTTTTGTGTTTATTCTTCTTTGTCTATGATTTGTGGTGATTATTATTTCATGAACTTAACAAAACACGTATTAAGAGAATTATTTTCAACCCTGCTCTAACTTGCAGGCTAACTCAGAGGTGTCTGCTTTACTTGGCCGTATTCCTTCCGCTGTTGGTTATCAACCTACCTTGGCAACAGATCTTGGAGGCCTTCAAGAGCGTATTACCACAACGAAGAAAGGTTCCATTACATCAGTGCAAGCTATATATGTGCCTGCTGATGATTTGACAGATCCTGCACCTGCAACTACTTTTGCCCATCTTGACGCTACAACTGTGCTGTCCCGTCAAGTATGCCGTGTCCTAAACTTTTTTTCGTTTCATAATAACAAGATATTCTTTTCTGGATTTTAACCCTTCTTTTACTATGTGAGCAGATTTCTGAGCTTGGTATTTATCCCGCTGTTGATCCCTTGGATTCTACTTCACGTATGTTGTCTCCACATATCTTGGGAGAGGATCATTATAATACTGCTCGTGGCGTCCAGAAAGTTCTCCAGAACTATAAGAATCTTCAAGATATTATTGCTATTTTGGGAATGGATGAGCTTAGTGAAGATGACAAGTTGGTTGTTGCTCGTGCTCGCAAGATTCAAAGATTCTTGAGCCAGCCTTTCCATGTTGCAGAAGTATTCACCGGAGCCCCTGGGAAATATGTTGAACTCAAAGAAAGCATTGCTAGTTTCCAGGTAACAATGAATTTGAACTTCAATCCTAGTAATGCATCTTCGCTACGTAGGCCGCACTTTTTCCTTCTCATGCTTGAACTTTTTGCAATGATGTTTCTTTGTTTTTTGGTATTATCTGGTTCACGTTAATGATTATTTGCGCACGTATATTTGGTTAGTAAATATAAACTTTTCATTATACTCTACGAAAAGCACGCATTAGCCTACTAGAAGCATGCATATCTAGGAAAAGGCTATGAAAGAAAATAACAAGGCAAGGCTGTGAATAGACTCGGAAGATTCAAATTGCATGATCAGAAAATTACTGAGCGAATAGGAATCACATTTAGGGATCTATAGTAGGTGCATTGCGAGCTGAGAAGCAGTTAGTTAGACCTTAGCATGCCCTTTTAATCAATAAACTAATTGTAACGGAAATAACCACAGCACACTCATTCCGTCCAGCATTTTTGACCAAAACTTCTATGCATCATATCTATCTCACTTGAAAAGAATTGTTTGTCATCAAGCACGAAGGATTAGAAAGAAAGGTCCAATTAGATAGTATAACTAAATGAATCGAATTGGAAATCTTAAGACAGGAAACCTCCCCAATGGGCATTCCTTGATAGTTATTGTGCACATAGGGTCCTGTTCACTATTGGGTTTATTGCGGTGTTGGACTTTTGAGTCGGATTCAGCAATTTTGGTTCAGTTCAGATGTTTGCATTCCAGAATCTTATTCACACTTTTTTTGTTCAAATTCCCTGAAAAGCATCTCCCTTTGACACGTGAACAAGTTTTACATTGACACAACCTGCCTGACACGACCTGTTTGACATATTATCATTTTGGTTGATGCATTATGTCATTTATAATCATCTGGTAGACCGCAAAACACGATTACGACTCAATAACTCTTTTGGAAACCATTATATGTATATTCTCCCCCCTAATACGCGACATTATAAGATTGTTTCTCTGTTATCCAATTACTTTCATCCGACGCTCATGCTATGTACGGTGATTAACATTTTACAGGGAGTACTGGACGGGAAATACGATGATCTTTCGGAGCATGCATTTTACATGGTTGGTGGCATAGAGGAAGTCCTTGCAAAGGCAGAGAAAATTGCCAAGGAAAATGCTTAGTTATTGTTATTACCTTAGGGACTTCACAGAATTTAAAAATGATAGGTGGGGTTGCCAATGGCATACATATATATTTTTGTGAGATGAGAAATCTCAAATTTTGTCAATTTTAAAATGCTGTTGAACTCTTTTGTAGGTTAGAACTTAGATTAGAGAAATAATGTCATTGCATACCCCTCTTCAAGCCCCCTTTGATGATCTTTTTGTGCAATAAGAAATGGGTATCTATTTTCATCGTTTCTTTTCTTATATGGGTTCTCGTTTTTCGGAATTGAGGTTTTACGTTTAGTTCGGGCTGTTCGATGTTGTTCGTAGATTTTAGCTAATGATTTCTTTTCATAATAGTTGCTTATTAAGTTGCAGCGTGTAATTCAATTATCGTTTGTTATTGCCTTTGCTGTTAGCTATCAAAAAGGAGTTATTAGAATCAAAGGATAAATGGTAGAAATATTATCGATAAATCTCAATAGCCGTTTGGAATGTTGAATTTTTTGACATTTTAGTGACATTTTGTAAATAAATTTCATTGAAATGGATGGTATAAGTGAGAATCAAAGAGTATATTGATGGTAACATTGGAATCTTAGTTTAGTTTTAGTTTCATATAATCCCACGTGATAAAATATTTATTTTGTTAGCTTAGTATTGAAGAGAAAAATGTTTGAGAAGAGAAAAAAATTTATGAACTCAAGTGTTGATAAAATGATTATGATCAACTTGTTACGCATTATCGATTTTGTACATGTAAGAAAAATAGTGAATTGGTAAACTAAAATATATATTCTACAAAGAGATTACTTCAGAAAAATAACAAATCCAACAACATTGAATAAAATGGTAATGGGAAAAAAAGAAAGTTGAAATTTAATAAAATTTTGATAGGAAAATTGAGAAAATTTAAGTGTTTATGTTACAAAAATTTGTTTGAATTTTAATTTAATTTTGAATTCGTATTGAACAACTTTTGAAAACTGCTACAACGATACTAAACACACGGTATAAATTTTTCTCAACAGATTAATACAATATCTTTTTAAATTAATTAATTATTTATTTTTATATTTTCACATAAGTTAATTAATTATGTATAATTCGTACAACTAAAATGACTAGTTAAAAACTCATCATCACAAGTTATTGAATATTTTAGATATTAACAATAACCGATAACTTAACAATAAATAATGAATCGAGTTAAGTAAACGAGCATGATTCGAGTCCTACCTGCGATATTGAAGGCGAATTTGAAACCATAATATAATTGAATAAAAATATTTTCCCGTGGCTTAATTACTCAACATACAATGTGCCGTTTGGAAAATAGCTATTACATCTCATCCGTTCCATATTTTAAATCCATTCCCAACCGTCTGATCACATAAATCCGTATCCCCGTCTTACTTACTTTACTTGTCACTATAAATACGCAGATCGAAAATTTCCTCCGCCGTCACACCTCCTCCTCTCTCCGATCCAAAACCTCACCGGAATCTTCCTCCACCTAACCGCCATCCTCCGGCGACTCTTCATCCTGTTCCGGCATTACACCAGTAAGCTCTCACACTAACTTTTACTCATCTGCTAAATCGAGGTAGCTTTTATAGTTCTATAGCTGAAAATCGAGATCCTCTGTGTTTTTTAGGTTTAAATTTTGTTAATTGTTGCCTGATTGACCTTTGAAACATTCAGGAGAAAGGAAGTGAAAGATGAGCGGCGAAGCAGAAGATGCGGTACGACGACGTACTGCGGTGGCGGAGTACCGGAAGAAGTTGCTACAGCATAAGGAGTTGGAGTCTAGAGTACGATCCGGTAAGTTCATCGTTCTTCGGTTTCTTTTGATTGACCTAATGCAGCTCCAAGTTAGCTACGATTTCCTATCTACCGAGTAGTTTGATGTTTATTTGATTATCCTGATTGAATTGTTTGATATTTCGTGAAGCAAAAGATCTTATCTGAATGAGAATTCTGATAATGTAACAGCTATGTTACATGAACACTATGTTTAGTAGCTCGTGCATCCATGTAATGTTTTAGAGAGAACTTTTCCTGTATCCGTGTCTGTGCAACATAGTGTAACGGGTATTAATAGAATAATCCTGGAGATATTCTATTGTTATAAACTTATAAAGAGAAATAATAATGCCCTACGTTTGCACTTGCACTATGATTAGCCACATATTTGCAGAACCTAATATCTGTTATCTGCTTGCAAAGTGGATTCTAGGCGTGTTACTTTGTTGTTTGATAATGGTGCTGGTGTATTTGGTGAATAATAGAGTTGTAACTATTACGTTTTTGCAGTGAGGGAAAATTTGCGGTCATCAAAAAAGGAGTTCAACAAGACAGAAGATGATTTGAAATCTCTTCAAAGCGTAGGGCAAATCATAGGCGAAGTTCTTCGTCCTCTTGACAATGAACGTTGTAAGTTCTTTCTCTAAATCCTTATGCTGGATGGAATTGTTTGCATGAATTCTTGTAAGACTATTCAGTACATGCGATACTGGAATCATTTCTTGTTGAAAAAATTAGGCTTGAGAACGTTTATTATATACAAAAAGATCCTGCATGATGGCTGCTTTATCATATGGCATTTCTGTGTTTTTCACACTATGAAGATATTATATGAATTTCACATTGTATCTATTTCTACCATACTTTATTTGTCTGTATAAACTAGTTAATGTTGATAAATGATAGAGCGGTTGCTTCTATGTTTTTCAGTGATAGTCAAAGCTAGTAGTGGTCCGCGCTACGTGGTTGGTTGCCGTAGCAAGGTCGACAAAGACAAACTGACTGCTGGTACGAGGGTGGTTCTTGATATGACCACACTTACAATCATGCGATCTCTACCACGTGAGGCAAGTTATTCTATTTTTCTTTTGGAGCAGATATAGATGGAGAAACTAGTTGAGAAATGCAATTGGTGTTTCTGCAAAGATAGTATAATTTATTTTCTGCAACATTAGGCGTGATGTGTGTACTGTGGCCTGACAGGTTGACCCAGTTGTTTACAACATGTTGCATGAAGATCCGGGAAATATTAGCTATTCAGCTGTGGGTGGTCTATCCGATCAAATTAGAGAACTGAGGGAGTCCATTGAGTTACCTCTCATGAACCCCGAGCTTTTCCTTAGAGTGGGCATTAAACCTCCCAAGGTGATTATATGGCTCTCTTTTCTTTTCCCATTTAATTATGTAACTTATAAACAGTTATTATCCAATTTACGTGAAGTGAATTTTCATCTCAAATTCTTATCTGTTGTTTCAGGGCGTTCTCCTTTATGGACCACCAGGTACTGGAAAGACACTATTAGCTAGGGCTATTGCGAGTAACATAGACGCCAACTTTCTAAAGGTCAGACATCTTTTCCTGTTGATCCTTGCGTCTCCGTTTTATATTTTGTCTAATCTATACTTGGTAACATTTTTTACTTTTTATCTTGTATGAAGGTTGTTTCCAGTGCTATCATCGACAAATACATAGGAGAAAGTGCTAGATTGATACGAGAAATGTTCGGATATGCACGTGATCATCAAGTAAGAACCTTGTTTTCTAAATTTGATAAGCTTTTTCCTTGGAATTGTATGATGGCTTGAGTTGAAATTTGCTTTCATTGTGCCAGCCTTGCATCATTTTCATGGATGAGATCGATGCCATTGGTGGACGTCGTTTCAGTGAGGGAACAAGTGCAGATCGTGAAATTCAAAGGACACTAATGGAGTTGCTTAATCAGCTTGATGGTTTCGATCAGCTTGGCAAGGTACTTTCAATTCTATACACTGTGTACGAATAATCATCTTCTGGAATCATTTGTATTTCCTCTACCATCTTCTCATGGAGATGCATGGAGTTGACCACCTAAGTTTAAATTAGAGGTCCATCCATCTTTGAGAGACTTAAGATTGCACTTGAAAGGCATCTGGAATAAGTTTACGAACTGCAGGCTCTTTTGAAAGGGGCTGCCCTTGTCCTTACCCGGGCATTTTCTACACCATCCATCTTGTGGAATGGCCATAACAACTTCCTTTGGCTTAGTTATCGTCTGAAATATTAAAGTTTTATGTAGGTTATTACGGAGATACGGATTGGGGTTTGCTTGTGTTTTTTATTGCAAATACTGTGAACACCGGTTTTTACTTTGTGTAGTGCTTGAAAAATGAAGTCAACTGCTAAATAGAGTCTTAACCTTTTAAAAATTCAATCCTAAGCTGTTTGTTCTCTCACAAACGAACTTACTACTAAAACTGCTGTTTTGTCTCCGCGGCTGTAATGTTTATATCACAGAACTTGTTGCATCTCTTTTCATTAAGCTTGATTTTCCGTACGTTAAAACAGGGCTTTCTTAAAAGAATTCAATTCTAAACACTGAGCTTATATACATATATACACTAGACACGTGGGATGGAAAAGTTTGATATCGTTTAATTTTTAATTTTGTGCTTTAGGTTAAAATGATAATGGCGACAAACCGTCCCGATGTTCTTGACCCTGCACTTCTCCGCCCTGGGCGATTAGACCGGAAGATAGAGATTCCATTGCCTAATGAACAATCTAGGATGGAAATCCTTAAGATTCATGCAGCTGGCATCGCAAAGCATGGTGAAATTGATTATGAGGCCGTTGTCAAACTTGCTGAGGTAAATCAAATTTTGATCCACTTGCTTAATTTTGAGAAATCACTAGTTTTTCTGTCTGTAAAATGATTGCAACTATTTCAGGGTTTCAATGGAGCTGATTTGCGCAACGTTTGCACGGAAGCTGGAATGTCAGCTATTCGCGCAGAACGTGATTATGTCATCCATGAAGACTTTATGAAGGTAATGTTACGTTTTATGCCACCTCGAGAATTCTATCCTTTTTTGGTTCTTTTTTATAGAGGTGGTAATTTGAGGTATCATTCCATAATCATGTTATGTTGTTTGCTTATTATCATCTATGATGATTTGAAAGCAACAAAAATGACTATCAAGTGTGTGTTAATCGGTCTGTAGGTTGTGTTCTCATGTGCGCCCACTCGTATTTCGAACTTACAATTGCATAATATAACTAGTTTTTGTTTGTGGTATTGCAGGCTGTGAGGAAGCTTAATGAAGCGAAGAAACTTGAATCCAGCTCACACTATAATGCTGACTTTGGCAAGGAATAGATGCTCCTTACAATATGTTGTTCAGAAACGTATATCTTGTGTATCTTATCAATTTTAATTATTGTCTCATTACAGTTTAAGATTTCATGGATTTTTTGGTAGAAATTTTTTTATGACCCATGAGGCTCTGCGAAAAAAAGAAATTTGTCCCCCTATTGAATGGTTGTGCTATTTCTACTTTTACTGCAGCAGTTGATAGTTACTTTCATAATTTATACCATTAGATAAATATATGTTTCAGTTTGAAGCAAATCTCCATAATATCTAGAAACAACTTTCGTAGTCCAGCATATTACCAGAGAAAAACGAGTGGACTCCTCAGTTGGCTTTCTCAGGTGTAATGTGGATGCTTCCCTTTATCCCCTCACTGAAAGTCTGCTTTGGTTTTTCGTTCGGGATTCTTTTGGTTTTGTCTTGGTGTGTAAAGGGAATTTGCCTTTTACATTGGACGTATTGTTAGTAGCATGAGAGAAGGCCTTAGCTACTTTGTTTCGTCCAGGGAATGGTAAAGAAATTGGGAGTTCAATGTTTGGCTTGATAATTTCAAATTGTAAATCCCTCTTACGGCAAAGAGTTCTGAATCACTTGGCTCATATATGCTAGCTAGCTCGACTGATTTTGAGTCCAGTATAGTCCCTCTTTTCTTTTATCTGTTCAAATTGTATTATTCCTATCTAAACGATAGACAAACAAAGAGAGAAGAATCATAGCTATGATAGAAAGCTTATTTATTCAACTTTAATGTTATCTTTCACTGTTTAGCAGGAATACTAAATTGCTCGGAGTAACGAAAAACAGATAAATTTAGTATGCAGACAATTATGTTTCCTGCAGTCGATGATAACGAAATTTGGAGTTCAATGTTTGGCGAACTAGCCTAGTATCACAAACATTACAGAAGTTTTATCTGATATCACACACATAACTCGCTAAAAGATCTTGAAATATTTCTTCTATGAATGTAATATTAAACGGTTATTTTTCATTTCAAAAGATTTTCACAGTAAGAACAAATTGTTTAGTTTTGTTTGACTTTAGTGATCGAGATCAATATTTTTAACCTTTTTGTGGCTTCCTAATAGAAGGAAATGAGTTGTGAATGGAAATAAGATCTGTTTTCAAAAGCTTGATCACCGACAAGATGTGATTTTCCGATTTTCTTATCAAGGATACAATCAAATCACAGCGTAGCCAATCGACGTAGAAGTCCTTCGGCAAGGTAATAACGAGTACTGGAATGAGGAACAAAAAGGCTTCATATGTGAACACACCTAAAATTGCAAGGTTTTGACACTAGCCATTATATTTATAGTTGGACTTGTCAAGCATGCAAAACAAAGTTATCAAGCATATTCATACACTAAAAACTACATCCTACAGGTGACAGTTAGCAAGGTGAAAACACCATTACACACCTAAACGTGGGACGTTTTCACGCTTGACAACTTGTAATTGTAAACAGACATCATACAACTAAGCTTGGTAACTTTTTGGCGTTTGAAGCCCTGTCTTGCCAATCACGCAGACAGTTCTAACCAATCATATTCACATCTTTATACGCTAAAATTACCATCCAACAGGCAAAGCCTTAGAGAGGTGAAAACACTTTTGCGAGCCTAAACTCATAACATTCCCACGCTTGACAGCCGATACTTGTGGTTGGACATATTTCACCCCTAAACTTGTCAAAAGAAAAATCCCAGTTTGAAACCATGACTAAAGCATGCAAAGACAGTTCTTACCGAGAGTCATCATACACAAAAAAGTACTAGCCAGCAGGCCAAGAGTTAGAACAGGCGATTAGCAAGGTGAAAACACCCTTGCACACCTAAACTTGGAACCTTTTCCTGTTTGACAGTCTAACTTACGCAAACACAGTTGTAAGCGGACATATTGATACACCACAAACTACCAACTGAAACAAACATTGCAAACATGGATAAAAACATAGACAATCAATAAGGCAAAAAATCATGTAAACAATAAAAATATAACTGGCAAAAGCATACTCTCTACATTCAAACAGCTAAGTAATCAATGCCCATGAAATCGGGATTTAAGTTTATATAGGTACCAGCAACAAGAAACAACTCTCGAGACTACACACCGAGCTTCATTCCATCAAAACATGTCTGGATCCGAATATTAGAATGTGTGTTGTAGGTTTGCTGGTACTCTTCTCAAGCACATACAAAAACCTATCATTTTGTCTCAGCCTGCATCGTGAAAACAAAACATAGAAATTCAATACCTTGATTCAAGTCAGCAATATCATCAATATATATCTCAGCAAATCAAGTAAATTAGGCAATGAAACTAGGGACAGGCAACATTTGCACTTTAGTTGCAAAACTTCAAACACCAGCATCGGGCAAGAGGTAGAAAATGAAAGCTTGCAACAAAAATTTACCTTTTAACAGCAAAATTGTTTAAGGAAGTTCCATGACCTTCCCCACTGCAATTGTTTTTCCTGCAAATGAAAATGGAAAATCATAAGAAACACAGTCCAAAAAGCATAAGGAAACATGCATTGGCAATACCCAATCGATCCACTTACCTTCAGAACGAAGAGTAAATCTACCAAGTTGTGGAAAGTCTGTGAACTTCTCTACACATATCATGTTATTTACCTGATAAACGAACCATCAAATGTCAAAATATAAAAATATTGAAAAGAACTGTTAGCAACATATCAGTATATACCGGAAGTTATGAAAATAGATTTTAGTATGTAGCACACAAGCTTCTAGGCTAGAACAACATAATCAAACATAATCAAGAATGAATAAAATACCTGAACACGGCACAAAACCACAGCACCATTCTTTACAAAGAGGATTTTCTTTTTCATAGGCTTCTTGGTTTTTGGATCAATTTGATGTAGCAACTCAACAATCTCGCATTCTTCAACGACTGCATGAACGTGCAAAACAGCATTGTAGCCAGCCGTAAAAATTGCCTAGCCAAAGCAGGAAAATTTCAATGGGTTAGACAACAAAAAAAATTTCAACTGTAATTCCTTTATGCGTGAACCCAACTGAATATAAGAGATAATTGGTTTATGAAATGGAAAATAAATATGCATAAAAGGAAGGGCCAAAAATTAAAAGTTCAAAGATATACATTGTCCAGAAGTTCAAGTATCTGCAACTGAGCCACAAATTCTGTAACAGCAACTATTGGCTTTTCTGCAAAATACATAGATTAAAAAAGTGAATAATAACATAGTAGATATGGGAAAATATCTGAGAATAAAAAGCACAAAAAGTAGGAAAACATACCAACACTTGACAAGACAAAACCCGGAAGTATATCGTCATCATCAATTCCAGATAATCTGATCCGCAGATTTTCTCCAGGTTCTGCACGTTTAACCTTGTTTTCATCGATATATACTGCAAGAACTTTCACCTGAGTCTGCAAATGGATATGTACGATCTCAGTTCCCATTGCAAAAATAATAATACTGATAACTACCACAAAGGCAACAAAGACCAATGCAAGTTCAGAATAAACACCTTATTTGGCATAACCAACAAAGTATCGCCCTCAGTCACACTACCAGATTCTACTTTTCCCATGACAACAGTTCCCATGTCTTTGAATTTGTCAATAATTGGCATCCTGCAAGTACAAAAAGATCAATAATAGCTCCCAGATCAAGCAAAAACTTCATGTCCTCCATTGTGAGCAAACAGTTAAAACTCAAAGTCAATGACATTAAAGATTGAGGAAGTGTATTTTAAATGAGACTGACAGCCGACAGCCCGGTGATCAAGCAACATGAAACCAAAGCAGAGCAAAAGAAAATCAAGATATAGATAAATGGCAAAGAGCATATTTATTAGCATTGTCATTTATAATATTGGAAGTTTCCATGACAAAAAAAAGGCTGGGAAAAATGGAAAAAGGAGATATGAGCATAGCAGTAAAGAGAGGAAAGTCAAAATGAGCAAGAATCTCACCTAAAAGGACCCTTTGGATCTCGAAGAGGGACTTCAATGCCGTCAAGGGCTTCAAAAAGACATGGGCCATTCCACCATGGACAAACGCTCTTATTTACTCTTTCTTTCATGTTTGAGCCAACGAGGCCAGATAATGGTAGGAACTGAACATCTGCAAATTTGAGTAAGAAATTAAACCCATTTAAAAGTTATAGCAATCAAATTATATATTGGTAAGAAGTAGGAAATAAGGAATCATCCAAAAGTATATCAACTATAAAACAAATTTAAACTAATGATTGAATGACACTGCACAACTATTGAATTTAGTAGGCAAAACATAGTTAACCAAAAAGAAACAGCATGAACCATCTTACAAATTTCGGAAACAATCTGCCAAAACTTCCCAATACTGTACCTTTTTTCACATTGTAGCCTGACGTTCTTAAAAAAGGTATCATCTTTGATTCAATCTCATCGTACCTGTGAAAAAAATTGAAAGAATTAAAATAAAACATGCATCCATAAACCTTCTACTTTCAAGATCTTGTGTCCAGCTTCCGGGCGTGTCGTTGCATCAAGGACAGCTGAACAAAATATCTTAGGGTTTTGGACAGGCTAGGGTGTAAATGGACAGACATAGACAAAATAATTCATTCATACAGACAAAAGTTAGTAAATTAGGATAAATTATGAGCCAAAAAGGCACCTCTCTTTTGACCAGTTTACAGTGGGATCATCCATCTTATTTACAACAATAAGAAGCTTAGACACCCCCAATGTCTTTGCAAGCTGAACATGCTCACGTGTCTGTCCACCTCGCTCATACCCAGTTTCAAATTCTCCTTTCCGAGCAGAAATAACCTATTGAGGAAGAAATAACACTGTCAGCAGCAGGCCACCCACAAGATCTCCATAGAAAATGAGCAACCTGTCTACATAAACTTACCAGCACCCCAATATCAGCTTGAGATGCCCCACTAATCATATTTGGAACATAACTCTTGTGACCCTGAAGATACAAAGAAAGCAAGATAGCAAATGGTTGGTCAAACAATAATGGTAAGATTACGGATCTACAGCTACAACAAAGAGAACAACATTGCATATCAAAGAGTTATCAGCACATTGGGGGAAGTTCTCACTATGATTAAGTGCCACGAATGATTTGTATCAATAGCAGAAATATTTTGCAAGGAAAAAAAAATCAACTTCTATAAGTTTGTTCACACTAACAAAACAGGAGTACCACACTGATAATATTTTAAGCATTCTTTATGAATGTGTACAATTTTTTTGCTGGGCGAATAAATACTTGCTTCCATTTCAAATACCAGTCACATGAACTCAGTCATGCCTTATAAATGTAGCGCCGAGAATACCACGCTGAAAGTTTTCAATAAATGACAAACTGAAACAATTAGGTGCCATAATGCATTAACAACATGGTTTGAGCTCAACTCTTAGATTGATGAGTGTTCTAATTTCTAAATATTTTCTTAAGGATTCAAATGTCTATACGTTGTCAATTTGATGTACTACATGCAACACATGAACACTGTAAGATATGGTAGCCTAGCTTCACAAAACTTCTAATGAATAAAAGAACCCCTTACCGGTGCATCTAAAATTGTAAATCTAGTTGTCTCCGTCTCAAAATGTGCCCTTCCAACTTCAACTGTTTTACCCTAAAGCCAAAAACATAGAGCCAGAATGTCAGTATCCAGCTCGCAAGTTACCTGATAAATATAGAATGATAGTAACAATGGAACACAATGTCAATAATGTAAAACAATATCTAAATTCATGAAATTTGGAGAAGACTGAATAATACCTTAACCCTCTCCTCTTCATTGGTGTCCATAATATAAGCCATATACCTAGCATATAGAAGAAAATAAGGTAGTTAGTGATCAGCAAGAAAGCAAAAACTGAACAACATGCTCCGAATCATGATGCACCAGGTTGCCAAATGGATTCAAGATTAAGACTCTTTTGCATTTAACATATTAAAGAGTCGACAATATTACTTCAGACTTCAAAGAGCTAATTCAAACCTAAAGAATACGTCAAGAAAAACATTATGGAACATAATCAATGAAAACTTGTTGAATCAATCACAGCTTCATTAAATGTAAAAGACTATTTTCTATAATTGCAGTAACATAACAGGAACGAGTTTTGCAGCACAATGTGTATATACTGAAAATTCTGGAAAACTTATTTATTTGCAATATCAAGATACATAAAAAGGCGCAAAAAATAGAAATAAAGGCCACGCTTACCAGCTTTCTCTACTTTTGTCTTTAGCTTCTTTCTCGTACTTCTGAATTGTACGATCATCAACCTGACCACTAAGGAAAAGTATTTGGCCACCAGTAGTGGACTTGCCAGCATCTGCGATCCGAAAACAACAAATGACCTCAAGCACAATTTCTAAAAATAAAGCTAACTCATCTGAAGAAGCAAAGTAATAATAAGCTACAGTTGCGACTGCAGTGAATCAAAAAAGTACAGCACATCTGAACAAATATATGAGATGATGAAATAAGGTGGAACGAAATCAATCAGTTGCATCCTCTTCTTTAAGTCACAAATGTCTAAAAATATACAATTTTGCTGAATACAAATAAATTAGAATAAAAAAATCTCGACCAGAATTGAGGAGAAAAGACCACCATATGCAAACCATGATTATAAATAATAGTCACCACAGTGTATTTTAGCAACATTTACCATGGAGCCACAGACGAAACAAAATGTAATCATTAAAAACCATCATAATACATCTAGATCGTTTTACTTTGACTTATCTGTTCAACTACATATATGCTCTCTTTTTTCTTTTGCAAGTGAAAATTGATAAGAAATTCAGTTCTATACTTCTTTCTTCAGCAGGCTAACGTCAACAAGATAACATGTTGATATGGCCACAGCTATCACATGTGCAACTACAATGTTGTAATACAAAACAATACCTTTTAAGAACAAAAATCCACCTCAAACAGCATGCTACTCTAGAATTATAATGCAAAATCGAGATAAATATCAAGGTTAAAAATCGTAAGCAATATCAGCATTATCAGAACTACAGCATATGAGAGGACAACAACGTACTAATGTAAAACAGAAAACATCATCTAGGGCTTCCAAAAATCCAACTACGATTACAAGAAGAAAAAAACAAGAAAGGAAAATTCCAAGCCAGACACATAATTCTACATATCTGTTAAAGTAGATGAAACATACCAACATGGCCAATAAAAACCACATTCAAGTGCCGCTTTTTGTTATGTTCCTCCATTACAACTTCTGCAGGTGCAGCCACTTCCTTATCCTTCACTGCAAGGACCGACAATAGATAAGGGCATGGGTATGCCAACAATAAACATAACTCGTAAATTAATCAAAGACCGCATTGCAGTAACAACTACCACAGTAATTGAAACTACATAATATTTGTGAAAAGAAAATGGAGCACCTTTTGTCTCAGCATGTTTAGGTTCCAGGATCATATCATCTTCTTTTACATCTGGCAATATCGAGAAGCATCATGAGTATCTGATATCAAACTTGGTTTGAAGTTTAAAAGCATTTATTCATGCTGAAATATAAGATAGTGGCACAAGCAAAAACTAAAAATTTCCGCATCTCAAAACAATCAGCCACACACACACACGTTTTGTTCAAAGAAAACAAGGGGCTTGTAAAATATACCCAAGTGTGCCACTTTTTAGCCTAGCATCAGGCTGAGATGCTCACCTAGGAGACTAAGCAAGCGCCTCTGTCACCTTTGACAACACTAGAACAAAGTCTGAATTCTAATTGATACGAACAGGGAAAAGGTCTTAAAAATTCTTCCTACTACTATCTATGGTAACTTGATTTTTGAGTAGTCCAACTCCAATCATACATTCTCAATACCAAATCTAATTTAAGTGAATGTGGACTTAACCAGCACAGTGGACCCTTACAAGTACAAACACATTCCTTTCACCAAAAAATATGACAGAAGTTCCAAATAATGATTTGACAGTATGACCAACCTTCCTCCATTCTATCCAAGCTATCAACTTCTTTTGGGTTTGCATCTTCAGAATTAGCTGCCCCATTATTCTCTTCCACTGGAATGTGATCGCCATTAGTATCGTCTGTTAGGATTTAATCAGCTTTTAACATTAGACAGCTAAACAAATAAGAAGTGGAAAGGAAAGATACATATAAAAAGGCTGTAAGTGCATCAAAATATAGAAAATAAATTAGTACAGCACAAACCTGCAGAGTCAAGCTGCAATGAACGAATATCCGCCTCAATATCTATCATCCAAAAAAAAAAGAAGTTAATTAACAATAAATTGCCCATAAACCGCCCAGAAAGTATAGAAGCATAATATGGATCACATTCATCATCCAAAAAACAGCAAAATAACCCAAAATGCATCTAAAAAAATTCAAAAATCCTAACTTCTGGAAAAAGGCCATTAACAGAACTCAATATACAAGGTTGTGGTCTACAAGGCAGCTCAGCTATTCAACTGTCGGAGAAGAAAAGATACATATCTTTGCCACTGGTAACTGAATAAATTCAAAGGCTTTTGAAGCCCTCTAATGATCGGTTTTATGACTGCCAGACAAGTTGGCTCCATGTATGGTTGTTCTTTCAACTTAAACACGTTTAGCAGGGCTTATTCAGAGCTTGGTTTGGCAAAAAAAATTCTTCTCAGTATCCTAATTCACTCAAACGAAAAAAAAAAAAGGGGAGAAGAAGAAACTAATTCACACGCATAAAAAAACGAGAAGAAGAGAAGCTAAATTCACATACTACTCATCTTAGCCACTAACTATAGGTATTTACAATTTGCTAACAAATTCTATACAACCAATTTTATCTCCAGCAAAACCTGTTCTCAGTATCATACACACACAAAACAAGCAGAAGATCGAAGGACTTCAGCCCAAACCGTGCTACTAACCTTAGAATCAAGCAATTGGTATTCACAATTCGCTAATTTCTCAACGAACTATCAGCATACTTATCATCTCAAAGAATATAGCTACTTCCTAATTCAAACTATGCATCAAATTCCTCAAACAACACCAAAACACTCAAAAAAACTGCAAGAAAACAAATCACTACTACTAATCTTAGCATCTAGCAAATAATAAGGCAGTAAACTTCTTCTGAGTATCCTAATTCACATAAACACAACAAAACAACACGAAGATGAACCTCGAGGACTCGATCTTGAACCGCACTACTAATCTTAGCATCTAGCAATACGTACTTTATCTCTTAACAATAAGGCAGAAAACTTCCTATCAGTATCCTAATTCACATACACAGAAAAAACAAGAACAAGAAGCTCGAGGCCGAACCGCCTGTACGGTAGTACTAATCTTAGCATCTAGCAACAGGCATGGTTATAGTATCATCTGAAAGCAAATAGCTAGCTCCTAAATCGAAAAATGGTGGAAAGTTGAGATCAGAGTTGAAATTAGACGATACGAAATGAAAAGAAGAGGTGTGAAATCGTGGATCCGAAATGGCGAAAATGAAAGAAAGAGATGAAGAAATAGGAGAAGCTTACCCATGATAGCGAGCGGAGAGAGTAGGAGAGCTAGGGTTTGGCACCAGAGGAAGAAGATGAAGATGATAGAGTGATGAGGTGCGCGTTTGGGTAGAGCAAAATCCAGAGGCGGTTGGTTTGGTTGTCTTCTGCTTTCTTTTCTTTTCTTTTGCCCCAATTTTCGATATGGGTTCGGTTTTCGGGTTGTTTTGGATTAACCGCAAATCAAACCCACAATCCAATTCTTGTTTTTTTTTTCATTTCTATTTTTTTTATAATGACAATAGCTATAAAAAAAATTTTCGAAAGAAACAATAGCTATAATTATGATTTTAAAAAAATTAGAATATTATTAAGGTATACTTTTTTTCTTTTTTGTATAGCATGAGGTTATTGCGGAGGTTTCGCATAACTGCAACGACACCTTTAAACCATGTTTACAAGTAGAATAATTTTTATGTGTTGATTTGTAGGCACCTCATAGAATGTGTCAGCTAACCAAAAAACGTAGTCTTAAAATTAAAAGTGCAAGAACTAAAGTTGCAAAGAACATCATCAATTCTTAAAAAAAAATTATATATTTAAAGTCTTTGGTGGTCATTTTATAGTACACCACAAACAACCACAATCATTTTTTACAAATTTTAGATACACTACCTTTTTTTTTTTCTTTTGTTAATTTACCCTTCTTTTTAATGAATATAATCTCTGAAATGTAAGGATTCATTTCCTTTCAAGAAAAGGTAGGCATTCATTCATTCAAGTTTTTAGTTTAGGGTATTTTAGAGAACATTGCTATAACATAAAAACAAATTATGTGTTCATTAAAATTTTCAACTTAAGATTAGGGCCTAAATTTCTAGAAGCCCGAAAATCTTGAAGACATGTGTCTTGAACCTCTCATTTATGGGCCTGCCCAACATCCATATGGAAAAATATATATAAAATGATCATATTTATAGCATTTGAAATATGCAAACATATATTTATTTATCTGAAAATATACCATATCCATAGTTATCAAAGACGTAAAAGTATTAAGAAGTTGGTGACTTTGATGAGTGATGATGAATACGGACTATAAGCACTTGGATCTTGACGAAAACAAGTTATTACTCTACCTAGATAGTTAATTTTGAAGTCATTTCATGTTAAAATTTTGAAGTTTACTCTCTATCATTAATTATGATTATGAGATAGTTAATTTTGAAGTCATTTCATGTTAAAATTTATGATTTTATATATTATTTTTTCTTTAGTGCACCTCGTGTTACTTAGGTGTACGTATGCACCTAGGCTCGGGGATCCCTTATCGCCTTGGTGCACATTTAACTATGACCGTTTACATAACTTTTCCCTACATTAACCATCCAATCCAAGCATGAGAATGCAACAACAATGAAAAGTCGTTCATTCATTTGTCCAGAAACCAAAAAGAATGATTTATGTAATTCTAATAAATTTGTAACTGTAATAACATGAAAATTCCAACTTTTGTACAAAGAAATATAAAAAATATTCCGACTTTTCTATCTGTTTTTTTAGAAAAACTTCCATGTTCTGAAAATATGAAAATACAAGTCTATGGCCACTTGAAAAACATCGACCCCAATCCGAAAAGGAACTTGAAAGAAGATGATGCATCAGGATGTTCAAAGTAATGCAGGTGTTTCTTTTAAGAGATCTTCAAGTAGAGGGAAATAACAGGGGAAAACGACGGTCAAACAGATACTCGGCTCTACCAATCTCTGTTTCTTCGTACTCAATGCTCGAGATTAAAACTTTTGTTTCATCCCACAGCAGAAAGTATCTGAAAATTTTACCGGATCATGAAATCAAGCCCCTATTGAACAGTCTAGAACAGCAAGAACCGTGAAAAAATAAAAAATCATGATGCAAAATTACCTATAGAAGCAAAAATTGTTTAAAATATAGAGCCCGAGGAAGGAAGTTCCATGACTTTACCGACTGCAACTGTTTCATCTGCAGACCAAAATGCAAAATCAGAAGACAAAACAACCATATGGAAGATCAATAACACAAAACCAATATCGTTTGACTTACCATAATAACGAAGAGTAAATCTGCCGAGTTGTGGAAAATCCGAAAACTTCTCAATACATATCAATTTATTTACCTGATAAACACAAATCATCAAAGATCAAAATACTCATTTACAAAAAGAAACAAAAAATCTGTACAAAACGGAAATCATGAAAGTAGATTTTTGTATAAATGCTTGGAGATAAATTTCTATTTTCGTCACCCCGTCTAGCACACAACACAAGCTACTATGCTTTAAATATACGATCAAGAGAATAAAATACCCGAATACGGCATACGACAAAAGCTCCATTCTTCGCACAGCGGATTTCCCTTCTCATCGGCTGCTTTGTTTTAGGATTAATTTCGTGTAGCAGCTCAACAACCATGCAATTTTCGATAGCTAAATGAATGTGTAGAACAGCGTGGTAGCCGGCCGAAATAAATTTCTAGCAGAAGCAGGAAATTTTCAATCGTTTAGACTATCCAAACATCAACAAGCCTTAAAAACATAATTTTAGAATCAATAAATTAAAGCTCAGCGAAACATATTGTGTACCGGTCCAAGTATTTGCAACTGTGCCACAAATTCTGTAACCGCGCCTATAGGCCTTTCTGCACAAAACATAGACTTAAAAAGTGAATACCAATGAAAACAAGGGCGGAAATCCACGAATGGAAAGCATCAAAAGAGGGAACCATTCAGGAAAACATACCAACACTTGACAAGACGAAACCTTTCGGTATTTCCTCGTCATCAATTCCGGATAATTTAATGGACAGATTTTCTCCAGGTTCTGCATGTTTAACCTTGTTTTCATCGATATATACTTCTAAAACCTTCACCTGAGTCTGCATATGGATGTTTATGATCCTCAGATCTCATTCCGAATAACTAAATGAAAAGAGGGGCAATAAGGATCAATACAGGTTCAGAAAAACCACCTTATTTGGCATGAGCAACAACGCATCGCCTTTGGTCACACTACCAGATTCTACTTTTCCCGTGACAAATGCTCCTGTGTCCGTAAACTTGGAACTAATTGGCATCCTGCAAGTACGAAGATCAATAGTATCTCTTGGACAAACATACTACGTATGATCGGAATCAAGTTAGAAGAATGGCAATACGCCAATTGCTTAGCTAGTGTTGTCATTGATTATAGTGGAAATGAAGGATCACGTTAAAAGGTAAAAAAAGAGCAAGAATCTCACCTGAAAGGACCCTTTGGATCTCGTAGAGGAATTTCAGCACCAATGCCGTCAAGGGCTTCCAAAAGACATGGTCCGCTCCACCATGGACATACACTCTTATCTATTCTTTCTTTCATGTTTAAGCCAACGAGGCCAGATAATGGAAGGAACTGGACATCTGCAAGTTTTAATTAGAAATTAAACCCGTTCAAATGTTATACTAATCAAACTAGATATTCATAGGAAGTAGAAATCATCTAGAAGCATATTAACCGTGAACATAACTTCAACATAATGACTGCATTACAACGCACAACTAATGCCAATACCGTACCTTTTTTCGCATTGTAGCCTGATGATTTTATAAATGTTATCAGCTCGGATCTGATTGCATCATACCTAAAAAAAGGATTAAGAGAAAACATGAATCCGTAATGGTGAGTATATCCGTGGAGCGTTGTGATGCACCACGGTTAAAACAACAACAAAATAAACAAAATAGCTCAATAATACAGACATGTAAGAAGCTTAGACACCCCCAATGTACAGCAATGAGAAAATCATCCATCTTATTAGCGTAAATTCTTGAGATAAAAACGTACCTATCTTTTGACCACTTCACAGTGGGATCATCCATCTTATTTACAGCAACGAGAAGCTTAGACACTCCCAACGTTTTTGCAAGCTGAACATGCTCACGTGTCTGTCCACCTCTTTCATACCCGGTCTCAAATTCTCCTTTCCGAGCAGAAATAACCTGATAAAGAAAGAATACGACCGTCAGAAATCCATAAGCAAGATCTCCATAGAAAAGGAGCAGGAAACAAAAATCCGTTTGCATAAACTTACCAGCACGCCAATGTCTGCTTTGGATGCCCCACTAATCATATTTGGAACAAAACCCTTGTGACCCTAATATAACGAAAGCAAGATTGCAACTAATTTATTCTGGTTTGCACAAATAACTTGATCCGGTAATAAAATTGAGTTAATCTGGAAACCTTAACAACAAACGATTAATTAGAATGAATAAAATAACCCCTTACCGGTGCGTCTAAAATGGTAAATCTAACTGTCTCCGTTTCAAAATCTGCCCGTCCAACATCAATTGTTACACCCTAGAGCCAAAAATACAGAACTAGAATGTCAGTACCCAACTTGCAAGCCACCTGATAAAATAGACTGATAGTAACTGCAGAACACATTGACAATAGTATGTTTGCTAATATCTAAATTCACGAGTCGTCATTCCGAGAGAACTGAAGAATACCTTATCCCTCTCCTCTTCATTGGTGTCCATAATATAAGCCATGTGCCTAGCATATGGAAGAAAAACAAATTATGGAATATTATTAATAAAAACTTGTTAAATCAATCCCAGTTCAATAAGTGTAACAGGCAATTTCGCACGAAAAAGATCGGGAAAGAGTTTTCTAGCAAACGTAGATATTCTCAAAATTCTAGAGACATTGTTGAATTTGTGATTTAAATATCAAGAAACGTATAGAAGCACGTGAAAAGAAAAAAGGCGGCTCCTACCCGTTTCCTCTACTTTTGTCTCTAGCTTCTTTCTCACACTTCTGGATTGTGCGATCATCAACCTGACCGCTAAGGAGAAGTATTTGGCCGCCCATAGTGGACTTACCGGAATCTGAAAACCAAACACAACAATGACCTCGGGCGTTATTTTCAAAAATTAGAGATATCTCATTTGAAGAAACGTGATTAAGTGACGGTTGTGGAATCCGGTGAATTGAAAAGGCAGAGATCATATGCATAAATATACTAGTAAATGATATAAGATGGAACAAAACTTATCACTTATAGCAACTTTTAACTCAAAAATTCCTAAAATTAATACAATTTTGCTAATTTAAAATACATAAACTAACTTCCACAAGAATAAAAAAAACTAATCCCAAGTCAGACATATAATTATACAAATCCGTTGAGTAAATAAAACCTACCAACATGGCCGATAAAAACGACATTCAAGTGCCGCTTTTGGTTATGTTCCTCCTTTACAACTTCCGCAGCTGCAGTTACTTCATTATCCTTCACTGCAAAGAACAACAAAAGGTGAGCATGCAAACAATGATCAGAAGTCATATATTACATGACTGACTTCCACGAAAATCAAGGATCCCGTCGCACAAACAACTAATACAGAAACCAAAACTTCATAACATCGGCAAAAAGAACTTGGAGCACTTTTTATTTCGCATTCTACTTCCTTAGATTCCAGCGTCATATCGTCTTTTTGTATCTAGCAATATCCAAACTTTCAAAAGCAAAACTTGTACCACAAATATTTGATATAGACCTTAATTAGAAGTTCATAAGCATTTGTTCATGCTGAGATATTAGATAGTGACACCAGCAAAAACTCCTAATTTCCGCAACACAAATCAGACAGCCGTCCTCCATACGATTGTTTTTTTAATAGAAAACCAGGGATTTGTAAAATATAACATGGGCATGCCTTTATAGCCTACCACCAAGCTGAAGCGCTTGCCTAGGCAGCACCTCATTGAAAGAGTCTTTCACTCCCTTGGGAGCCTAGATAAGCGCCTTTTTCACTTTCAACAACACGAGAACAAAGTCTGTAGTCTAATTTGATTCGGTAACAGGGCAAAACCACTTAAAATTTCATCTACAGTCTCGTGTAACTTGATTTTTGAGTATCCAACTCAAAATCGCACATTATCAATACGGAATCAAAATTTACTAGAACATAGACTTAACCCACACAGCCGACCCTTAAAAAGATAAACAACCATCGAAGTTCCAAACAATTATTTGACAGTAGAACCAACCTTCCTCAGTTTTATCCGAGCTATCAACTTCTTTCGGGTTTGCATCTTCACAATTAACCACATGGTTCTTCTCTACTACTCGAATTCGATCCCCATTATTCGCTTCTGCTAGGGTTTAATCAATCTCAAAACATCAGATAACTAAAAAAAACAAGTAAAAGGGGAAAAAGTACATAAAGTCAGCCAAATTCTACACAATAGATTACACACCTGCAGATTCAATCTGCAACGACCGAATTCCCGGCTCAATATCTACCATCCCACAACAACAAAAAATTTAAAGAACTAGAAATTCTCCATAAACCCGCAAGTATAAAATCATAATAGAGCTTGAATTCAACATCGAAAACGCATCAAAATCGCCCGGTATAAACGTATCAAAAAACACGAACAATCTACAATTTCTGAAACTATATAAAAAAAAAAGAATAACCCATGATTTCAAAGAGGCTTTACGAATAGGGAGAGTTGCTAGGGGGGTTTTATGCAGAGGTAGGCGGATGGAAAGTCGGTGGAATGGAGAACTAGATTTTGAATTTGCTTATTTTTATAAGGATCTTAAATGGGCTTTGGGCTTCTAAATAATGGACTTTAGGTCCATGGAATATAAGGCCTTCAAATTTGGCCATTTACAAGAAAGTTGTTTCCACATTTTTGAGATATTATTGAATTACAATAGTAGTTTGAATATTGATAATAAAGTACGTCACACAACAATTGTCCCATAACTTAAATTCTCCCATTAGTGATGATATGCATCGAGTCCTCGGCTATTCTTTCCCTCTAGTAACTTTGTTTAACTAAAAGCGTTGACGGATGGTAATTTGTTCAAAAATAAAAGAACTTCGTACTGATTTTGCATGCTTCCAGGCGAAACTCTAATCTTATTCCCTTCGGTCGTAATTCTTTTGGGGCTGAGTATATGGCAATGACAACTTTGGTGAGCAAACTTCAGTGTTTATTTACCTGCTTCGAGATTTCCACTTTTAGAGCATCAAAACCTTAATTCTCTTTTGTGACAATCGAACGAAGCTCTATATTGCTCACCCCGTCTTTCATGAATGCACAAATCACATTGACATAGCGTGATAAGACTCAAATTAATGATGTGCATCTTCTTCACATCTGATATCACAACCAGATCACAAAACTGTTTACTAAATGCTCAACATGTCTCCTCTCTCTCCTACTTCCAATCCAAACTCGGTCTGTACAATACCTACTTGCCGAGTTTGAAGGGCATTAGAAACAAAAATAAATAGAAACATAGTTCCAAGACAAGAAATCAAATAGTCTTTACAAACTGTCGTTTACAACCTCAGAGATACAATCCCACATGGTAACCCAAGTGTTAAATAGTGAGAATTATCATATTCATCTAATGGTCACGAATGCTTTATAAGCATGACTGAATTGTCTATTTTTTCCTCTATTCATTTGTATCGTCTAACTCAACTATTCCACTAGATAATGTTCTATTATAATCAACTTTTACCCTTTATTATAATACAAAAAAGATGAATATTTCATCAAATAACTTTAATAGTGTCACATATAAACATTGTTAAAACCCATTGAAAATCAGTTTTAAATTTGGATCAATACATACATTAAAACATTGTGATACAATATAGTGGTATTAATGTATAAAAAACAACTCTAATAGTATAATCTATGGCACAAGAGAAAAAAGAGTCAAAATAAGAGGGCCAAATAGGCCATTTCCTAAAAAATATTAGGGTTATGTTATGGTTGAGTTTTGGGTTAGACTAAGGTCTATAAAAAGAAGTATTATATGCATATAGAAACCATATCTAGACATGATTCCCTAGGATTTCATATTCATCTAAGTAATCCTAATTTTAGGTTTTTCTCATCTTTAAATCCCCATTTTCATCTCTTCTCATTTTCAATCTATAAGCTGAAAATTCAGACAAAACCAGTTTCTGGGTATCTCTAGTTCAAGTCAACATATTTATCCTTAGAGTTAGGATCCTTTTCCTTTTCTTCCTTCAACAAAAATCAGTTATTTTCTGTTAGGACAAACTGATTTGATCTGGTTTCTAGAGGTTTAGTTAAGATTTATAACAAAATTCAAATTCTTGGTAGCTCTAATTCCTCATATATCTGCTCAAATCTTGGATCTTTTTTCATTTTTAAGTTTATCTCTTCAAACTATGACTAAATTGATTAGATCTATTTTTTGGTAGGCTTTTATAAGATTTACACTAAAACAAACTTCTGGGCAGCTGTAATTTCACTATATACCAACAAAATTCAGTTATTTTCCTATATTGTTAAGATCTGATTTTAGGTGTTTTAATAGAATAAACAACTAAATAGGAATTACTGTTCTAATAGTATTAATATTCTTAACTAAGTAGTGTTTTCTGCTCATATATTCCTCATTAAATACAATTTTTTCCCTATATATAATGGTCTACCCGCCTCATTATTATTCATTAGATCTTTATATCTTCAACTTTTTTTTTTAGTTATGGTTTGGTTAATTTTAGGGTTTGATGGAGTGGAGCTCCTTGAAGTCCAAAAGAGGATTTTGCAGGGTAAATCAAGCTGCTAATCTATGGATTCCACAGCCCTAACCCTAATTAATTATATGGGGATAGGCTTGCGGCTTGCATATGTTAGGAGCTTTATTACCTTTACGTTTTATCCTTCTTTGGATTGAAGGGAGCTCTACACTTTCTCTCTCTAGTCCTAGCTTTCTCTCTCTAGATTTTTGAATTTATTAATTGTTCATATTCTGGTTTTTTCAATTTATTTTTGCAGGGATTGATTGATTTTAGGTCAATTTTTTGGATATCAGATCTAATTGCTTCATCAGTTCTGGTTCTTATATTGCAAAGAAAAATAAGTTTGGGGTCTTTTTTGAATTTGCCAATATGTTTTGTTTTGTTCCTTTTTTTTTGCAGGACGATTATATTTCAGGTAAAAAGTTGGATCTTTTTGGAATATTATCAAGTGGGTATTGTGATGGAAGGTTGTACAAGGATGGAAATAAGGAATTTGATGAGGTGGAATTCATATCTGGCCAATGAGGAATCAGAAATTTTTTGGTGCTGAGATCACATGCAGCTCTGCTAGATTTACTGTGATGGTGCATTCACATTTTTTTTGTTTTTAACATAATCTGTATGTTAGTTTAATTATATTGTAATGCATATGTAATCAATTTTGTCTTTTTACGGGTAAATTAGTTACCTTGTAGTTTCATTCAATGGGTAAATTTGACTTCAGTTATTACACAATGAAAGATCAAATTTAATTTTCATATAGTTTTTGGGGGCGAAAATGACTTTATCTAGAGTATATTCGTGTAAAGTTTAGATGTATTTTTGTGGACGGAGTGGTAAAGTCTTTAATCTTGGTAGAGTTTTAACTTTAGTTGAGAACGTAATGGCTCGGTAGTCGGTTCTTACCGTTTCTTTATGCTGATTGCTTTTATTAAATAAAGATTCTAGTTTTCCAAAGTTAAAAGAGTAAATTTGAACATTTTTCATGTAATGTCGACTAGTATGTGAAATACGAGTTCTTGTCACCTTGAATTGGCTAGATTCCAAAAGTTTAATTGTATCAGTTCAAATGTTGTCTTTAATTATGTTCCTTAACTTCATGAAGCCTTCCTTCGGTCTTTTAACGGTTTTATTTATTGTATTATAAAAAGTAGTAGTGATTATCTTCTTAAAAAGCTCTCAAATTGTTTGATTATTTTTGCTTGTCAATCTACAAAGAACGTGGCTCATTTACTAGTTAGAGTCGTAATATTCTCGAGTATTGGAGTGAATGGTTTTGATCTCCCTTTCAAGTTTATTTGTAATTCTTTTTTTTTTTTTTAATTTGTTATACAATCTTCCTTTTTTCCAAAATAAAAATAAAATTACCAACTACACACTACATTTTAACTAATTCAAATCTACGAATTTTATTTTGGATTTTCTCAAGTTTATCAGCATAATATACTCGAGTTTTGCGGTGCTCATGTCTCTTCTAGGGCATCAAGGTATCAGGTTTATTGAGCCTCAATTCTCAACTTTTACTTTAGAATATATGATGAGTATAACTAGACCAGACATTATTATTTTCTTAAACAAAAATTTATTAGTTACAGGAAGTATATTTGGTATCTATACTTGAAAAAGAAACATTTACAGGCATGGAATATGGGGAATAACAAGTTTTTTACCTTTGAAAAAAGAAGAATACAGGTGGAAAGGGCCATTGATAGATAGGTAGATAGATGAGCTATAAAATTAAATAATGGAAGAGAGAGATTTTTTCTTTTTTAACAAAATTAAAGTAAAGCACACTGCCCAATTTAATCATTCATTACTTACAATTTTTTGGAAATCGTGGCTCGTGGGGGGCAAAAACTACAGAATACATGTGATTGTCATCAGTGCAAAGACTGAAATTTTACCTAAAAATTATGGGAAGAATAACAAATTTATTACTTTCTCACTTTTGAATATACTTTTGTCATTTGCTTTCTCTGGCCCAAAATCCACCTAAAAACACTGTTTATTGAATGTATATTTCTTCTTCAAACTTATAAAAGTTGAAGGTGGTGTTTAGTAATATTAGAGATCCTATAGTAGTTTTTTCAAGAAAGTAGTTTTTTCCACATATAAGTTAAGCTTATCAATATAATACTATAATGGACATAATGAATAGGTAATTTGTAAAATTAACTTGTAAATACTCATCAAAGTATATATGTAATTTACCTTGATTTTGGGCAGTAGGTTGGTATTTACATAAACTTCTTCTTACAAAAACAAAAGCCTACTTTTGGAAAAGAAGAGGAGGAAACCATTTGTAGTTAAGTTTATTGAAAAACATTTATTGTTCCATTTTCTTATACATCTTATTTTGTATGTCATGAATCTCTGACGTTCTTGAAATCTCTAAGTTAACAATTCTTGTATTAGAAAGGCCAGAATATATTGGATGCCAAAAATATCTTAGTATCTATTTTAAAAAATTCCACAAATTCATCGTCATAGATTATGAGATGTCCTAGTATTCACGATGTTAGTAAGTTTTAGATGTGTTTGTACAGTCAGAACATCTACATCTCCGATCTTCAGTATCCATATTCATTTTTTTCTAATCAATATGTTTTTTACTTCAGAAAAAATAATCTCTCTTTATTCCCTTTCACATAAATTTTTTATTCAAATATAAACAAATAATAATAAATTGTTCCAAAGGAAAATGACTAAATATAAATAGCAAGTATTTACCTTAGATTTATAGATACGTAAAAAGTAAAAACATGATATATCAAAAAATGAGTATTCATGCTTTAGAATGGATACGACTGCAGTTCTTTTACAGATATTATTTTGTAACCAACCTTAATTATTCTTTTTGAACTAATATTGGGTAAAATTATTTTTGCATTAACTGAATGAATTTTCTAGTCAAGAAGAATACTTTTTTGCTATTTAAGCAAAATATTAATGGTGACTAGTCAATTTTGCTTTGGACAATTAAAGCCTGCAGATAATCAAGTGAGGTCATTTCTATTTTACCTGGAGTGGAATCAGAATCAGAAGCCTTCTATGCTTTGATCACAAGCAGTATACTAGATTTTATTACAGACTGTAAATCTGGTTTGACTTAAAATATGACTGACTCCCTCAATTTGTTCAATAAGCTTAAGTTGTCTTTCAGATTTTTCTTAATTTGCTTAAAATGTAATATTTACTCTCAGATTATTTAAAAAGTGTGATGAGATATGTAAATTTTTAAATTTTTCGGATAGTTTACAGGATTTGATCAAAACGTCGTATGTCTAATATATTAAGTAAATAAGAAAAAATACGTCTTTAAGTGATTGAAGATCATCACTAATTGATTTAGTAATTGATGATATTAAAATTATTTCATTTTTTTAATTATTCCTAAATGTTTATAATTTCATATGCAACAAATTAAATGAACTAATCTTAGTTTATTTCTGAAGAAATTAGGATTGTTGAGAAAAAAAATGAAAGGTAAATTTAGCTTTTTGAATAAAAGCATCAACTATTTGAGTATATTTTAAACTATTTAAATGAAAATAATAAACAGTTCATCAATAGTTATTAATTCTTGCATTTTTTTTTATAAAGTAAAGTAAATAAGCAAAGCAAAGCAATGTGATTAAGAGAGATGAGACAACATAGAGAGAATCTACTTCTATGGGATAAAGGCACGAAGGAGTACCACTGCTTCTCCTGCCAAACATTTATTATTTCTGTCAATTATTTCTGTCTATATCACTGTAATTTTCAAACAAAAAGTATTCCAATATATAAGTACGTACATGTAAACGTAAATATATGATCATATATCTCATACTAGTATTTCTAGTATTTTATACACCATATAGTTAAAATTTTGAGGTCAATTTTGCTCCTATAGTAATTTGTTTCATTAAGAGCATTTCCAACCACCATAAATGTGAAGTTAGGAATTAAGTCCCTAATCACCCCGCTTTGATATTATTATTTTAATACTTTTACATTTAAAGGTTCCTTTTTAAATATACAAAAGTGAATTTTTTAATGTGATTAAATAGTATTGGATTCAAAAATACCATCAATGGTATAGAATAAAATTATGGAGCAAGATTGATATCTTATGGTTAAAAAGAAAAAGAATGAGGATGAAAGAATGGAGGAGAATGAACAGAAAAATAGAGCCGAAGATTCGAGATGTTTTAAACTACTCTTCACAAAAAATTAAAGTGAAGACATGACAATACTTAAAAAATTTGCATGTTATATAAAGATAGAATGCGTTAACATAAACAATGAATGATAATGGTCACAAAAATATTTTCAAATTTGCACTAATATTAATCTTTTCTATTTTGTTGTACTGTAATAAAAATCACGTGATGCTTATTTAAATGAAGGGAAATTCAATATTAATTTTGACATTTATATTTTTTGAGAAAAACAACTATTAGAGTCATACATAAATTGTATAAATATTTTTTTCACTAAATTAGTTTTGAATTCAATATATTTTATTAAATGTTACCGAAAATATATATAAATATTTTTCATTTTATTTCTTTAGCTCTTGAGGACGAAAAATAATTTTTCTGACGACACTTTTACTACAATAAGTATCATTATATTTCCCACAAATTTTAAATTGGCCCGTATTTTAATATTAATTTTGACAATTAGTTCTACTATTATCTCATTACTATTACTTTTTCTTTATAAGATAAAATTCAAGAAGTTGATTGTTAGTTAAATTAGGACAAAAGAAAGTAAGATTAGAGTAAAACTAGTATTACTCACTCGGTGGAAGGCGGTGAGAAAGACTGTTAAAATACAAAGATAATTAGGTTACATGGTTGTTGGATTAGGGTTACTCTTCCAAACGCCTATAAAATAGACCCTTAATTCATTAGAAATCACACATTTTAGGGTTAGTTCATAGATAGAGAGCAAAATATCCTCCCTCATCCTTTCATAGCTAGAATCATGTGTAGATCTCTCATACCCACCTCAAATGTTCACCTTCTTTAGCAGAAAACTCAAGCTTCCATCAATTCAGACATGAATCTGTATCTGGGTAGCTTCAATTTAGTAGTATCTACTACTTTTTCTTTTTTTTTTAAACCTTGTTGAAGATTTTGAGCTTGACTTTTGGCTAGCTAGATCTTTGATACCCAGTTCTTGATTTATTTTTTCGTGATTTGTTGTTGTGTTCCTTAACGTTTCAGTTAGTTTTTTTGGTAGATCTTTGATATCCATTTCGAAATTTTAGCTTTTCAGACAATTAGTTTCTGGGTAGCTCCAATATAGGAGGAATTTGTATGTCTTGGGTAGATCTCCAATTTCCAGGTCATGAGATTCTTTGATTTCTAAATTGTCTCTTATGAAGTTAAGGATTAAGTTGAGCTCCTTTCTGTCCAAAAAGAGGATCTTGCTGGGTAAATCAAGCTGCTAAACTATGGATCCCAAAAGTCGTATCCTTAATTCATAAGGATATGCTTATGGTTTGCATATTTCAGGAGCCTTATTACCTTTTAGTTTGATCTTTATTTGGATTGAAGGGAGCTCCACACACCCATACTTACATACTTACATCCATACTCTTTATCTTTTATCATGTTTAGGGTTTCTTCAAAAATATTTATCTTTTTTGTGTATTTTTTATCTATCTGGGTAATTATTTTTGCAGGTTTTTGAAAGACTTGTGGGATATATCTGAATTCTTTGCTGATTGAGGACATGGGTGGAAGAAAGAGGACAATTAATGAAGAATCTGGAACTTTTGAGTGCTGATAGATTTACTTTACCAGTTTAACTTTTTTTTCTAATGTATTTCTCTCTCCAGTTGAAGTGCTCAGAATTGTATTAGAATTATTTTTTGTGATTTTTTATCTGTAGATTCTTTGTTTTGTCTGAAATTGGATTTTCTGTTTTTGGTATTTGATAAGTTGTTGACTGTAATTAATTAACTTTCCTATCAGGAATATTTTTCCTGTGCGGTAATATAATTTCAAACAAATTAAATCTTCCATTATAATCAATCTTCCCCATAAGAAATAGATTCCTCTTATGTAACCTAGTTTTAAATATTTAACTTTTCCATTGTAAACACTAAATTTCGCCTATCACGAGTATTATTTTTTGACTAATAATGTGATTGTGAATATTATAGAATTTCACTAATTAATTAATTTCCTATCAGGCTTATTTCTTGTTTAAGATAATATAATTTCAAATATTTTTAACTAGCTTCAAGCAACTAAAAATTCCTTCGGATTTTTGATCTGAAATTCTACATTATGGTATTTTGCATTAGAAATCTATCTTATTGTTATATAAATAGAAGAATTTTGGATTTAAGAATCTGAATTCTCTTCAGAATATAAATGATGTAACTAAATTTGAATATGCTAAATAGTGATGCCTATCTTGATAATCAGTCTCATTCACATGGTGAGTAATGAGTTGCCCTTAAATTTACAGATCCAATGGTGTATAACAAGTTTAATTTTAACCCTAAATTCCAACCTTAAACCTCAACTCTAACTCTAATTCTAAACCCTAAACTCCAACCTTAACCCTAATTCTAAACTCTAATCCGAACCCGAACTTTAAATAGCATTGTCGGAATTATTGTCAACGGTGTTGATTTGGGTTAAGATTATGAATGTTATACACCTAGGATTGAAAAAATTTTAAATCTAAAGCTCAGTCTTCAAATTAAATTTGAAAAGTACTCATTATGTGAATGGAACTGTACTAATAATATCCACAAGGATACAGTAATATTTCATCCATTAAATACGGGATATGGTAGTAAAGTGTAGTAAAGTTATTCATATCCTGAAGACCATTGATGGGATATTTCAAGAAAAATGTTTAAAAGTACTAAAGTTTCGTATTATTTAATTAAAGACTTCTAAAAAATATTTTACTTTTTAAAAAGTAAAGTAATATTTGGGTGTGCTGTATTATTGTTTCCAAATTGAAGCTTGTGTTGGAAATTTAAGAAAACAATTTGCAATTAATGTGACCAGATTTTTCTTGCTAAGAATTTAAAATTCTACATTCAATTTTGTTAGATTTGTCACAGGATGTCAACCTTACTTTATAAATATTGTAAGGAGCTTCCTTGTTAGAATTACTTTTACACACAATAGAAACTTTTCAATGGAAAAAGTAGTTCCTCTCAAGCTGGCTTTCTGGCTCATCTTCTTTGCTTTTGCACTGGGTTAGTTTTTTTCTTGCTCCTGTATGAATTTTCAATATAGTTTTTCATGTTTCCTTTAATTGATAATTTTTTTTATATAAATCACGTATTAGATTAATATAGGAAAGATCTTAAACTTTTAAGTTTTAACTATCGGTTTAAAATTTTATTGAGTTTGTTTTTTTACATGATGTCATAATATGTACGTGATGATATAGTGGTTTTGGGTAAAAGGTGAGATTGTGATGTACGCTCTTCAAACTTTAAGAGTATTTTAGTGCATGTCTTTCCGAAACTGATAAAAAAGATCTTGCCCAGCTTTAACTATCATTAATCGAGATCAAATCACATCTTTTCATATTAATTACTAATAATATCGGCATGGTGATAAACTGAAAAATGATGAGATAGTACTTATTAGGATTAAACACCTTTTTGCCCCTTGTGGTATCCAAAATGTTGTCATTTGCCTCCTATTGTATTATTTTGTCACATTTGCCCCATGTTGTATCTCAATTCGTAATATTTGTCCCTTGTGGTATTCTAATTCGTCACTTTTGGTCCTTCATCAAATGAAAATATAGCAATTCTGACACTTATTGTCACGTGCCACTATTTTGACATATGAACATGCCATTTGACGTGTTTAATTCTAACAAAAGTCTTAGTGTATTTTCAATTGACATCTCTATTTGTTTAAGATCCATTGCAAATTATCAAAAATTAAATCAAATTGAGTTGTTACGTGGTATGTCCACATGTCAAATAGTGACATGTGGCAATAGATAACAATTTTTTTATCTTTCCATCAATTCAAGGGCTAAATGTGACGAATTAAGATACCACAGGGGGCAAATGACAACATTTTAGATACCACAAGGAGCAAATAGGTGTTTATACCTACTTATTAATATTTAAGTTTTCATATTCAATATTTATGCATGTCTATATACTATTCTTATATGTATAATATATAATATATATGTCTAATTTGTTTTCAATTTTACTACTATTATTTAAGGGTAAAAAGAGTTTAATAATGAATATATTTATAACATATATATTGAACGGACAAAAGCAAAGCAATAAAGATATTTGAAGAATTAAAAGAATATATAAACTATATGCAAATTTATAAAGTTGTTTTAAAAAGTCGTTTTAGTCTTTTAACTATGAGACGATCTATTAGGTCCCTTAACTATTAAAATATGATCTATTAAGTTCATCAACTAACAAAATGTGGACATATTGAATTCTTATTTGATGACATGACACTGAGTTGACAAATGTAAAGAATATTAATTTTAATACAAACTTAGTACCACGTCATCGAATAAGGAATCAATAGATCCACATTTTAATAGTTGAACGATCTAATGAGTCGTCTCCAAAGTTGAGAAACTAAAATAATATTTTTGGACAACTTTGTGGATCTATATATAGTTGAAGCCTTGAAAGAATGGAGGGTTGAAAAAAAGAAGAATCCCGCATCGGAAGCAAGCGGAGGAAATAGTACACAGCTGGTCTTTAAAAGGAAAAGAAAGACTTCATTTACATACTTTAATGCGTATTGAACATGTACCTGTACATGTGCATGTATTTTGTTGGGCTTGGCTTACATTCTTTAGAGCAGAGCATTTTCAGTTGATGTTTAGTTGGAATTGTAGACTCGTTAAATTTTGAGCACAAGCTGAGCTTGTCTCGAACTCGATTCGAGCTAGATAATTGCAGGCTCGACGAGCACGAGCCGAGCTTGATAATTAAGTTTTCAAGCCGAGCTTGATAATTAAGTTTTCAAGCCGAGCTCGGCTTGTGTGAAGTTTATTTGGTTTGGCTTGTTAACACTTCTACTATGTGGTTTCAGTTCTTGGCAATTAGAGGCCAGTTGGATAACTTTTAACAGAGAGACTAAAATGGATTACTATTCGTGTGCAGAAATTGACATCATTGTCTGATTAGCATTTATTACTAACATCTAGAACAACGAGAATTATGCTTGAAAATGGTTGAAACCACATGGTTTATTTTTGTGTTTTTCTCTATCATTTATAAGTCAAGTTTTTTATTTGTAATTTTATAGTTTAGTCCCTCTCCAATCTCTATGGTTGTAACCACTCAACAAGGTCTTAAATCACACATTTTCTAGTTACAAAAACTTCACCTCGTCAATTCGGCTTGAAATTACAATAGCTGATCAATGATAGACTGTATTCTACATGAAATCTAAACTCTTTTATTCGATATCTATAGGGTTAAATCTTTACCTTACCTTGATTTTTTTTTTATATCTCTAAGACTAAGATTGTAACTCTTAGTTAGGTATTGAGGTAATAAATGGTTATCATCATTAGAATAATTAAATATTAAGTGAAAAACTTGTATATATGATTATTTGAATTTATGGGCAGGTACATTGATGTGGAACACAAAAGGAGTAGTAGTAGCATATCACTTGAGATGTCCAAAAATGATAGATTGCAAACAAGTTTGTAATGGTTTTCCTAATTGTTGTATTGATGATCAATGCTTTTGCAATCCTTGTCCTTCTTAGTCCCCAATCTAATTTACCTTAATTTCAACTAAACTAGTCACTTAATGACTCTAGAGACCTTGCTTTGTGATGTTCACATTTTGTAATGATGCTAGCATCCTAATGATCTCTATGAATGAATAAAGATTGAATTTTCTGTATGTTTATTGACATTTCACAATCAGTTGTAAATATAGAACGTCAATTGTAGAGAGACGGATTTTACATCCTGCAATTACATGAAAAAATAATTAAAAAGAAAAAGAAAATTCTGATTAGCCTAGTTTTTTTGAGAATCTATTTATATGTTCTTCCTTTCTTTTTCTTTTTACATACTATCCACATAGAAAAGATTTCTGTTAACAAAGTCAATCAACCTAAATAACATAACTAAGATGTAGGATCTAAATAGAATTAAAAACACAAATACCCACACAATTATTAATGATCACTATTCAATCTATTGAGTTTACTAAAATAAGGCATCAACAAGATTAGTATTTAATCTCATTGTCATAAGATAATTTAAATAAAAACAATTTGTTGTTCTTGATTAAATAAAACTTAAAAAATAAAAATGGAAAAAAGAATTTTTGGGTGTTTTTTTATTTTGTGTATTATGATTATAGGAATGAGTGAGTTGCCATCAACCGAGTCAAAAGCTGATCCAGAATTGTGCACGAATGATTGTACTAAAAGATGTCAGAAAATGAAGAGTGTAGATCTTCCTGAATCTTATTGCCATGAGATGTGTGATAATGAATGCCACTCAGTTAGGCCTCATACAAGTAAGTTCTCCAAAAGTTAAATTGATCTCAAGGTTAAAATAGTAAAAAAAGCTCAATATGATTAGGCGATTTTATAGATGTGTTTGTTTAAGAATTAATGATGGACATCAACCTAGTAAAACACACCATCGATCGAGTATATTTGAAAGCGGATTAAAGATTGGTCGAGAAGCTGATAAGGAATGAGGCGAATTTTAATTCTTTAGGTGAATTTAAATGATTAAGTCAGCTTAAAGCAAATACTTTATTTTGAATGATAAGATGGTCCGACAACTGAGTACCTTTAAAGACTACTTAGATATTAGTTTGAGAAGTAGTTGAAAATTAGTCAAATTTTAAACATTTAAACGAATTTCAAAGACCTAATTGATCTAATCAAATACTCTATTTTGAGCGACTAAATGGTCGAACGATATTTGATTACAATAATAATTGAGATTACACAAATTAATTCTTTGGTAACCTGAATATTTGGATACTGCTGGTTTATCCAAGTTGATGAAGTTTCAACCAATTAGGATGAAAATTTGATAAAATTGTAACACATGCCGATATTTTAATTAGATGGATACTGGTGGTTTATCCAAGCTAAATATTTTCAAATAAGAAGATTTATATGGCAATTTTTTCAAGACGTGTCATCTGTTAAGTTTAAGTTTCAATCATTACTTGTCAAGCCGAGTTTAGCAAGACTCTTTCTTGAAGTTTTATCAATTAAGATTGGTCATAAATCGAATGTGATTAATTGGACGTTAGGGACCAAATATGATAAAATAATAGTCCAGGATCCAAACGAGAAAAGTTTAGATATTTTAGGGGATTAAATAGTACTTTAATTCAATTCACAAATTGTATTAACGACAAATTTTTTTTATTTCCTTTTCAGTGCTTGCCTAATCCCAGAATGGAAGAAGAGTGATGTTAATCAATTTACTGTTTAACATTTATAATTATTTTTCCATTATATTGTTTTTGTGAATTTCAATTTAATTAATGATTTTGTGCTTGTCGTACATTATTTTATGCAGTTCATATATATGATGTAATTGCAATATGATACATGAATTAATTATGTATTATTTGTAATAGCATAGGGTTCAAAATCAGAAATAAGTACAAAATTCTATATTACGAGTTATCATCAATTTGTTTACTATTTGATTTCTAGTTATTATTAATTCTTTTTAACTTAAGTTTACAAATTTCATTTATATAAGAATCCCCTAATTAGATAAACATTACCATTGAACATAAGAAATACTACACTGATTGAAGCTAGCTATTCGGTGCTTTCGACCCCTATAATGAAAGCAATATCGTATAAAAAAAAAAAGCTTTGAAGAAAGTGTTGCGTTTTGATCAAAGAAAAAATGTCTGAAAATCAAACATTTATGCCACCAATTATCCTCCTGACAATTTTCTTCAAGTGAAAAGAATATCAGCTCAAGTTCCCCGAATCGAAACATGTAAACATTATAGAAATTAAGTATGGATTATTGCCATTTTTATTGCAATGGACGTTCTAATTTCGGTGTGCTTAAGACTCCGTCGCAGAAAATCTTCATTTGATCGCATCTCTCGATAGATACTTGTTCTAACAATGGGAAATTTAACGTGTAATTTCCTGAGCAAAAGCTGTCGAGTCTGCATAAATCAGTAAGTTCCAATTGCTTCAGCTTCTCGAAAATGATCACACCATCGTGCTGCTGCTCACGGGAATCTCCCTGGTCGTTAGCAAAAATTTCTTCCATCATTTGGCAATCCAGAACTTTTAATCGGACAAGTTGTATTATACTTCTCGCTGTTGAGGCTGTTACCAAGCTTGTCATTTTTTGACAATATTCCACCTCCAGAGTTGTCAAACATCGGAACGAAAGCGATGATGGTGCTATACTGATCATATCATGACATTTTTCAACATTCAGAATCTGTAGACATTGAAGAATCGGAATGAGTTGAGCGTGTTTCTTCACTATATGTTTCATTTTTTGAACAGAGCTTAACACCAAGTCTTTTGGTGTTAGATGAGAATGTTGATGTCCATCTAATGAGAATATATCTCCCGGATAACCTCTTTTGAAGATAAGTTTATCCAAAGAGTGGATTCGTCCGAGAAAACTGAACTGAAAACGATGAAGTGTTATGCTTGACAAATAATGTAATGCCACAGTATAGTGTAAAAAAGCCTATCCGTGGTGCTTTTTGGGCCACTGGCGACGCACAGTCTCCAACCGTAATGACTTTGCCACCCAACTTCTTAGAAGCTTTGCAAATGACGTATGCCGTTTGAAACTGATATCACTTGCAATGCTGCAAATTTCATAATCAAGGATGTTGAGCTAAGCCATTATGCAACTCTCAGAAAATCATAAACCTCATAGCATATTCTTGACTGCTCAAGAAAACTTGAGGAGTTAATGTTCATAGTCGGTAGCTACAGATTAACTAGCAAAAGCAAGAGCTAGTTTACAATGCATTATTAAACAAAGCTAACGGCTCTAAAAGAAATTACAAAAAGAAGGGTGTGGCTGCCATCAGTGTCGCTAAGAGCTTTGCATGAAACGAGCAAGAGCATCCGTTGCACATAACCTTCCATTTATCGGAATTCCCAAAGGACATGTGATCAGGAACTCGTCTTGAGAAGCTCGCCAACATAAATGGAATCACACTCCAGCCATAAATGACGCTAATTAATATAGACAATATCGGGTGAAGTTTCTACTGTAATTGATAGTTTAATTTTGGTGTGCTTAGGACTCCGCCACAGAAAATCTTCATTTGATCGCATCCCGTGAGAACTACTTGTTCTAACATTGGGAAATTCAACATGTAATTACCAGAGCAAAAGCTGTTGAGCCTATGTAACTCGCTAAGATTCAAATGCTTCAGCTTCTCGAAAAAAATCACACCATGCTGCTCGGGCCAATCTTGGTCATCTTTTGTGACAATTTCTTCTATCATTTCACAATTGTAAACTCTTAATTTCGTCAGTTGTATCATGCTTTTAGCAGTTGATGCAGTTACCAAGCTTGTCATTTTTGTACAACTTTCCACCTCCAGAGTTGTGAGATATCCGAATGAAGCCGATGATGGTGCTATATTAATCATATCATTACATGCTGCAACAATCAGAATCTGAAGACATTGAAGAATCGGGTTGAGTTGTGAGTCTTTCTTCACTATATGCTTCAAATTACGAAGACATATTAGCTCTACGTGTTTTAGTCTTAGATGAGAATATTGTCACTCCTCTTCGATTGAGCTTTTATCATCTAATGAGAATATCTCGCCGAGGGAACCTTTTTGGAAGAAAAGCTTTTCCAAAGAGTGTATTCGCTGACTAAGAAAACCGAACAGAAAAGGAGCCGATTCCTCGTCTAAATCGACCGTGTAAACTTCATCCAACTTCCACAACAACTCAGCTCCAAACTCATCACTTTGTATTGGTTTCAAGAAATGGTGATCTAATCTCAAGCCCTCCACATTCGGAATAGTCTAATAAAAAAATTATATATCAAAGTCTAACATTGATACACATATTTATTGAAACAAACAACGTATAATCGAAAACGTAGATGATGGTTTGTTACCTCGGAGATGATAGAACCGAACTTGATCAATTTATCACAACCATATACTTCCAAATATTTCAACCTGGACCATTTGAAAGTACGAGTAGTAATGCGGCCTTCAGATCCTTCATTTTTCAGCTCTGCAATAATCATTTGCAGACCACATTTTTTTAAATGGAGGTCTTCAAGTTGTAGAAGACCACAAGCGATCGATGTCGGAAATACATATTTCAGATCTTCACAGAAGCGGACCGACAATCTTTGTAGGTTCTGAAAACTGAAAACTCCATCCATGTCCTTACTCCATATATGCCGCAATGTGGGTAACATATGTAGGAGTACCTCTTGTAGAGCGAACGGTGGTACAATATCATTTTCTTCGAAACCGGACTCTTCATATTCATATATCTGTTCAACTTGATTACAGAAAGATACAGAAAGTGACTCTAATCTCCGAAATCTTCTATATGCATTCGAAGGGAAAACAACAAATATCCCTAAGCATTCAACCGTCAATGATTTTACTTCGGAAAATGAATTATCATCTGCGAATTTCTTGTGCCATAAATATCTCACTTGATGTAGTTCTCTAATATATAAAATCTTCAGATTGGAGAAACTAACCTGAATAACAGAATTTTAAAACTAAGATGGGACTATCAAAAAAATATAACGTATTATACCAAGGCATATTTTAATTTTTCATGTTAGGGAGCAATTGAAAGCGAAAAATACACGTAGAAAACAAAATATTACCAGTTCATTGAAGAGTGTCTCATCATGAATGCTCTCGTTGTTGTTGCTTTTATCTGAAAATTTGGAAACAAAGTTCTCCAATCTACAATTATGCATTCGCAGTTCTCTTAGTTTCGGAAATTCAATTGGATATCGACTGCTGAACCTTTTCAGGTTCGGAAGTTCTTTGAATTCGAGATAGTCGAGTTCAGGAAACACAATGGTATTGAAGCTCTCTGCTTCAATTTCTTCAAATTTCTTGCTCAATATTATCTCTTCGAGTAACTCGCATTTTTCTATCTTAACATTTTTGAGTTGTTGAAGAGACTTTACCATTGAGGTTGTAAATACGTACTTCAGACTCGAACATTTGTACAAGTCCAAGCTTGTTAGATTTGGAACAGAAACCTGAAAGGAGAGTTCATTCTTATTCAGAATACGAAAAACATAAGAAAAATTAGAAAATTTGTCCCACGAAATTACTAGACTTAATTAGTTACCATTCCACTTGTTCTGCAAAAGCTTGTAAGATCCGGTAGATAGCTCAGCTTCAAAGCAGTCAATTGAGTGAACTCGATCATTTCATCGTCACTCGCTTCACCAAATAAAGCTTCCATGTTGTAGCAAAATTTCAGTTCAAGTTCTTGAAGCTTCGGAAAACATTTGGCACCTGGAACTGGAAACAGATTCTTCAAGGTATCACAATCCAATATCTTCAGGATCCGTAGCTGACCATAATCCATTGCTTTCAAGCCAGAATCAGAGAACAAATTCTCAACTCCATTCACTTTGCTTATATGTAGAACTTCAGTCCCACTCATAAACTCTTTAACCCTATGCACCAAATCAATACTTGTTCGCAGCTCGAGCTTAAGCTTCCTTGATATTTCATATTCATTTGTATTGTCGGACCAACTCCATTTCCCTATAGATATTCTATAGTTTCGAACTCCGTTAAAAAACCAGTCATCTGGCAAAAACTTGTCATCTTTAACTTGTATTTCCAAAATTGCGAGCCGAGACAAGTTCTTCAGTTCCACAAGACTCGCTTGTCCTCTCTCGTCCCATCGATCAAAGCTTTTAAGCATGTACAACTCTTCTAAGAAACACAGATTTGATATGACATTTGCAGGGATTACTGCGAGTTTAGAACAACCTCTCAGGTCTAATAGCTTGAGTCGAGTCAACACCTTGATTTCACTAGGCAATTCGTATAATTTGTCTGAATCAGCAAAACTAAGCAACTCGAGTTGCTTCAACTCTGCTATCATAGCTACATCACGGAACGAGCATTTATGCAAATACAATGCCTGAAGCCCTGTAAGGACACCAAGTGATGAAGGCAATCCACGCCTAGAAGTCACTTGGGAAAAATGCAAAATCTTGAGTTTTGCAACCCCTTCAAAAAATGAATCGTGGAGGTCTAGATAACGATCATCCGCGAACATTGAAAACAACTCTACTTCTGGGCATTCGAGGACTTCAGGAAGCTCAAGCATATCACAAAAAGGAAGTGACATCCTGGTGCAATCTTTGCTCCGCAAGTCTGTTGATCTAACCTCACTTGTACCTACAAAAGTATGCTGTACTTTGACTGAAATAGCCAGAGTGACTTCACGAACAACATCGTGCATTTTAACGAATCCCGCCTTGTTACCATCCGACAGCAAACACTCATCTTTGAGTGTATCAATGGTGGTTAATACTCTATTCCTTGCTCCTTCTAATGAATCTATGTCCTCAAATAAGGCTAGACCCACACAGTAAATGAACAAGTCGTGGACTCGAATATTCGAATTCCCAAACTGAGCACAAAGCAAAAAAAGTGACTTGACATCCTCATCAGGCAGCTTCTCATAGCTTGACTCGATAATTGTGTGTACTTTCTCGTATATCTTTTTATTTCTCGAAAGCTTGTTTAGCATGTCATTCCACGCGTATGGAGCTTTATTTTGCAGATCTGTGGCGACTTTGAGAATCAGAAGGGGCAACCCTGCACATTTCTTGGCAACTTCAGTTGCTATGGCCTGCAACTCGGGATCTACACCGTTACTCACAGACATTTCAAACAGTTTCCATGCTTCTTCTTCTTCTAGAACATTGAGCGGGAATTCTTTCTGTGTGCGCATCTCCTTAGATAAAACATCCTTCTTCCTTGAAGTTACAAATATTTTGCAGCCTTCAGATGCATCCCCGGAAGGAATTCCGACATTACTTAGATCAAGTTCCTGCCAAACATCGTCGAGAATGATCAGTACTTTGACTTCCTTCAATCTCTGGTGCAACTGACTCGCTCTTCCTGTAACTTGCTCAGCAGTAAGTTCGAGGCCTAAGGAATCAGCGATTTCTCCTTGAATTCTTCTTACAAGCAACCACAACTACAGTCTTGAACAGCTTTTTTTCTACTGCCTTCTGTTGGATCTCCTTGGCTAACGTGGTTTTACCGATCCCTCCCATACCATATACACCTATGATACTCATCTTCGGATCTTTCAGACAATCAATGATTTGTTCAACAAGCAACATCCGTGATGGTAAGCCTTCGCGACTGTACAACGAAGGTTCGATAATTGGCTGTGGAGAAGGGGTGAACGCAATGGAATCTAATCCATCTGCATTATGAAGCATATCAATCTCCGAAACTTTCTTATCTGCTTTCTTACTCAGCTGATACCGAGTCTTCAAATTCGTGCAGAATCCGACAAAACACTTGTTCTTAGCTTCTTGTTTCCCCTGGATAAGTTTCTCTGCCTCTTCGATGTCTTTTTTTGCAGTGTCCAGCCACTCGGTAACATTGGCATGGATCTTTTTCCCCTTTCTAGTAGCAACAGCAACGGACTTTTGCAACCTGACTCGCCTGTTCTGCAACTTCTCGACATCATCCTGGAGTCTATGAACGTTGCTGTCGCACATGAACGCATAGCTAACATGTCGTTTGATAGGCGTAACGACATATTTGTCGATCGGATCAGTAATCAAGTTGACAAAAATGCCAAGAATCACCTCCATAGTATCTCCAAAAAAGCACACAAAGGAGATCCAAAAGAGTATACTATATCAGAAAGTGAAAGAGATATGTGACAAATGTGAAATGAAAAATAAAGATTGAGACTTAATTGTATGTTTTGTGCTTTCCCGACAACTTTTTTTGTCCGGAAAGGTATTTATCGCCGACTGCAGTATCTAAGTTGCTTTCTAGTAACTAAAATTAGCTTAATAAGACTTCCCATGAACATAAAATAAGTGCTTTTTTTCTCCAAACAGCTGTGAATGTGATTAATCAATTTGATAAGTACACTTACATAAATGTGTTAATTAATATAATATGGTTAATCAGATTTCCAAGATCTTGACTAAGAAATTAATTACGATACAGCTTGGTATAAGAAACAGCTGCGAAGTTTGTGATCACTATACTTGCCACTATAATATTCATAATCAGAATTTGAAACTGAATTAGTCGATATTCATTACGATGTTTGAAAACAAGTTATATATATAAACTTTTTTATGAATAATCAGTTAGCTGCTTGATTGAAATATACCATTAACAACTCAGCTTTTCATTGGATCGCTCGCAAGAATTAATAAAATATCTAAACTCACCACTATTATAATAATAATAAATAATAGTATTATCTCAATATTATTATACAATTCATTCATTAATTAATCAATAATGTTGGTTGATTTTTCTCTGTTCTTTTATTGTTAGTACTTTTACCTCTTCAGATCTATTCCCCAATTTAAAAGTTACAGGTAGTCATGCTCAATTTTGATTTATATGTCCATAAATAATAATGTAGCCGTTTTATTTTTTACAACCAAATGAAGCCTTTATTAAGAAGAATCACTCAAAAGAGCGGGTAAAATGAAATCGGAAGGATTTGAAAATTACACACCCTGACAATGCGGTAAAATAAAGCTTCTAACTAGAAGATGCGCTACACTATTCGCAGAACTTTTCACAAAAGAAATAGAGCAATTTGTAAGCTCGTTTTAGAATTAACCGACAATCCTCGACTATGGGGTTATAAGGAGAGGTAACCTCTAACGGGCAGGCCAAAGATTGACAATAAACCATGGAATCTGTTTTGAGAAGAAAATTAGAAAAATTCTGATTTTTAATTATGATTTTACCAAACACTAATAAGCAAACAGCAAAATAAAACAACAAACCGCAAACAACAAACATGAATTGCTTCACCAAACGGACCTGTGCCCACATTCTATGCCGGTACCAGTGCCCTAATGAACAGCCTATTCGCAAAGCTATGGCTTTGTAGTGTGTAATCTGCCGAACAGGGTCTTTTCCGATCTTATTTAGCTAGGTAAACTGGAAACCATAGATCTGTCGTTGGGTGCCTATCTTACCTCCGCCTGTCCTCTACGGTTTGAAATGTAGGCTCCTCCTCAAGCTTCCTATTTCTATCTTACCCGGGCAATACAATACAGTAGTCTACCTCTTAGACCTGACACCAGACAGAGGGCGGCCTGGCCTGCCTTATATTATAGGGATTTTTTCCTAACCAGAGCGGTAGTAACGCTCCCTAACCTATTCCACCTAAACCAGTACTATAGTGATTACTGAGATCCGTAAAGAGGTCAATCTCGTATCTACGAGCTTACTGAACACCTATTCGTGAAATGCCTAAGGTAACGCGTATGAACACCTAATGGTAACGCTCTTCCACCAGTACTGATATCGGTAAAGATGATGAAAGAAAGCTTACTTCGTTCCGACGACTAGCTTACTTTTTTCGTTACTTCTACACAACATTCTACACTTCGTTCCGACGACTAGCTTACTTTTTTCGTTACTTCGAACGTAAACAGACAGGACTTTGGGCGGCCTTTTCCTTCTCTGCAGCTATGCCTTATCTATATGATATTTATATAATATCATATAGAACTACTAAGGTAAGCAACCTCTTAGGTATGAAGTGTAGTGTAAACAATCTATTCTTCTTTGCCAAAAGATAGGGCTACCTTGGGTCTAGTCCTACCTCTAGCTTGGTTCGACTCCTACCCGGTTTAGACCAAACTACCCAGCGCCAACATTCTTAGCCGGGACAGGTGCCCTAATGAATTGCCTATTCGTAGTGGTAATCAGCCATAAGCTTAGCCTAACAAGCTCGGATGCCCTATTTTCTCTTCAATCTATTATTTCCGTAGGTAAAAACTAAGAGGTATAGTACGAACTCTGCTTCGTGCTTCGTATCCGAGAAGCACTCCGCTAGAAATTAAATAGTACGAGTGTGATTGGCACCGAAACAGCCCTTGCTTAGGCGCCATCTTGAGCTGTTTAACCCGGCCTGCCGGAACCCTATCTATAGGCCCGCCTATGAGCCCTTTTCCCGTTATCCTTCCGATGACTTGGAAAGAGAAAGAATTACTATTTTTTTTCTATTCTTTTTTTTAGTAAAACATAGAACAATTCTGTTTGTAGGAACAAAAAAAAGAGAAGCAATGGATCGTAACAAGTCCTTACTACTAGCAATGACTTCCTCTTTCATTACTTCATCCTTTCTATATCCCTCTCCCTTGTTCTCAGTTACTCATCAAATGGCACTCACTTTCTATCTTTAAGTTCGATCATTGACAAGGTTCAAAGAATATCCTATCGGATGGAAGGAACGGGTGCCCCATTGGCCAAGTATTCTTCTACACTGGCTGACCCCAGCTCACTAATAAAAGTAAGGAATGCCCGGACCCACGGGATCTAATGCTGGACCAAGGCGATTAACGGAAGCTTAATGAAAATGATCATATTGACTTGCGGGTTGCTGAATATGTTTCTGATGCAGGTAGTTGGGATTGGCCGAAGTTCCAGCATCTTCCCGGCTATAACGGGAAACGGAACTAGTTGAATTAGCGAGGATCATTTCCTCAAAGCGGGTGCCCCTTAGGAGATGACTTACAGCCAAAGCTTCTCGCTCTTTCCCTTTCAAGTGCCCATACCTGAGACTTCTTTCCTGGCCTTCCTTTCTTTCGTTTCGGGTCCCTTAGGACTAATCCGCCACTGCTCTTTCTTAGTTTCCACTAGCGGCATACCAAAACAAACGAATTACGAAATGCCCTATTGTACTTCTCCCTTATTTCTTTAAGAAAGGAAAAAGCTTGGCCATCAACAGAGTTGTTGCATTCCAGTAAATGATATTGAGCTAATCCTTCTCAACTTCCGCTAACTCTTTCATCTTCCTTGCTTGGGTGAGTTGCTTGGACATCTTACCTTGCCCTGAGAGCGGAGTACCTTGAACATCTTCGTTTGGGCGGGGGGGGGGGGGGGGGGGGGAATCCATAACGGGCTACTCGCTTACCGGAATAGCCGGAGGGACTGCTTCCCCTAAACGCTTATTCCTTACGGGCGACTTCCTCGAAAACAACTCCTCTGGAGAAAGAGAAAGAGAGGCCGATTTGGAAATACACTTTGATCACGAAGTGAAGTATGACCCTTTTTGCCACGTATAAGCCTCTTTCGAACCTGGTAATCCAATCAATATTGGCGTTGGCGTCCCGGCCTGCCGGAACGCTATCTTTATAGCATGTTTATACACTCGCTTTCTGCTCAGGTTTTCGCTCTGATAGACCATAGGCAAACAGAGAGGTATAGTGCGAACTCCGCTTCGTGCTTCGTATCCGAGAAGCACTCCGCTCTC